>CM065592.1:11265890-11810868 GCA_033119425.1 Bufotes viridis | reverse complement strand
CACGTAGTGCCGCACATCAGTCTGCTGAATTGAGATTAGACCAAGGTTGCTGCTGGTGCGATCAGGGACAGAATAGGGCAGAAATCTGAAGAACCTGTGCAACTTTAATCCACAATATACAGCACATAGAGAGGGAGGGAGCCTCAGCAATCCAACATTTCTGTACCTAGCCACTGCCAGGGAGATTTTTTTGGTTATCCATCTGTTACTGAGGTGGGGGGCAGCGGCCATTTTAGGCACTGCAGTGCAATTGCGGACAAGATTAGGCATTTTCAATTATAGTGCCGGCTATGTGAGGTCCACAAATTGCGGAACGCACATTGCCTTTGTCCGTGTTTTGCGGATCCGTGTTTTGTGATTCTGCAAAACACTTATGGACGTGTGAATACAGCCTTAGTGTACTTTTTTTGACAAAAAGTGGAAATCCTGATCCACAAAGCATTTTGAAATACACCACCTAAATACCGATTTCACATTACAACTGAGAAATAGTGCAATATTATTTTTTTGTGTGAAAAAAAGCTAAATTCCTGCTTCACAAATCAGTTGTACATACACAGTATAAATACCTACATTTAATTTACAGCAGTGAAAAACTGCATTTTTGAATTTTTGTGACAAAAGCCGTGACATAGTCCATTTGTCTAGCCTGGGCTCTTTGGTGCCACAGAGCACTTTTGTATACTATGCACTAAACCGTATATTCCATTTCAGCTACCAAATAGTGCATCAGTGTATTTTAGTTAAAAAAAATTGTGGTCATCCTGATCCATCAAGCCTATTTTACACCGCCAAAATATATATTTGACATTTCTGCTCTGAAATAGAGAATCCGTGTAATTTTGGGGGAAAAACCGTATTCCTTATCCACAAAACAGTTCTGCATACACCGTCCAACGACATATTTTATATTTCTGCATGGAAATAGTGCTTCTTTGCTTTTTTAGAAAAAAAACGTTATTCAAGATCCACCAAACAGTCTGAAATACCCATTACAACCACCTATTTTACATTGGTGCTATGAAATGCAGCATGTCTATTTTTTTTGACAAAAAGTGGAAATCCTGAACCACAAAGCATTTTGAAATACAGCGCCTAAATACCGATTTGACATTACAGCTTAGAAAAAGTGCATTATTCTTTTTTTTGTGTGAAAAAGCAAAATTCCTGCTTCACAAAGCAGTTGTAAATTAAATGTAGGTATTTATACCGTGTATGTACATCAGTAAAAAACTGCATTTGTGAATTTTGGTGACAAAAGCCGTGACATAGTCCATTTCTCTAGCCTGGGCTCTGTGGGGCCACAGAGCACTATTGTATACTATGCACTAAACCGCATATTCCATTTCAGCTACCAAATAGTGCATCAGTGTATTTTAGTTAAAAAAATGTGATCATCCTGATCCACCAAGCCTTTTTTACACTGCCAAAATATATATTTGACATTTCTGCTCTGAAATAGAGAATCCGTGTAATTTTGGGGGAAAAAACGCATTCCTTGTCCACAAAACAGTTCTGCATACACCGTCCAACGACATATTTTATATTTCTGCATGGAAATAGTGCTTCTTTGCTTTTTATAGAAAAAAAATGTTATGCAAAGCAGTTGTACATACACAGTATAAATATCTAATTTAAATTTACAGCAGTGAAAAAGTGCATTTTGGAGTTTTATTGAAAAAAGCTGTGTTTTAGGCTGAAAAAACAGTTGTGCATCCGTCGTTTAAATAATTATTTCCAATTTATAACAGTCTAATACTGCATTTGTAAATTTTGGTGACCAAATCCGTGTTCTGGGTCCCCAAATCTAGTGTCCATACGTAGTATAAATATATACTTTTAATGTACAGCAGTTAAAAACTGCATTTTGGGGTTTTATTGAAAAAAGTTGTGTTTTAGGCCGAAAAAACATTTGTGCATCCGGCGTATAAATAATTAATTTCAATTTACAGCAGTGAAATACAAATTTTCTGTATTTTATTACAAAAATACAGCGTACCCCAAAAAATGTTTACATTTCCTCATATAAATTGAGAATCAGTGTATTTTGGGCACAAAAAGCATTATTCTGGGTCCACAGAGCATTTTTATGACACGGCACTGCCTTAGCGAATGTACTTGTCGACTAGTAGCAGGTGAATTGACACCAGAGAGAGACCAATTTTTCAGCTTGGTGGGTAAATGCAAATAATGAGAAGAACATCAAATAAGGGACGTGGGCATGTTAGTGGTGGTGTTGTTGGAGCTCCTGTTGCTGGGAGAGGACGTGGCCGTTCAGCGCCAACTACTGCTCCAAGTCAAACACCCTCCTCTGGTGCAAGTAGGCGACAGAATCTGCAACGTTATTTGATAGGCCCAAATGCCGCTCTACGTATGGTGAAGCCAGAACATGTACAGGCGATAGTAGATTGGGTGGCTGACAGTGCCTCCAGTTCCTTCACAGTATCTAGCACCCAGTCCTCTGCAGAAAGCTCAGAGTTGGCACCTGCAGCCCATGCCCATCAGTCTTCCACCTCACCCCCTTGCAAATCAGCCAAGCAGTCAGAGCCCCAAATCATGCAGGAAAATCTCATGCTTTTTAATGACTCTGTTGTCAGGGTTTCCTCGGCCCATCCACCTAGCCCTGCCCCAGAAGAGGAAGACCTTGAATACATTGATGCTCAACCACTTTTGTTGCAGGATGAGGACATGGGAATACCACCACAAAACATCTCTGATGATGACGAAACACAGGAGCCAACTGCTGCTGGCTTTCTGCAATGTGCAGACTGACGAGGAGGGCATGGGTCATGAATAGAGATGTCCAGAAATATTCGCCGGCGAACAGTTCCCGGCGAACATTCTTCGCATTCGCCGGGGCGGGCGAACATTATGCGATGTTCGATCTGCCCCCTATACATCATCATTGAGCAAACTTTGACCCTGTACCTCACAGTCAGTAGACACATTCCAGCTAATCAGCATACCCTCCCTCCCAGACCCTCCCATCTCCTATCAAAAAGCAAGGACAGCATCCATCTAAGATTCATTCTGAGGCTGCAGTGTTTGTTAGAGCAGGGATTCTAGGGAAAACGTTAGCTACTAGTGTTCTGTGTCCACTCCAGTCCTCAAAGACTCATTTGCTGTAAGGACAGCGTCCTTACAGCACCCCAAAAAGCCCTTTTTAGGGCTGGTACATCAGTCTGCTTTATATATATATATATATATATATATATATATATAGATCCAGTAATAAGCAGCAGCACGTCCAAAGAGCTTGGCAGGTGCAAGTTCCTCAGGAGGACGGACAATCCACCACAATATATAAATCCCAGAGAAGAGGCAGCACTCCTGAGTTAAGTGGTGATGACCCAATTTATTCCAAGGCAACGTTTCAGCCTACTCCATGAGGCCTCAAAGCATGACAAAGGCCTCATGGAGTAGGCTGAAGCGTTGCCTTGGAATAAGTGGGTCATCTACAGTAACTCAGGAGTGCTGCCTCTTCTCTGGGATTTATATATATATATATATATATATATATATATATATACATATATAAATCCCAGCTTTGAGGCCTCATGGAGTAGGCTGAAACGTTGCCTTGGAATAAATTGGGTCATCAAATATTTTTACCCTTTAATATAATTTCAGCTGCCTGCCACTGCCAGTGAGTGTCAGGCCCAGACAGACTGTACTGTGTCCACTGCAAGGGCCCACCACTCATATAGGGTGGCACAGTACCTTGCAGATAAAAAAATCATTTAATTTTTACCCTTTAATATAATTTCAGTTGCTTGCCACTGCCAGTGTGTGTCAGGCCCACAGACTGTACTGTGCCTACTGCCAGTGCCCACCACTCATATAGGGTGGCACAGTACCTTGCAGATAAAAAATGTCATTTAATTTTTACCCTTTAATATAATTGCAGTTGCCTGCCAGTGTGTGTCAGGCCCACACAGACTGTACTGTGCCCACTGCCAGTGCACATCACTCATATAGGGTGGCACAGTACCTTGCAGACAAAAAGTAATTTAATTTTTACCCTTTAATATAATTGTATTTGCCTGCCAGTGAGTGTCAGGCCCACAGACTGTACTGTGTGCACACCACTCAGTACCTTGCATGCATAGTACCACTTTAAAATAAAAGATGACAGGTAGAGGCAGGCCACTCCGCAGGGGCCGTCGTGGTCGTGGTACTCTTATTTTCTTTGGCCCTAGAATAATGCCCAGTGTTCAGAGTCCACGTACCCTGAACTTGAAAAATTCTGAGGACATAGTTGACTGGCTTACAAAGGACACCCAATCTTCTACAGCTTCCGCTCGGAACCTTGACGCACCATCCACCCCTAGCTCAGCTTCGGGCACCTCTCAAGTAACCACTCGCCCGCCCGCCGCCACCACCAACACTAGCACCACAGCCACCACAGCCACTTCACTTGATCTGTCAGAGGAGTTATTTAAACATCATTTGGAAGAAATGAGTGATGCGCAACCATTATTGCCAGAGGATCTAGATAACAGGGATATGTCTCAGTCAGGCAGCATTACACACACGGACGTACGGTGTGATGATGTTGATGTTGTACCTGCTGATGCTTCCTTTGCTGAGTTGTCAGATACAAGTGAAGCAGTTGATTATAACGATGTGTCCGTGGATGTCACGTGGGTGCCGCTCGAAGAGAAGAAGAACAGGGGTAAAGTTCCGATGGGGAGACAGAGAGGAGGAGGAGATGAGTTGGAAGCAGGGGGAGGTCGTCGCAAGGAGCTAGTGGCACAGTCAGACAGCATGTATCGGCACCCGGGGACAGTCAGACAGCACGCCAATCAACGCATGCTGTTGCCACCACCAGAATACCGTCATTGCAAAGCTCAGCAGTGTGGCATTTTTTTGGTGTTTCTGCCTCTGATAACAGCGATGCCATTTGCAATCTGTGCCAAAAGAACCTGTGGGAAGTCCAACACCCACCTAGGTACAACTGCTTTGCGAAGGCACATGATCTCACATCACAAACACCTATGGGATCAACACATGAGTACAAGCAGCACACAAACTCAAAGCCACCATCCTCCTCCTGGTCCAGCATCTTCAGCCACGTCAACCACTGCTGTCCTCCTTGCCCTCTCTCAACCACCCGCCACTCCGCCTCTCACCTTCAGCAGTTCCTGCTCATCTGCCCACAGTCAGGTGTCTGTCAAGGAAATGTTTGAGCGTAAGAAGCCAATGTCACAGATTCACCCCCTTGCCCGGCATCTGACAGCTGGCTTGTCGGAACTCTTAGCCCGCCAACTTTTACCATACAAGCTGGTGGAGTCTGAGGCCTTCAAAAATTTGTAGCTATTGGGACACCGCAGTGGAAGGTACCCGGCCGAAATTCTTTTTCACAAAAGGCAATCCCCCAACCTGTACTCTATTGTGGAAAAGGAAGTCATGGCATGTCTGGCACACAGTGTTGGGGCAAGGGTCCATTTGACCACTGATACCTGGTATGCAAAGCACGGTCAGGGCAGGTATATCACGTACACTGCGCATTGGGTAAACCTGCTGACGGCTGCCAAGCATGGAATGCGTGGCTCTGCAGCAGAGTTGGTGACACCGCCTGACTTGCAGGCAGGCCTGCTGCCACCTCCTCTACTCCTCCTACTCCATCCTCTTCGCTAACCTCCTCGGATGAGTCCTCTTCTGCTGCTGCGTCTTGCTCCACATCAACTGCACCCCCCTGCTCCCCGGGGGCTATTCCACATCCCGGATATGACAGTGTCACGTCGTCTTGGGGTTGACTTGCCTGAAAGCAGAGAGTCACACCGGACCAGAACTCCTGCCCGCCCTGAACGCACAGGTGGATCAGTGGCTGACCCCGCACCAACTGGAGATCGGCAAAGTGGTGTGTGACAACGGAAGCAATCTGTTGGCGGAATTGAATTTAGGCAAGTTGACACATGTGCGTGCATGGCACATGTGTTGAATCTGATCGTACAACGCTTTGAGTCTAAGTACCCAGGCTTACAGGACGTCCTCAAGCAGGCCAGGAAGGTGTGTGGCCATTTCAGGCATTCCTACACGGCCATGGCGCACTTTTCCGATATTCAGCGGCGAAACAACATGCCAGTGAGGCGCTTGAGTTGCGACAGCCCGACACGGTGGAATTCAACACTCCTAATGTTCGACCGCCTGCTCCAACAAGAAAAAGCCGTCAACGAGTATTTGTAGGACCGGGGTGCTAGGACAGCCTCTGCGGAGCTGGGTATTTTTTTTGCAACGTTACTGGACGCTCATGAGCAATGCCTGTAGGCTCATGCGTCCTTTGAGGAGGTGACAAACCTAGTCAGTCGCACCGAAGGCACCATCAGCGACCTCATCCCATTTGTTTTCTTCCTGGAGCATGCCCTGCGAAGAGTGCTGGATCAGGCCATAGATGAGCGTGAAGAGGAAGAGTTGTGGTCACCATCACCACCAGAAACAGCCTTATCATCATCGCTTGCTGGACCTGCGGCAACGCTGGAAGAGGAGTCTGAGGAAGAGGAGTCAGAGGAGGAATGTGGCTTTGAGGAGGAGGAAGACCAACCACAGCAGGCATCCCAGGGTGCTCGTTGTTGTCACCTATCTGGGACCCGTGGTGTTGTACGTAGCTGGGGGAAAGAACAGACCTTCAATGAGATCAGTGAGGATGAGGAACGGGAGATGAGTAGCTCGGCATCCAACCTTGTACAAATGGGGTCTTTCATGCTGTCATGCCTGTTGAGGGACCCTTGTATAAAAAGGCTGCAGGAGAACTACCTGTACTGGGTGGCCACGCTACTAGACCTCCCGGTATAAGCAGAAAGTGGCTAAAATGTTACCGAATTACCGGAAGTCCGAAAGGATGCAGCAGTTCCAAAACAAGTTAAAAAGTATACTTTACACAGTGTATAAGGGTGATGTCAGAGCACAACGAGAATCTAACAGGGGAAGAGGTGAAAGTAATCCACCTCCTACCACGACCACGCCGGCAAGGACAGGACGCTTTACAGACATGTTGTTGATGGAGGACATGCAGAGCTTTTAAAATCCTACACATCGCCACAGCCCTTCGGGGTCCACCCTCAGAGAACGACTCGATCGACAGGTAACAGACTACCTCGCCTTAACTGCAGATATCGACACTCTGAGGAGCGATGAACCCCTTGACTACTAGGTGTGCAGGCTTGATCTGTGGCCTGAGCTATCCCAATTTGCGATAGAACCTCTGGCCTCCCCCGATTCAAGTGTCCTGTCAGAAAGGACCTTCAGCGCAGAAGGAGTTATTGTCACTGACAAGAGAAGTCGCCTATTTCAAAAAAGTCTAGATTACCTTACCTTTATTAAGATGAATGAGGCGTGGATACCGAAGGGACTGACAGTGGGAGGATACATTTGACTAAAACAGCCTGATGAAATGACTTGGGCTAAAAATGGTCCCCACGCTGCTGTATTTAATCTCTGCATGTCTGATGACTTGCATGACTTCTTCACCACCAACTAGGGTTCAAGCCGCAATGTTTTAGTACACTTTCTGCCTGTAAAACATCAATTTTTTTGGCCACTGCTACAGCAGTGACTGCAACAATACCTAATTTTTCAGGCATGTGTATTTTTCTGGCCTCTGGTGCTGCACTGTGGCTGCAAAAACAAAACAAAAAAAAAGGCACATACATGTGTCAATTCCCGTTACCTTGTTGTGGTGAAGGGGCATGCGTATCACTATGAAGCGATCACCTCTATGAGTTTGTTGTCAATGTTGGAACACCCCATGATAAGGTCGTTGCTTCATTGTGAACAGACCAAAAGCGATCGGCTGGATAATTTTTCATAGAAAAAACATTAATTTTCTTTGTGATCATCTAAGGTCATCATTAAAGCCTACTAGGCCAACAATGGGCCCACACTGCAGAATCATTGTTTTCTGGGTGACTTAACTGTCACTGAACTACCTCAGCACAACCATAGGATTTGAAAAACCGCCATCGCCTGCAATCTCCCAAACGTGCGCACGAGCAGTCATCACTACACCAAGATTGACGCATAGAGGAATAAAATTTATGTCATGAGTGTGTCAACTATTGACAACTCTTTGCGGTTGTCTAAAATCTATTCGATACACGCCCCCTGATATGGGACGTAACAGGGATTAAACTGATAAAAATAGTACTACTTAACACACCACTCTTATAGGGTGTCACAGCACATTGCGCTGCGCACGCGCAGTGCCCCAAATTGGAAGTAAAAGGACCGACCAATCATCTTTTTCCATCTCCCGGTTCCTAAAATCTATTCAAGTCCCCTGGTAGGGGAAGTAACAGGGAATAAACTGATAGGAATAGTACCACTTAACACACCACTCATATAGGGTGTCACAGTACATTGCACAGCGCACGTGCAGTTCCCCAAATTGGAAGGAAGAGGACCGACCAACCTCCCGGTTCCTAAAATCTTTTCCATACACCGGCCCCTGATAGGTGACAAAACAGAGATTAAACTGGTAAGAACAGATTTTTTTAATTTAAAAATAAAATGGGGGAACAGCCTCTGCGGAGCTGGGTATTTTTGGCTGCGTTACTGAGCGCTCATGCACAATGGCTGTAGGCTCATGCATCCTTTTCCGAAGGTTAAAAACCTAGAGGAGGAAGGTGGCTTTGAGGAGGTGGAAGACCAACAACAGCAGGTGTCCCAGGGGGCTTGTTGTCACCTTTCAGGGACCCTTGGTGTTGTACGTGGCTGGGTGGTGGAAGAGACCTTCAATGATGTCAGGGAGGACAAGGAAAGGGACATGGCTAGATTGGTATCCAACCTTGTGCAAATGCGGAGTTTGCGGTTGTGCAAATGGACTGTTTGCGGTTGTTTGCGGTGCGTTAAACAGGGAGTTTGGTCTGTCAGAGTTTGGTCTGTCACTTTGAAGCGTGCGTAACCCTTACAACACCTGATCGATACAACATCATACCTGATCGTATACACACACTGGATGTTTTAAAGCACGTTATTCCAAACAATTTAGGAATGTTAGGTGATTTCTGCCCTTTATGGATTAAAACCCGACTCTGCGTCAACTACGTAATTTTCCATGGGAGTTTTGCCATGGATCCCCCTCCGGCATGCCACAGTCCAGGTGTTAGTCCCCTTGAAACAATTTTTCCATCACTATTGTGGCCAGAAAGAGTCCCTGTGGGTTTTAAAATTCGCCCATCTATTGAAGTCTATAGCGTTTCACCGAGTTCGGCAGTTAGCGAACATTTGCGGAGAAGTTCGCATTTGCCTATTGTGAACGGAAAATTTTATGTTCGCGACATCTCTAGTCATGAATGGGTGGTAGATGATGTGGAGGATGATGAAGTCCTAGACCCAGACTGGACTGAAGGTCATGCTAGTGAGGCTTGCAGTTCTGAGGAAGAGGCGGTGATCGCACAGAGGGAACAGCACAGCAAAAGAGGGAGCAGGGTGCAAAAGCGCAGCGGCCGTTCCAGAGACAGTATGCCTGCTACTGTTCACCGCACCCAGGCACTGATCGCACCAAGGCCTGCTTCAAGGAGTTCATTGGCGTGGCAGATTTTCACACAATGTCCTGACGACAAGACACGAGTGGTTTGCATGTTGTGCCATCAGAGCCTGTAGCGGGGCATAAACGTTCTTAACCTGAGCACAACCTGCATGACCAGGCATCTACATGCAAAGCATGAACTGCAGTGGAGTAAACACCTTAAAAACAAGAAACTCTCCTATGCTCCTCCTGCTCCCTCTTCTGCTGCTGGGTCAGCCTCTCCCTCCACCTCTGTTCCACCAACACCACCACATATGACACCATCACCAAGCTACTCCACCATGTCACACAGCAGCATTCAGCTGTCCATCTCCCAAACATTGGGGAGAAGGAGAAAATACCCACCTACCCACCCTCGAGCCCTGGCCCTGAATGCCAGCCTTTCAAAATTACTGGCCTTTGAAATGCTGTCACTCCATCTGGTGGAGACGGACTGTTTCAAACAGCTGATGGCGGTGGCTGTCCCCCAGTACGTTGTTCCCAGCCGCCACTACTTTTCCAGGTGAGCAGTCCCTTCCCTGCACAACCAAGTGGAGGATAAAATCAAGTGTGCGCTGCGCAACACCATCTGTGGCAAGGTCCACATAACCACAGATACATGGACCAGTAAGCATGGCAAGGGTCGCTATATCTCCCTAACTGCACACTGGGTAAACGTAGTGGAGGCTGGGCCCGAGGTGGATAGTGGTTTGGAGCATGTCCTTCCACCACCGAGGATCGCAGGGCATTATTCTTTGCCTCCTGTTGCTTCCTCCTCCTACTCCGCATCCTCCTCCTCCTACTCCTCTTCTACCGCCTCCACATCCGGTCATCGAAAGGACCTCACCCCCAACTTCAGCACAGCCCGGGGTAAACATCAGCAGGCGATTTTAAAACTGATGTGTTTGGGTGACAAACCCCACACCGCTTTGGTGGGGCATAGAATAGCAGACTGATGAGTGGTTGTTGCTGGTGAGCCTTATGCCCAGCCTGGTGGTGTGCGATAATGGGCGAAATCTCATTGCAGCTCTGGGACTAGCCGGTTTGACGCACATCCCTTGCCTGGCGCATGTGCATCTGGTGGTGCAGAAGTGTCTTAAAAACTACCCAGACATGTCAGAGCTGCTGCTGAAAGTGCGGTCCATATGTGCTCGCCTGTCTGCTCTGCAGCATAACTTCGCTCTTCCTGCTCACCGCCTCATATGCGACATGCCCACCAGGTGGATCTCCGACTTACATATGCTGGAGAGACTGTCGCTCTGCGGATCAGCACCACTTCACCACCAATAACTGGGCCTGCATGCGAGACCTGTGTACCTTGTTGCGGTCTTTGGAGTACTCAACCAACATGGCCAGTGCTGATTACGCCGTTGTTAGCATTACAATACCCCGTCTATGTCTCCTTGAAAAAAATATTACGGCGATGATGGAAGAGGATGCAGCACAGGAGGAGGAGGAAGAGGGGGCATTTCACAGAGTTTCAGGCAGGTCAAACAGAAGTGGCTCACAGAGGGTGGGTTTCTGCACCAGCAGAGGCCAGGTACACATGTGGACAGCCAGGGAACACTTCTGGAGGATGAGGAGGATGAGGTAGAGGAGGATGAGGAGGAACCGGTTTCACTGCAGGGTGGCACACTACACAGCTCAGGGCCATCACTGGAGCGTGGCTGGGGGGATGCGGAGGACACAGACGATACACCACCTACAGAGGACAGCTTATAGTTACCTCTGGGCAACCTGGCACACATGAGCGACTACATGCTGCAGTGCCTGCGCAACGACAGCAGAGTTACCCATATTTTAACTTGTGCTGACTACTGGGTTGCCACCCTGCTGGATCCCCGGTACAAGGACAATGTGCCCACCTTAATTCCCGCACTGGATCGTGATAGGAAGATGCGCGACTACAAGCGCACGCTTATAGACGCGCTCCTGAGGGAATCCCAACTGACACAGGGGGACAAGTGGAAGCACAAGGCAAAGGCAGAGGAGGAGGAGGAAGAGGTCGCCAACGCAGCTGTGTCACGGCCAGCTCCATAGACAGCAGGGTTAGCATGGCCGAGCTGTGGAAAAGATTTCTCACCGCGCCACAGCAAACTGCACCACCAGCTGATAGGGAACTTGTTAGCATGAGGCAGCATTTCAACAACATGGTGGAACAGTACGTGTGCACACAACTCCACGTACTGACTGATGGTTCTGCCCCATTCAACTTCTGGGTCTCCAAATTGTCCACATGACCAGAGCTTGCCCTTTGTGCCTTGGAGATGCTGGCCTGCCCTGCCTGAACGTGTATTTAGCACTGCAGGGGGCGTCATTACAGACAAACACAGCCGCCTGTCCACAGCCAACGTGGACAAGCTCATGTTCATTAAAATGAAGCAGGCATGGATCCCACAGGACTTGTCGGTACCTTGGGCAGACTAGACATTTATAACTGCCTCGCCCTAAACCATACATTATTGTACTCCAGGGCACTTCATTATTGAATCCTCTTTTTTAAATTGTACCATTATTTTGGGGGCAACCCCAAGTTGAATTAACCTCTCCTCTGTCTGGGTGTCAGGGGCCTAAAATTCTGTTAATCGCCTGCTGCTTTGGCGGGTGACATCAAGCTTGATTTTCTGCTATGGGACCTCTCTCCTCTGTTTGGCTGCTGGGGCCTAAATAACTGAAAGTGGCCTTTTCCATTGCTGGGTGATGTGAAGCCTGATTTTCTGCTATGGGACCTCTCTCCTCTGTCTGGGTGCCAGGGGCCTACATTTCAGATAATCACCTGTTGCTTTGGTGGATGACATTATCCTCTTTATACTGTGAAATGACCTCTACATTGTCTGGTTGTCAGGGGCCTATATTTTGTTTCATCGCTTGCTGCATTGGTGGGAGACATTAAACTCTTTATACTGTCAAATGACCTATACATTGTCTGATTGTCAGGGGCCTATATTTTGTTTCATCGCCTGCTGCATTGGTGGGAGACAATAAACTCTTCTTACTGTCAAATGACGCCCCATTGTCTGGTTTTCAGGGGCCTATATTTCTTTTAATTGCTTGCTGCATTGGTGGAAAACATTAACCTCTTATTACTTTTAAATGACCTCTCCTCTGTCTGAGTGTTCCATTGCAGGTTGACCTGAGGCCAGTATTGCTGTTACGGGAATGCTCTCCTTTTTGCGGGTGCCATGGTCCTAAATTAGTGAATGAGGACTGTGGCACTACTGGGTCAAATCAATACTGTTTTGGCATGATTGTAACTCTCCTCTTTATGGGTGACATGGGTCTGAATCTGTGAATGAGGCCTGTGGCATTGCTGGGTGAAATCAATACTGTCTTGGCATGATTTTAACTCTCCTCTTTGTGGGTCCCGTGGGCCTGAATGTTTGAATGAGGCCTGTGTCCCTGCAGGCAGACATGAATCCTTCTTGGCTGTGATGTGAACTTCAACTCCCATGTATTGTTGCCATGGCCCTGAGTCTGTGAATGAGGTCTGTGGCACTGCAGGCAGACATGAATCCTTTTTGGCTGTGATGAGAACTTCAACTCCCATAGCATTCCCACCTGACACCACCCCAACCTCCTATTCCACCTCCTCCTCCAAGTTGCCTATTGATATTGGTTAATTTTTATTTATTTTATTTTATTTTAAGTCACTTCCCTATCCACATTTGTTTGCAGGGGATCTACCTACATTTTGATGCCTTTTGCAGCCCTCTAGCCCTTTTCCAGGGCTATTTTAGAGCCTTTTTAGTGCCCAAAAATTCGGCTCCCCATTGACTTCAATGGGGTTCGGGTTCGGGGTCAAGTTTGGGTCGAGTTCGGATCCCGAACCCGAACATTTTCGTGAAGTTCAGCCGAACTTCTCAAACCCGAACATCCAGGTGTTCTCTCAACTCTAAATATAATATAACATAATATAATAGTATTATATTTTTCCATTTTTGATTTGGAGTGCATCAAATAAATGGTGCATAATATAAAATGCATAATATGGCACAATTATTTTGTATGTGTTGAATAGAGATGACAACTAGAGATTAGCAAATGTCTTAAAATTTGTTAGGAGTTTGATTTATCTAAATCGACTTTGTAATTCAGTTCAGATACAGGGGTGTAGTCATAGGGGGTGCAGAGGTAGCAGTCTCTACCGGGCCCCGGATCCTGAGGGGGCCCAAAGACCCTTGTGCCGCATATGAAATCACCAGTATTACAGAAAGTGCATGCTAGTCAAGTTACACCTGTGGCTGGAGGGAAGGGGTTAGGTCAAGAATTTGGCAAGGGGGTGGGGGTGCCTCAGTCATCATGAAGGCCTTTAGCTACGTCCCTGTTCAGATACCAATTTCTATAAAAGTCTTTCATTCTCTCTCATCAAATTTCAAGAAATTCAATTTCTAATAAATGCTAATAAAAAAAAAATCTGGTTGAAATTTGGATCTCAAATGGTTACTAACTTTTCACACAACTTTGCATAAATTATTAGTACAAACGACCACAAAAAACTTTGTAATGTTTTATAAGCGAGAAATATCTAGTTTTCATGCTATCAATTGTTTATCCCCCCCAATTCTAATTGCTTTTCTGTTTGAAAAAAGGTTTATGTCTGTCTTGAGATGGACCAGTTCTACAGTACATCAGATTACATGTGTCAATACAAGTCTATGGAGAAGGAGGGGGGTAGGAATGAGTAACAGCAGGAGTGAGACATAGGAAACAGGGACAATTAGATGAAGAGAAAGTTTATATCTCAGCACAAGTGCAGTTTTCAAAATCATAGGTCAATACCATTCTGTTACTTGTCTGTAATATCCTCCATGATCCTGGGGCTTCTTCTGAGTGAGTAGGATAAAGATAGGAACCAAGGACTCCTTTACTTTCTGTGTAGTGGATGGGAGCTGGTCTCCATCCACCATCTCTGAGAGAACTGCAAACTAGACAATCAGTATGTACAAAGTAAAACTGCTAAGAATTGTCAGAAACAAGTCATATAGTTGTCATAAATAGTGTTATGTCTCATGAACATACACTGTACTATTGATTAATGTAGAGTTCGTTGAAAGGTTAGTTACGGTTTAAGAATAGATTCGCTTGTCTCTATTTAAAACACACAAAAATGACATTGTTCAAGGTAAATTCATGATGCTTGAGAAGGGTTGGCAACCAAAATTTTTCTTTTTTCTGGACAATCTACCCCAAAATCATGGACAGCCAACATTTTTTATGGGCACATTGGAAAACAATAATGAATGATAACAATTATAAGTAATACATGTCTATAGCTCAATATACTGATTAGAACTTGTCACCAGCATTTACTGTAAGCTGTAAACTGATGAAAATCACCACCAAAATGATCTAGTCAAGTACCACCAAGCTCAAAAACATCACAGATACATGTACAGGAAAAAAGTTGTAACCCTGCTCTCGAGAAACAGATGTAAAACTTTCATACACTTTCATGAGAACTTTGTCAAGATGACTTTTGTTCTTTTGACTTCTTTGTTGTTCAAGCTATAAATCATGGGGTTTAACATTGGGGCAATAACAACATAAAAAACTGAAGCATATTTCTTCCAGTTTAATGAGTCCTTGTCTGATTGTCCAAAGTATGTGACTATCCCAGTGCCAAAATACAAAGTCACCACCACTATATGGGAGGTGCAAGTGGAAAAAGCCTTAGCCCTTTTAGTGGACTGAATCTTGAGAACAGAGAACACGATACAAGCATATGATGTTATAATAAAGATAAATGGAGGAAATAATGTGATAAAACTAAGTGAAAATATCACAATTTCTTTAATATAAGTATCATCACATGACAATTTAAGCAATGCCAGGATCTCACACATAAAGTGATTGACCTGGTTTGGATAACATAGTAATAAGGGTAATGCAAAGGATGGCATAACAGCAATCATAAAACTGAATAACCAAACATAGGCAATCAACCAGTAACACACACTCCACCTCATTGTTAATGGATAGTGAAGAGGGTGGCAGATAGCAACATACCGGTCATAAGCCATGACAGCCAATAGGTTGCACTCTGTTGTCCCTATCAGTAATATAGCTTTGAACTGTATAAGGCAAGCACCGAGAGAGATGGTTCGGTAAGTAGAAAAGAGGTCTATCAATAGCTTAGGTACAGCAGATGAAGCATTGCACAAGTCAATGAACGACAGATTGACAATGAAGAAATACATGGGGGTCCTTAAGTGAGGGTTTATAACCACTGCGTACATTATAAGAACATTTCCGATAATTGTTATCACATAGACTATGGAAAATAACAAAAGCAGAAAAATGTTTATTTTCACATCTTGGGAGAAGCCCAGTAGAATTAGTTCAGTGACCACTGTGTTGTTTCTGACTTTCATCTTGTAGAAACTCCATCAATTTTAGTGTTTTCTATAAACAAAAAAAGTTTTATTTTAAAGGACAGAGAAGGAAGAACTAAAGATCTCATTGTTCATGGAGGAGGACGTTATACAATAAAAAAATAAAATAAAATAATAGCGAAGCGATGGTTATGCTACTCAAAATATATATTCTAGCCACTGATAATAAGGTAAGACAAAATCATTTTAAAGGAAGAGTTAAGATCTCAATAGTCTTCTTATCCCTATGGAAAATAGTTATATTGAATTGTCTACCACACTACCATAACACATATTAAACATTTCATAGCTCATTTGACAACTGACACGATGTGTTTCATCACTTTCTTCACTTACAGTATTTGCCATATTATGCCTAATAAATATATTCTCTTTTCTTAAAACGTTAATTGTTCTAGGCAAATAGTTGGTTTTAGACAATATGGTTTAAATTAGTTTGATTTAGGCTTTCTTACTTTATGTTTTCAATGAAAACTTTAGCCTTGTAATACTACTCCTTACCAGTTGGTGTGCTGTTATTTTCAAAGAAAATAAAGCAAGACAGCGCTACCTATGGTGATCGATCAAACCTGTCTGTTTTCGTGGCGGTGCTTCCTTAATAAAGACTCATATGGAGTCAAAACGTTGCATGCTGGGAGAATAAAAATGGAATAACGATGCAATTGGAAGTGCTGCAGTCCCCCTTTGTTTTGCGTTATTTTTAGGTACACATAAATTGGCATTCAAAATATATGAATTTTTTAGATGGTTAATTTTTGGCAAAATAAAATGCATAAAAACATAAACAAAAAACAACAACTTTATTGTGCAGGGTTTCAAGTGAATCTGATACCAAATACAGTATGTATATATGTTCTTCATTTTGTGCTCTATTATAAAATATGACAAATTATTTAAAGATATACTTTTCTGATACGTTGCAAAGTTTATTTAGAAAACTTTTGAATTAATTTATGTTTACCTACTGTGAAAGGTCATAGAGTACTTCTGTATGACATTGTATTGCTAACTGTCCAATAAATACCTAGATATGCTTCAGTAGGCATCAGCACAGGATCAACCTGGAGTCAAGTCAGTGCATGATTGCACCCCTGGGAAATGGAATGGCATGGTGGCAATTGTTTGAAAGGGAAGCCTATTTTCGATAGTACTAAGATCTTTGGAGATCACAATGCAGGAGGAAGAGATGAATATGTAATTTTATTTTTTTTATTTTCTTGGACAATGCCTTCAAAGTTAGTAGGGTTAAATTTAGAATTAATGTTAAGGCAAGTAAAGTTAAGCTAAAAGAGGTGAAGTTAGTAGACTCAGTTATAGAAAATTTGGTTGGGTTAGGTTTGAGGTATGTACATAACATTAGGGATACTCGTATGATCACATTTCGTAGAGTTGTGATTAGTAGGATTAAGGTTAGTTGGGTTAAAGTTAGTAAGATTAAGATTGGTAAGGTGAGGGTTAAAAATAGGAATCTATATTTATCTTATAAACAGGGCAGCAGAATAGCCCCCAACATACTCAAGAACCTATACTGATTCACCCTGAGTGGTTACCAACAAGTGGTATTGCAGGAATAGCCAGTAAATCTTTCTAGCTAAAATTTTAACTTTCACTCATCCTCAATCTCTTTAGATGTAATTAGAGAACTTAAAAAACTTTTATAAAGCATATAATGACTGAAGTACAGCATCAGATTAGCAGGAATGGACCTACGCTGGTTTTGGGATCTTCTTTGGGTTTTCTTGCCTTTCAGGAGATTTCAGAAAACAATAGAAATGCTTTAATTGCAGAGTTTATCCTATTAAAGTAGTTTGTATTCAATCTACTGAAATTTTCACTTACCTTTTTAGTTTACACTAAGAACCAGTTAGAAAAATTACAAACACGGCCAGAAGATAAAATCTAAATCCAAAAAGCAAGAAGACAATAGCAGGTTTATAAAACAACCAACACCAGCAGGGAATAATTATACATGATCCAATCAATTGCAAATTGGGAATTACACCAATGATTAGGGCTTTATCACAAGTTTACACTCTTTGAAAAGTATTAACATTTTCCAAGAATTTGTACTAGAATTTCAAAGAAATTCAAGAGGTGAGGAATTAGTATGTAAAACTGTAATTGTAACTATAATTTTAAGAGTGTTTTCCAGTACCTATATATTAAAGACCTGTCGTAAGGATTTGGTTTATTTAGGGGATAATTTACTATAGCCTCTGTGCCATTTGTCATAAACCTACCTGTCAGAGCTCCAGCGGCGCAATCTTCAGCCTCGGCATGGCCGGGCCCTATGGTTATTATGACAGCATCCTTAGCAATAGGATGCAATGCTCTGTTTCTCCCTGCAGAGGGCATGTGCTGAAGGAGATTAGCAGTGGGTTGATAGCTCAGCTGCTCTATTCCTATGTTGCTAGTGTTTTTCTCACTAATAGACCACCTATCAGGTTCTGATCCAGTGACTCAGTGCTCTGTATAAACCCCTTCCAGGCCATACACCAGTGCAAGTCATAGTCTTGTTCCTGCGCTGATTTGGTTTGCTCGTGTTTTGTCCACTCTTTGAATCTCATGACTTGTACTGTGGATCCTGTCTGGTATTTTGTTTGTCTAGGTGTTTGTCTGTCTCTGGACAATAGTAACATAGGGAGTGTCGACCAGTTGTGGTCTTGCTACCTAGGGCTTGCACTGTAAGTAGGTAGTTAAAGCGAGCTGGGTTCTAGGTTAGGGCTTACTGTCTGTGTCTGTTCCTACCTCCAGATGTTACACCAGTTTTCTGCCCACATTACATTTTTAAAGAATAGACAGGGATTAGAGGAAGGCCCAACAGATTTATCATAATTTATGTTCGAAAATTGGCATAAATTAAAGCTGATATCTACTGCAGTTTAAAAGTGGTGTATGGACAGACCAAAGACATGTGGCATACCTCAATTAATAATCTAGGGCCGATTCACTTGAGGAAGAAATATATCAAAACTCCTCTGCCAGAGAAGTGGTGTGTTTTTGCCTGTTTATCAGTGCAATAAGCAACCGGGACAAATTAACTGTATGAAGTAGAGATCAGTAAACCGTTTGAGATTCAGTTTGTTTCAGGTTTGCCAAATTATTCGAAAAGTCAGGTTTAAACCATAAATAAACCCAGACCAATTGCCCTAGAAATTGGTATATAACACCCTTTGGTCTCCTAGGAATTGTTAGGACAATATTATAATATCTTTTTGTCAATTTTTTAAAGAATTTTCAATTTTCTCTCCCCCCTCCCCCCTCCCTAAGCTCTGGAATGCAATGACAGCAATAGTAAATCATGTCTGAGTGATTCTGACATACATAGCTATGGGTAAATGCATATTTGATGGCGGTAACAGAAGGTGTTTAATCACTCATCATGTTGTGGAAACAAACAGTGGCTTGGTGGGGGAACAAGCATACAAAAATAATGTGTAGTGGGAAAAAATTGCGTCCCCATATGACACACACACAAGTTTTTCTTGTCAGAAGAAACAGTGACTTTTTGGGAGAATGTCTCCAAAAATGATTTGTTAATGGGTACACAATGCATACACAAGAGTTAATTATTAGAAGAAAGAGTGGCTTATGGTAACCAAGCCTAAAAAAATGTGGCCACAACTGTAGCTGCAGCAGTAGCAGCATAGCATGGAACAAAAAATGCATTCGATCAGCTATCTATGGATAGTACAAGTAGTAGTAGTAGTAGTAGTGGATGTGTAGCATTAAAGGGGTTATCCAACCTCTATAATGATCCCCCCAATACCCGAGCACCTCATATAGGTTATACTTACCCCCTCCCAGGAACCCCCGTCACTCCAGATCCCTGCACAGCCGCCGCTGCATCTGCCCGTTGCGTGGATCGAAACATATGGGTAGCAAATAGCAGACCGAGCCTCTCTAAAATCACCTGAGATGATAGGGAGGATCATCCTCGTTGCAGGCTTCTATTGGCCATGCGTTGATCAGAAGCAGGTAAGTATAATCTATTTGAGGAGCCCGGGAAATGGGGGGTGGGGGCTCATTATAGTGGTTGGATAACTTTTTTAGTATTCATGGCAGTAGAGTATTTGCAGCAAGGAAAAACATATGTGGCAGTGGTGGCAGCAGCAGCAATATGGTACTAAACATGGTGACATGTTTCTACATATATTACAAAGTGAAAGTAAGAAGCCTGGGAATAAAGTATCCCCCCATAATGCCTTGCAGTCAGACAATTAGCAGTTAGCAAGCCCCTGTGATATCACATCCCTATAAAAAGCCTCATGTAATTGGGGGTGAACTATTGTTCTAATACTACTGATTTTGGGATGTTCACATTGTTTTATATACATGTATAAGTACTGTAATTCCATTAGGCCTTGATTCTGTAATTGGGGTCAAATATCAGTCTAAAACTACGGATTTTGGCTTGTTCACATTGTTTTACACATAAGTAATGCCATGAGGCCTCTAATTGGAGTGAACAAGTGTTCTAATACCACTGCTATTTTACATTTTCAGTTATTGCTACGGTACAGTATGTCTGACAGGTGCCAGGGCAGTGGCAAAAATGTTTCTGGAGCTGGCAGAAGTAGCAGCAAAAGAGGGCGGGGCGGGGGGGGGGGGTGCATAGCAGCAGTCACAGCAAGAGGCCTGAGCTCCCAGTGTCAAACCCTCAAGGAGGGCTGACCCATGAGTCGTGCATGGCGCACGTCTTTATTCTGGTTGTTAATCGGTTCCTGAAGTCTTCCAACCAACTGCAAGATATCTTGAAAATGACCAGAAAACTGTGCATGCCCTTCAGCCACTCTTACCCTGCAAAACACGCCCTCCTTGAGCTCATATACAACGTTTCTACATGGTGGAACTCCATCCTTAGTGGACAATTTCTTGAGGATGCCGTTGGACAGGATCACTCCTCTGTGTAACTTTAACATTAGCCAATGACAGCTTACATGTGACACCTGTTGTTTGCTCTGGCCTTTGAGGAGGCAACTTTATTTGTCAGTCGCCAGGACTATGGGAGGAACAACGTAATTCCACTCCTTCACATTCTGGAGCAGATGCTGATAAATCTGGCTAGCCAGGGGACAGGAAACGTGGCACCTACATCTCATGGCCACCTCTGCCCTGTGGGGGCTGAACTTGTGGAGTAGGAGGACATTCACACTCCAATTCTATGACTGCGAAAGGGGGGTTGGGGTGGGTTTATAGAGCAGAACTAGCTCCATAAGCAGCAACTTAAGTCTGGAGTCTCTAATGAGCACTTTTTTTTCAACCACCTACAAAAGAAACCACCCAGCACCGGCAGCAGCAGGACATGGAGCAGAACCTTAACCAGCAGGTGGTGGCATACTTGGACTGCACCCTCTCACTCCAGATCCAAGATCCCCTGGACTACTGGGCAACCAAACATGATTTGCCGCCGCCCCTGGCCAAGTTTTTCCTGGACAAGCTTTCCTGCCCGGCCAGAAATGTGGCATCAGTGCATCAATGAACTAACCTTTCAGCACAAAATGTTGGAAGACTAACCTTTGTAAAGATGAATCAGGAATGGATCAGCCAGGATTTCCACACGCCAGTGCCTGATGCAGCAGTCTAGATCATTCTGGGTGCCACACTAAAACCTTGTGAAAAATGGCCCGTTATTTCTGGGCACGTGCTTCAGACACTATTCTGATGCTGCCACCCGCCTTATGCCACATACCTGCTGCCTCTCTCTGCTTCCATCTTCTCCAACTGCCACTATCTTGCCCTGTTACTGCCACCTCCCCACTCTGTAACTGGGCCACTATGTTGACTCCTCATGCTGTTGCCAATATCCCCACTCTATGAAGGGGACTCTAGTGTCCCTGTTTGGTTTTGTTGACATCACCATTTATTTTACACTTCTTCTGATCTGTCAGAAGAATGGAAAAATGAAAAACAGAATGGAACCTGTCTTTGGAGCATCTTGATCCAATATGGTGGCTTTCAGGATGGTGGCCATCTTCCGGACATAGCCTAAAAGATAGTCCTCCTCACCTATTTCATGATGGAGTATTCAGATATTTTATTTTTTTTTCATTATTTTTGGTAGCGCTGAATGTAATGTCCATACATTAGATTACAGCTCAAAAAGCATTTATTTATCATTAGTGGATGTACTGCCCAGTATATGTTTTGTTTTTGTTTTTATGTTTTTTTACTTGTGAGTCCATTCTTGAGGAGCAGCCCAGGGCCTCTGAGCCAATTAATCTGCCCCTGGCCATCAATACTGGAAAATCCCTTTGATGTTATATACTGTATTTGTTGTATGTATTTTGCCCTGAGGATTAAGTTACAAAACCAAAAGAAAAGTTCTTTCTTTTGGTCTGTTTTGGTTATTTTTATAATACTATTTGAGGGGTTTTAGAAGGACAAAAAAAAAAAAAACACCAAGGCTGTGTGTGCTGTAATTTTGGAATCCAACAGAACTTTCTCAGTTGTGAGAAAACAGCTGGCATGCAAATCTGCCAAATTAGCTCTCCAAAGATGATGCAGTGGTGGTGGTGGTCAGGGGTGGTATGGGTTTTACAGCAGAAAGCAAGCTGATCCTGCACAAATTTTGCTTCCTTTTGGGAAGCTGGAAAATAATCTCTTAAATCATGGATTCATGTTTATTTCACTATAGGCTAAAGCTAGCCACACACTTTAGACTGCAGTTGGCGTAACGTTACTTCTCCGAAACCAGCCCCTTGACTAAGCCTTTGATGGTGGCTTATCTACCCTGAGAACAAAACGATCTATATGCTATGTGTAAAGAAGTCAGCACACTATCATACAGTTTAAATGGTCAACTGATCCTGCCAAAGTTGTCATGTCTGGTTGAAATTCATTAAATATGTATGGTCACCTTTAAAAGGGCTTTATGGGATCCTTCATCCACTGACATTTTGTCCTTTACCAGGTCTCTGGTCTGGGCCTCCGTAGCCCAGGACTCTGGAGGTGCTGTGAACAGAGCCAGAACTAGTATTCTCAATGATGCATGTGCAAACTCCTGCATTCTTTTGATCAGCAGACCAGGGAGCCAAGTAGTGATGGCCTCGTCCACACTATCTCCTCATCCGTAAATAACTGCATCCTATCTGTCCCGAACAGAAAACCCATTAAAAGACATGATTTTCAGAGAGGATAGTCATGTGACTCTGTGTTAGTGTTCACCGTATGTACAACTTATAAGTTACAAGTGACACCTCACTTAATAGGACCGAGTATGTCTGTCACATCTCATGTCCCATACTTCATCCTCCAAGATGCAACTGCCAACACTCACAAAGGCAGACAAATATAGACTTAAATAATGAACAAATAGGTCTATCACTACAGCCTCCACTATTTCTGGTGCAACCTTTACTTAAAGCATGTCCTGAACTGAACTCTTCCCATCCCAAGCTTCCTATTAAAGATTCCCCACATACAATCCCATGGATTCAGAATAAGGACAGACAGCAGGAGATGTAGAAGATACCACCAGAGAATGGAGACTAGAGATTTGTAACTTGATTCTAAGCAATGTAATCTGATGCTTTGGAGATTCATCTTGCTCAAATCACCATTTTAGATATCAGAATAGAAGGAGGATGAGACAATGAAGGAGGATGGCCCGACCCTATTCTGGAGGGCTTTCCCATAATACCTTGCAATCAGCCTCAGCCTATCATGAGAAATTACAGCTGTGATATCAGTAGACACGCCATAGGCACTATATAAAATCCCAGCCAGAGTCCTGCCATGTTTTCTGGGTTTGTACATTGGAGGGACGTCTTCTGCTTTCTTTATCAAGTTCCATACTGTAATGTTGAGGCTTGCAACCCTACCCTGCAACAAACCTGAGACTGCTCCCAGAAAAATATCATTTTTTGACAGTATATAGAATAATTGACTGGTTCTTCATTTTCCAGAATTATATATACAGTGGGGAAAAAAAGTATTTGAAACACTGGTGATTTTGAAAGTTTCTGTAATTTGTATCTTAGGTACACTTCAAATGTTAGAGAACAATATTAAAAAAAATGCAGAAAATCACATTTCTATGATTTTTAAATAATGAATTTGCATTTTATTGCATGAAATAAGTATTTGATGCAATAGAAATACAGCACTTATTATTTGGTACCTTTGTTTGCAACTACTGATGTCAGACATTTCCTGTAATTCTTGACCAAGTTTGCACACGCTGCAGCAGGGATTTTGGCCCACTCCTCCTTACAGATCTTCTCCAGATCTTTCACGATTCAGGGCTGTTGCTGGGCTACACTGAGTTTCAGCTCCCTCCAAAGATTTTCAAGTTCAGGTCTGGAGACTGGCTTGGCCACTCCAGGAACTTGAAATGTTTCTGATGGAGCCACTCCTTAGTTGCCCTGGCTGTGTATTTCGGGTCATTGTCATGCTGGAAGACCTAGCCACGACCCATATTTAATGCTCTTACTGATGGAAGGAGGATGCTGGCCAAAATATCGCTATACATGGCCCCACCCATCCTCCCTTCAATATGGTGCAGTCATCCTGACCCCTTTGCAGAAAAGCAACCCCAAAGTATCATGTTTCCACCCCTATGCTTCACAGATGGGACGATGTTCCTTCTTCCTCCAAACACGACGAGTGGAGTTGACTCCAAAAAGTTCTATTTTCGTCTCATCAGACCATGACCTTCTCCCATGCCTCTTTTGGATCATCCAGATGGTCACTGGGGAACTTCAAACGGGGCTGAACATGTGCTGGCTTGAGCAGGGGGACCTTCCTTGCCCTGCAGGATTTTAATCCATGACAGCGTAGTGTGTTACTAACGGTAATCTTTGAGACAGTGGTCTCAACTCTGTTGAGGTCATTGACCAGATCCTCCCGTGTAGTTTTGGGCTGATTCCTGACCTTTCTCGGAATCATCCTTACCCCACAAGGCGAGATCTTGCATGCAGCCCCAGACCGAGGAAGATTTACAGTCATCTTGTGTTTCTACCATTTTCTAATAATTGCATCAACAGTTGTTACCTTCTCACCAAGCTTCTTGCCGATTTTCCTTTAGCCCATCCCAGCTTTGTGCAGGTCTACAATTTTGTCCTTGGTGTCCTTAAAGAGCTCTTTGGTCTTGGCCATGGTGGAGAGGTTGGAGTGTGATTGAGTGTGTGGACAGGTGTCTTTTATACAGGTAACAAGTTCAAGCAGGTGCAATTAATACAGATAATGAGTGCAGAGTAGGAGGACTTCTTAAAGAAAAACTAGCAGGTCTGTAAGAGCCAGATACAAATGTCACCGTAAGAGCCAGTGAACAAATACTTATTTCAAACAATACAATGCAAATTAATTATTTAAAAATCATACAATGTGATTTTCTGGATTTTTTTTTTTTTTTTTAGATTCCGTCTCTCACAGTTGAAATATACCTTGTAGTATACTGTAGTTAAAAACAATAAACCTATTTCTACTCTTCAAAAGGGAATAATTTTTGATCCAAAATACATTGCTACTTCCAACTCTTCTATGTGTATATAAACTGAGGCAGACGTTTGTCTCCAAAAAGAGATAGTTTTTGACTATTTCTTCATTTTGCAAATCATAAAAACCCAACTGTACATTATCTTATTAAATAGGCTGTTTGTTAGGACTGGCTACAAACCTTTTACCCATAGATATATATGTTACTGTCACTCTGGCATTACTAAGAGGTTGGATACAGTACTAGAGGACCTCAGAATGTGATTTGCAACTTTTCAGTACAAATGGGGCACCTTCAATTTGAATTTGATTTATTTGGAGCAGATTTAATCTGAAGACTGGATCTTTAGAATTGGAACCAAAAGGAATTTCAGAAATCTTGCCTAAATAAGAGTGGCGTTTCTCAAGCTGTCCTAAGCAAAATTTGGTGAGTCAATTATGCCCCTTAACACATTTTGTGCATCTTTAAGCTCTGATTAAAAGAAAAAAATGTTCTTACCATAGGCACTTGAGTTTAAAAGGTTGATCCCTATTTTTAGACTTCGCTTTAGTTTTTTTTTTTAAAAGAATAAGGATTCATCTTATGGATCTATACTATCCATGATAAAGATTATGGGGATGATTCATCAAAACTGGTGCAAAGGAAAACCAATTTAGTGTTGCCCAAAGCAGCAAATTAGATTCCATCTTTCATTTTTCAGAGCCTCCTTGGAAAATGTAAGTAAATAAATTTTCTTTTGCAACAGTTTAATAAATCAGCCCCTCAGTTTTCTTATTTATATGGGGATAATTACTATTTTTAGTACAGGTTTTCCCATTGTTGATTTGAAGTGCATCAAATCCATGGCATAGATTTGACTAGTTGTTGGTAAAGTAAAATGTCAGGGTTTCTCTCTGCACAATTTTAGAGTCCCTCCTTTACATTATTTTCATAACATTTGGCACAATTATTTTGTTTTTGTTCAATTAAGATGACAGCTAGAGAAGTAAGAATTTCTTTAACCTAATTTTATGTCTGACCTTGTGATTCCAACAATTCTACCTGAAATGGAAGTAATTCAAAAGCCTAGAATAATCTCTGTCATTGAATTTCAATAAATTCTCATTCTAACGTATCCCAATATAAAAACATCGGGATGCTCGGGTGCTCTGTAGAGCACCCGAGTATAATGGAAGTCAATGGGAGAACCCGAGCATTAAACCAGGCAACCCCTGCTATGAAGAGTGGAGGGTGCTTGCTTCGTAGAAAAAGGTCAGAAATTGATGGAAACACCACTGAAATGGTTCAGGAACAGCATGGGGAGGATGTCTGGATGCATTTTAGACTCCCAGGTCGCTGCTGGGAACGATGTTTTCCGAGTAGTATGCCACTTTTAAAGACTGACAATAATACGCACAAAACCAAAGATAAAATCAATTTTAGAGGAAAAAGTGTTCCAAAACATTCTTTCCTGTATATATACTTGTATATAAAGTGCAAGTGCTGTCAAAAGTTACAAGCAAGAGGCACTCCGATACAACTTGTATGTTACATAAAGGAGGGCCTCATTCACACTGTGGTACAATTGTTCAGGTAGTGGGACCCCTACACTCATACAGCCTATGCACTAAGTAAAGGGCTGCCAAAAATTACAAGGAAACGGCACTACAAAACACCCTTTGTTACAGATAAAGGAGCGCATCACACACACCCTTGAAAAATTATGATTGATGGCCTGCTGGTGACCCTTAAAAAGATTTGGAGCAAGGGCCTGCTGATCTGACCATCTAAATGGTTGTAGGTGAGGGTCTGCAGTTGAGCTGACCCTATAAAACATTACATGCGAGGTCCTGCAGGTGAGCTGACCCTGTAAAACATTATATGTGAGGGCCTGCAGGTGAGCTGACCCTGTAAAACATTATATGCGAGGGCCTTGGCTACTGAGACTGGACTTGGTGGAAGACAGGGTGGAGCTTACCCTACTGGAAGCATTATCTGCTGCAATCCAACCGACCACCTGGTAGCACTAGTCTGACTTGAAGAGTGGTGTCCCGCGCCACCCTGAAAACTGGGACATGAAGGTAGGCATCGTGGATGATTTTTCTTGTGCTCTGGCAGCAAGCACAGTTTCAACGCACCCAGGGCCACGGCCTCTGTGTGCACCATCAGCATCAGGGCCACTTCCACGTCCCTTACTGCTCGCCTTCTTCATATTATTATTATGTT
The DNA here is from genome assembly GCA_033119425.1 of Bufotes viridis. NCBI lineage: Eukaryota > Metazoa > Chordata > Amphibia > Anura > Bufonidae > Bufotes > Bufotes viridis. The sequence continues at coordinate 11,783,324 of CM065592.1, read as the reverse complement.
ATATATGCTTGAAAGTATGTCACATGTTCAGTAGCGTAGGATTTGGAAGTGCATGCGCAAAAAATTTAAAAAAGGTATTTGGGATGTGGAAATGTCACACAGGAGATATCCCCCAGATAATGTCAATGCTTTCACCAGTGGCTAATAAAAAATTACAGGGAATGTCACAGGGATTTGGGATGAGGAAACATTATACAAGAGAGGTACCATCGGTAATCTCACTGTCCGCAGCATCTACGGAAAAGTTCACTGTATGTCACAGATAAAAATTTTGTGCGCACATGTGACACTGGAGATGTGGCACTGGTAATGTCACTGTCAGAAGCAGACACTGTCTATTGAAAAAGTATGCTGTATGTCACAGATAACTTTTTTGAGTGCACACGGTACACTGGAGATGTGGCACTGGTAATGTCACTGTCTGAAGCGGACACCATCTATTGAAAAAGTACACTGTATATTACTGATACATTTTTCAGTGCAGACAATACACTGCATATGTGGCACACCTAATGTCACTGTCTACAGCGGACACTGTCTACAGATTAAGTTCACTGGATGTCACCGATATTTTTGGGATGCGCACATTTTACACAGGAGATATAGCACAGCTAATTTAACTGTCTGCAGCAGAAACCGTCTACGGAAAAAGTACACTGGATGTCACAGATATATTTGGGATGTGCACACTTTTCATAGGAGATGTGGCGCAGATAATTTAACTGTCCGCTTCGGACACCGTCTACGAAAAAATTACACTGGATGTCACAGATATTTTTTGGGATTCCCACACTTTACACAGGAGATGTGGTGCAGATAATTTAACTGTCCACAGCAGCCTATTATATGCTATTCAGCTCAGGATCCGCTAAAAAATATATTGTTGCTGCCACAAACAATAGTCCCTAAAAAGACTTTTGGGTCTGTAAAGTTTTAGCAATTTAGTGCAGTTTGCGTTAAAAATATATATTGCTGCTGCCACACACAATAGTCCATAAAAGGACTTTTGGGTCTGTAAAGTTTTAGCAATTATCGCAGGTTGCGCTACAAATATATATTGCTTCTGTCACCCCCAATAGTCCATAAAAGGACTTTTGGGTCTCTGAAAAGGTTTTCAAATAATAATAGTCCAATATCACTCCCTACACTCTCTGTCCCTTCCTATGCACAGCTCTCCCTGATTAAGACTGAGCCGAACATGAGGCATCTCGTGCTATATAGCACCCAATGATGTGTTCCGGCCAGCTAATCACTATAATGCCAGTAACCAACATGGCTACGGCATTTCACTGAAGGCAGTACTTACCTGCACATTTATTGGCCAAGAAACGTGCAGCGAGGCGACTCGAGCATTGCGCTCGAGCACATTTGGTAATTGGCAGAATACCACCATGTGCCGAGCATTGCGATGCTCGAGCCGAACTGGTGTTCTGCCAAGCATGCTTGCTCAAGACTATTAAGCATCAATTCACTTACCTCTATTTAAATATTTTAAAAATTCTTATTTGAATCTTTGTTGACTCTTCTGTTCAAGGTAAATTGATGAATGTTTGGAAACAGAAATAAAATTTTATATGTTTCAAGAGAACCTTGTAAAGAAGACTTTTGTTCTTTTGACTTCTCTGTTGTTCAAGCTATAAATCAGGGGGTTTAACATTGGGGTAACAACAACATAAAAAACTGAGGCATATTTCTCCCGGTTTATTGATTCATTGTCTGATTGCCCAAAGTATGTGACTATCCCAGTGCCAAAATACAAAGACACCACTATAATATGGGAGGTGCACGTTGAAAAAGCCTTAGATCTTTTAGTAGACTGAATCTTGAGGACAGTGTACACAATACAAGCATATGATGTTATAATAAAGATGAAAGGGAGAAATATAGTGATAAAACTAAGTGAAAATATCACAATTTCTTTAATACGAGTATCATCACATGACAATTTGAGCAATGCTAGGATCTCACACATAAAGTGATTGACCTGGTTTGGATAACATAGTAACAAGGGTAATGCAAAGGATGGCATAACAGCAATCATAAAACTAAATAACCAAACAAAGGCAATCAACCAGTAACACACACTCCACCTCATTGTTAATGGATAGTGAAGAGGGTGGCAGATAGCAACATACCGGTCATAAGCCATGACGGCCAATAGGTTGCACTCTGTTGTCCCTATCAATAATATAGCTTTGAACTGTATGAGGCATGCACTGAAGGAGATGTTTCTGTATGCAGAAAAGAGGTCTATCAATAGCTTAGGTACCACTGAGGAAGCATTGCACAAGTCGATGAAAGACAGATTGACAAGGAAGAAGTACATGGGGGTCCTTAAGTTTGGGTTAATATACACCATGTACATTATAAGAACATTTCCAATAACTGTTATCATGTAGACCGTGGAAAATATAAAAAAAAGAAAAATGTTTATTTTTACATCACTGGAAAAGCCCAGTAGAATCAGTTCAGTGACGGTTGTGTTATTTGTGACCTTCATCTTGTAGAATCACCGTGAATGTTACTGTTTTTTTAAATGTAAAACTTTTTTAAGATAAAAAAAATATCTTTTCAAGGTCAAAGAAAAAAGATCTAAACATTTTAAACTGCATGAAGGAGGTCTTTGGACAATAGTAAAAGAGAAAAAAATTAATAGAGAAGCGATGATTGCGCTTCTCCACAGGTATATTCTAGCCATCAAGAATAACATAAGACAAAATAATTTCAGAGTTAGAGTCAATATCCCGATAGTCTTCTTATCCCTATGGAAGATAAAGATATTGAATTTTCTACCATATTAGCATAACACATACACCGTATTAAACATTTCAGAGCACATTTGAGAAATGACCCAATGTGTTTCTTCACTTTCTTGACTTGTTATATTATATTTTATAAATACATTCTCTTTTCTTAAACATTTTATTGTTCTAGGCAATTAATTGGTTTTATATATTATGGATTGAATTAGTTTGACTTTGGCTTTATTACTTTTCTTTGTGTTCTCACTGGACACTTTAGGCTTGAAATACCCTTCCTAACCACACAATGTGCTGATATTTCTAGGTACACATAAATTGGCATTTAAAATATGTTTTGTTTTTTTTTAGATTGTCAAAATGCATAAAAAAAACATGAACACAAGACAAAAAAACTGTATTGCGTTTATTTAGAAAACTTTTAAATGAATGTATGTATACCTACTTCCCAGTTTAATGTCATACAGTACTTCTGTATAGCATTGGATTGCACACTATCTATATACAACAGATGGGTAGTTTTCCAGTGCATACCTAAATATGCTTCAGCAGGCATCAGCATGGGATGGACCTGTGGGCCACAAGCTGTCCGTGTATGATTGCAGCCCTAGAAAATAAAATGACAGGGTAGCATTTGTTGTTTGAAGGGAGTCTCCCTTTTAACAACACAAAGATCTTTAATGATCAGTTCAATACAGTACAAAGAACACAACAAGAGTAAGACATAAGTATTTAATCTTTTTATTATTATTATTTATTTTTACAGCATTCACATGCATTTCAAGAATTTTTAATTGTCTTGGACAACTCCTTCAAGTTTAGTAGGATTAAAACAAGTAAAATGAAGATAGCAGAGGTGAGCTTTGTAGGCTCAGTTATAGCAAGTTTAGTTAGCAGTGTTAGTAGGGTTGAATTATTTAACATTAGGGCTACTAAAGTTATAATTAGTAGGATAAGGGTTTGTAGAGCTGTAACTAGTAGGGTTAAAGTTGGTAAAATTTAGACTCATAGGGTCAGGGTTAAGAGTAAGAATCAATATTTATGTGTTCTTTATGTCTTAAGCAGGATAGCAGAATAGCCGCCTCGATATGGGTGTTCTCAATCAAGAACGTAAACTGGTTCACCACAATTGGTTCGTACTGGTGGTATTGCATCCTATGTTGGGTTCACAAAGTAGCTGCTGACAGATGAAGTGAACAGGTAGAATGGTCAAACTAGCTAAGACCAGATCCAGAGAGGAAAAATGTCAAAGCCAAATCAGTAATCAGTATCCATTTGAGGGGGCAACTCAAAAGACACAAAAAGCACAGTAAAGAAAGGCAGGAGAATAGCAAGGAAATATTTCTAGCTTCTAGTTCAAATTGTAACTTTCACTAATCTTTAGTGTTGAGCTAGAACATTTAACTCGCAAAATTTAATTGTGAATATAGCCACTTTGAGAATTTGCGAATATTTAGAATATAGTGCTATATATTCGTATTTGCGAATAGTGTTTATCACGAATATTCTAATCGCGAATTTATCGTGAATATTGGCACCTAGCAACATCCCTTTCAGCCAATAGGAAAGTTGCCTACCCCTTAGTGTTGATCACGAATGTTCTAATCGCGAATTGTTTATCGCGAATATATTACATTGCCGATTTTTGCAATTAAGTAAATAATGACTGGAGATCACGAATTCTCGAATTTGCGAATTTATTCGCAAAATATCATGTATTCAAATATTGCCTATGCCACTCATCACTACTAATCTTTAAACTTAATTTATGTAATTGGAAAATGTTAAGAAAACTTTTATAAGTCATATAATGACTGAAGTACAGCATCCGATCAGCAGGAATGGACCAAAGCTGGTTGTGGGATTTTTTTTTTGGTTTGTTGCCTTTCAGGAGATTTCCCAAAATATTGAAACTCTTTAATTGCAGAGTTTATCCTATTAAAATAATTTGTATTCAATCTATTGCGATTTCCACTTACCTCTTTAGTGTACACTAAGAACCAGTCAAAATAATCACATACATGGACTGGAGATTAAATCAAAGTCAGAAAAGCACAATGAACAGAACGAAAGCCACATTTTTATGCACAATCAGACCATTCTACAGACAGCTTATAAAAAAAAAAAAAAAAACAACAATACCAACTGGGATTAATTATACACAATAATCCTAGTAATTGCAAAATGCGTATTACACCAATAATTAGGGCTCTATCATAAGTTTAGACTTTTTCCAAGAACTTTGGAAATAGATGAAAAAGTTCCCTTCTTTTCTAGGAGAACTGTACTTTTTAGAGGGTTTAGGTACTTAGATATTGATGAGGATTTAGTACATTAAATGGGTACTTTATTAAAAACTGCTATGCCAGTTTTCCGCTCACACTACATTTAGAACACCGGATAGGGTTTGGCGGAAGGCTGGGGCCCAACAAATTCATTATAATTTTGAGTTGGAAAATTGGCAAAAATTATAGCTGATATCTACAGCAAGGGATGTAGATTGTAATTTGTAGTGCATGGACAGACCAAGGATGGGTGGAGCACCCCTCTTAATAAACTAGGGCCTCTTATTGCAAAAGACTTTTTACTGCGGGAGTAATGTATCAAAGCTCCTGTGCCAGAAAAGCTAAGTGTTTTTGCCACTGGCTTCAGTGTGCTTCCAGGTCCATGTTCCCGTGCCGCAAAAGATAGGACATGTTCTATCTTTGGCCTCAACATACAGATCGCGGACCCATTGAAGTCAACAAGTCCGCATCAAGATGCGGGGTGCACATGGCCAGAGTCCATGTTTTGCAGATCCACAGTGAATCCAGTGAATCCACAGATCCTAAGACTGAAAATAATCATTTTTTAGAATCTGGACAACCCCTTTAAGAGAGTGCATACATGTACATTTTGACTCATTTATCAAAGAAGAAAATAAGTGTAAATGTAAATAAAGAAAATTTCAAACAGAAAACAAATTAATCTGATTTATTGAGAGCCATGTGTCGGTGAGGGCATGCTCCTGGGTAAAGATCTTTGGAAAACAACTATAATAGGGCTGTAGGAAGCATAGATAGCCTGAGAAAATAGTGGCATTTCACAACTGAGTTCAATGACATCAACTTAGCCTTATTTAAAGTTCTGTTAGCAGACTACCAAATTGCTTGAAGCATATAGTAGTTGTTTATTGACCATCAAACAGGAGTGATGTGCTTAAAGTGCATCATATGTACACTAATAAAATTTCCACAATGTTCAGTACCTACTGTATGTGACAGATAAAAGAAGTTGGTAGCTGACTGGATTTGCTGGTGGCTGTATCTCCACCACATAGACACATTTGAGTTGGACAGAGAATATTTAATGCAGACAAGGAGATATTTCCCCATTCCCCAATTAAAGTAGTAAGCAAGGTTCTGAGACTTCTTGTCTAGCCAGTGACTGAAGAAGCACAAGATATTCTAGATATTGGTTCTGGAGGGATTTTGGAGTAAGGTGTTTGAGTAGCGAGCCCATGAGGAGCCAGTGCAGAGGATGAGAGTGGTAGTTGTTATGGTGAAGTGTTGTGTCACGGAGTACCCCCTTAAGCCATCACTTCCTGGGGATCTGTACAGTGAGAATGTAGTTTGAAGATTCAAGCCAAAAGTAAACATATAACAGTTTCTCTTTAATTAGTGCAAATATAATTTGTGGCACATCCAGCAGTATGAAATTCAAAGTGCAGTTGGAAGGCAATAGGTTAGCATTAGCAAGCACTTGTAGACATAAATGTCCACTATAATAAATGCTTGATGTTAGTCTGGCCTAGTGATGGTTTAGGTAGGTGCTGGTGTCTTACCCGTAGCCCTCTACTTTGCAGCACTGTCTATAAAGCTATATTTCATTGATCACTCTGCTGTCTTGTTGCATTGATGCTTTCTTAAAGGTGTGCTTTTGAATTTTGCTGATGTCTCTGGAGTGTTGGTCTCACAGAAGAATAACATCTAGTTCCTGAGTATCCCTGAGTGTTGGCTTCACAGGGGAACTACTTATAGCTCCTGTAGGAGCTCTGCATGTGCTTCCTCACTCTCCAACTATCAGAACAGGAACACTCTCTCACTTTTCTCTTTGAACTACAACGTCTCCCTTGGCAGGAAGCAGGACCAGCCCACTCCTATCAAGAGAGGAGGAACAAGAGAGTTAGCCCTGTTCTTGCCAACCATTGTCAACCATTACCTCCTCTGGTGGAATGCATAGCCAATACATACAAAATAAATAGTAATACATATAAAGTATAGCAATTGCAAATACCCACAGGTCTGGTGTATTACATTTGGTGAGAAGATGGATGGAAATCTAAGCTGTCAATGTAAAAAAATCTCGGCTAGGGTCGATGATATTACAATGCATTTGGAAAATCTTCAGCCCCTTTTATTGAATCTTGGCTTTATCAGAACAGAGAATAATAGTTCTCACAGTGTGATGTCTTTAAAGTGTTTTTTGCAAACTCCAGGCGTACTTTTGTGTGTCTTTTACTGAAGAGAGGCTTACTTGTGGCCACTCTGCCACAAAGCTTAGTGGAGTGCTGAATTGTTGTGTTGAAACTCTTAAATAAGGCTCCACAGTGTTTTTTGTAGCTGGTCTCCCTGAGATCAGCTATTATTTTGTTTGAGAATCCTCCAAGGCATTACTCCTGGTTAGTCAGAATCCTACTCCACACTGATGAGAAGCAACACCCTGAAACAGCTGTCTGTGGATGGATAACTGGCTTAGGTTCCCCCTGTCTTATCCTCAAGGCTTGTAAAAGAGCTGGATCTTGACATAGGAGCCGTTTAATATGGTGGATCTGGTGATCTCTGTAATGGAGACACCCCTTTGCTTGGTTTTCTTTCCTTTGAGGGCTATCTGGCTTTCACTGTGTTGAAGACCCATAACTGCGGCTCCACGGTTATTTAGCAAAAAATTAAATGTGAAGTAGAAAGGGGACTGAAGACAGCTGTCAATGGACTGTATTTATTAAATTATTTTACCAGCATTGACCACCAGACTTTACTTGACTAACAAACATGAACCCGAGAGGAGCGGAGATTTGTATTCCTCTACATTTTCTTTTTCTTCTCATAGTAATTCAGACATGCTCACCTTCTTCAAAGAGTTCTGTATGAAGTCGTTGCTGTACGGGTCCATAGAATACAACTGCTAGAAATTGATTTCTGGATACTGAGCCTTCATGCACCACCAATTTTTTATATTGAATGATACAAAGTTATTTTCTTATTGATTCATATGGATTTCCTTCAGAAAAAAAAAAATGTGAGCTGTTTCAATGATTAAGTATTTTTTGCTAAACTTGACAATGCTGTATCTGTAAAGCACCATGTTCTCCCTTACATGACCAGTACTGCATAGTCATTTTAGATCCTATGGATTTTGCTATTTAAATGTGGAAGCCATTGAGGTGACAAAACAGGACCGCCTCCTAACACCCTTGACAAATGCAAATACAACACACCTTTGCAGGCTACTAGCAGACTACAACTTATTGCTCAAGCACCTTTCTGGAGGGAAACATGATTTATATACTCCAAAATGGCCAGCCATTAGCTTGCGAAAATTAAGGTGAGCATGCCCTTTAGGAGCATAAAATTTGAGCCAACAAGCATGCTGCAGCCTGCATGGAGAGACAGAGCTACTAGGGAGCCCAGGGATGAAGAGAAAAACAGGAGGATGGAATGTGCCACAGAGGGCACTAGTTCAAGGCAACAGCAGCCACATGCCACCATTGTAACAGAGCTACCCCAATCATCGACATAATCCAGTTCATCAAGAAATAGAATAATTTACTGATCTCCAAATGACATGTTTCAAGGCATAAGCCTGTTCTTCAGATTCAAAGAGACATTAGTTCTAGTGTTGAGCACGAATATTCGAATTGCAAATTTTAATCGTGAATATCACCACTTCGAGAATTCACAAATAATTTGAATATAGTGCTATATATTCGTATTCGCGAATACTGTTAATTGCGAATATTCAAATAGCAAATTTAACGCAAATGTATCGAAAATTTATCCCGAATATCGGCACTTAGCAACATCCCTAGCAACCAATAGGAAAGTTGCCTAACCCTTGGTGTTTATCGCGCATATTCTAATCACAAATTTTTATCGCAAATATATTACATTGCCGATTTACGCAGTCAATTAAATAAGGACTGGAGATCACGAATTCTCGAATTTGCAAATTTATGGCATTTATTCGGCCAACAATTCGCTAAATATCACAAATTCGAATATTGCTTATGCCGCTCATCACGAATTAGTTCTAAAGAATATCTTACTATCATCTCATTTTGACATAAAGAAAGTGAAATAATTAATAGAATAGGTAAAAAGTTACAACCAAATAAACAAAGCCATGAAACAAGCAAAAAATGAATAAAGTGAAGCTGACAGGGCGAAATAGAAACCGAAATTCACAAAACATTCAACGTCTCAAAAAATGTACAATATCAGTGATCAATCATGTGTTCAGTCTTAATTCTTTATTTCCAGTCACTTGTAGAAATCCACCTCTTTCACTCCTGAGATTATTTTTTAATAAAGTAAATTTATTGACCACTACGATAGGTGATCCTAATGGTTCTTGTATAGCTATATGACTATCAGAGGTAGCTTAGTGCTATACTCGGCTTCTCTTAGTTAGTCCCATAGAGCTGAAGGGAGTGGGAGTGCATTACTGACCATTGCACTAATCACAAGTGGTTGGAGCCCCATGGATTAGATACATATTACAATCTTGTGCCCTTTATTTAAAGTGCTTCATGCAGTGCTTTTTGTCATAGATATTCTCCTCTAGAAGCAAAAAAAATTCTGTATGTAAGCTGGAATGCGAAGGTACAGAAGATAGATTTTTAGGTGCTCTATTAGGCCTCTGTATGTGGAGCCATAACTGGTGTATAAGGGTTTGTGCAGCGACCTGGGAGAAGACGAGGACAGGAGTGATGAAGATGGCAAGGTAAGGAGTATTCATGGTCATGTTAGCAATCTTCACTCTGGGTTGCACCCAGCTAGGGGCGTATCCTTTTTTCTCCTCTGAGAACACCATGGCTTGAGGTCTTCTGCCTGGTGGTAGGTTGGATGTCCTTGACGTCAGTGGGTTTAAAGACAGGGCTCCCTTGTGATACCAACAAGAGAGGCAATGTTGTGACCATTCAGGTAGATAATGCAAATTGGATGCAATGTGGAGGCCAGTGTTGGTGTAACAAGTCCACCATAATTCTAACATTCTATTTGGCACTACAATGCCCAGAGGAGGGCATTGTACTACAATGCCCAGCAGGCAAGGTACTGAAGACTTCTCCAAAACCTAATGCAATTAAGTCCACAGTCTAAAAACAACATGCACTATCTTTGCCCATGCATTGTCCTTGATAATAGCCCTCAACCTTCTGTTTCCTTCTCTCACAGGCTGGCATGGATTTTCAGCTGCTTGCCTGGCTGTTCTTGACTTGTAGGGATGATGTAAATATCTCTGTAGGCTTCTTCTTTCTTAATCGCTAGCCATACACTTTGGCTACTCATACCTTGGAAATGTTCCAGACCCATGTTTCAGTCACCACATAATTCCTTATATTCTGTAGATAACCAATAAGAAAAAATATTCTCGTTAATACATTGGTTTTGATTGGTCAAACAATATAGTTTCTTCATAAATGTGACCCAAACCTATATGCCCTTTAATTTGTTGTTCCAATAGATTTTCTTTGAGAATAATGGCACTTGCAAGGGGGTAAACCTAAATGCATGACCAAAAGACACAGACTATATATATGTTAAAATGTGTATAATTGTTTTTTCATCGCCATCAACTTGCAATGGATTGGAAGAGAGAGCAGTGTGTCGTTAAAACCACATTTAGTGTCAGGGGACCCTTTTGAACTTTAGGCTGCCGGCCATAGCAAGCAGCCTCAAATGCTTCCAGTCAGAAGTTACTCAGAGGTTAGGTACCAATAAACAAAGTATAGGTGATCAGAATATGGTGCCATTTTGGCCTATCAGAAAGCTAGGTCTGGGGCCTGAGCTAGAAGCCATTAAAAGCTTGGTTTCTGGGATTATCTGTGGTTAGGACAGAGTTGGCAGTAGGATGCCAGTTGGAAGGCATGATCCAGGGTGAGTTTCTGGTTTGGAGTGGTTCAGCTGTTCCACTGATAAGACCTGCATGAATATCAAAGGATCACTCAGTTGAATCAAGTGACCACTTGATAGTCTGGTGCTAGGAAAGTCTGGTGGAGAAGAATGCCTTGCTATGTTCTATACAAGCTTGGGTGATATTTGCTCCAGGGGTGTCTGCAGTGGCTAAAAAGATAATGGTAGCCTGAGAGGGTTGAATGATGCTGAGCTCAAACATGAGGGTTGCTACGGCTGAGTCTAGGCAGGAACTAGAGAGGAGCTATAGTGGGAGTCTGGATATCAGGAGGTCTGAGGTTGAGCCTATTATATTAATTTGTGAGGTATTCCTAGCTGAATGGGTTTCTCCCTAAGGCCTCATCCACGTTTCAATTTTTCATGGATGTGTTCTGTCTGTATTTTCCACGTACAGCACGCATACACATTGATTAAAATCTGTCTGTTCATACATCAGTATTTTTTTTACTGACTGTGGGTCAATAAAAAAATCATGGAGACATGCGCTACTTTGGTCCATGATGCAGTCCAAACCCAAACCATTCTAAAGTGAAAATTATGGACACAACACGGATGGCATCCATGGTGTGTTCGTTTTTCTCAGAAGACAGATAGAAAATGCTCCTGAAATTACGGATGATATACGGAGAGCAAAGAAAGACACACAGACCCATCACAGATTCTTCACGGACATCTTCATGGGTGATAGCTTTTTTTTTCACTGATGTGACACTGAAATTTGGAGGAGGTCTAAAAGTAAGGAGTAGCGTGAACAGGGTTTGAGTACAGAGTTATAAGGCCCTTGAGAATAGGACCTGGAACTCAGTGACTAGGGCTCTAGAGAAAAATGGACTGTGAGAAGTATCCACTTGATATTCACAGAAAGATATTTGGCCATTTGAGACCTGTATTTATTGACTGTCTTCTAAAAAAAGAAAACATTTAAAAACCCCACCATAAATATCACCCTGCAGTTCTTTCTTCTATCTCCTTAGCATTCAACATTGCATGACATACAGTTTAAATCCGGATAAATATGCAGTGCCCAAAGAATGCTGTCCTTTGTTGTTCAAATAATACCTCAAAAGATTGCCTCTAACACCAACAGGAGAATACCGCCAGAATCCTCACATAATAGCATCCTACAAAACAAAACATAACTATACTTTGCCTAAATAACTTGCAATACTCATGCAAAGCCCAGTACCAATATAAAGAAAACTGTACAAACATTGATTTAAAAAATGTATTATACTGTGCTCAAAGAAACATTAAATACAGTATAAATATTGCCTTGCTGTGTTCAGAAAGTGCATGGTAATTAGGTTAGTTAGGTAATTTGTGCATACAGTTTAAACAGTGTCCAGATATTGCTATGCAGTGTCCAGATAAATAATGTGTAGATTATGCACTACAACGCTCACTATCACCACTTCTTGCCCTAATCTGTCCAAATCCTGGCTGGTAACTTGCATGATGCACTTGAATAATGAGTCATATTTAATTGTAAAATATATTTTACAAGTATTTTTTTAACTTCTTTGTTGTTCAAACTATAGATGAGAGGATTTAACATTGGAGATATCAAAACGCAAAAAATTAACAAATATTTCTCCTGGTTCAAAGAGTCGGTTGACGATGGTCTTAAATAAGTTATCATGAAAAACCCAAAAAACATTGCCACCACAGTAATATGTGAAGTACATGTGGAAAAAGCCTTAGATCTTCGAGCAGACTGAATCTTCAGTGTAGAAAATAAAATGCAAATATATGACACAAGAATTAATATGAAAGGTAGAAGTATTGCAATAAAACCCATGCCAAATATTACAAGCTCTTGAAGGGAGGTATCATAACATGATAACCTCAGCACCGATAGGACCTCACACATAAAATGGTTGATCAGGTTGGGATAACACACAGTTATGGGCATTACAAGGGATGGGATAATTACATTTATAAAACTAGATATCCAAGCGAAGGCCACTAGATAGCAGCACACACTCCACCGCATGAGAACATGGTAGTGGAGAGGGCGGCAGATGGCAATGTATCGGTCATAGGCCATGACGGCAAGAAGTTGGCATTCTGTGGCTCCTATCAATAGAATAACTTTGAACTGTATGAGGCAACCAATGACAGACATCGTCCTATGAATGGATAAGAGGTCTATGAGCAGCTTAGGAATCGTTGATGAAGAATAACACAAGTCTAGGAAGGATAAATTCACCAGGAAGAAGTACATTGGAGTGTGTATGGAGGGATTCAGTACAATGAGACATGCAATAAGACAATTTCCAACTACACATAACACAAAGATCAAGAAAAATATTGGAAATAAACAGATATTAGTTTTTATGTCATCGAAAAATCCCAGAAGAATCACTTCAGTGGCCAACGTCTTATTAATCATGCTTTTCTCCAATTCCTAAGAACATTAATATAAATGAATAACACAGGAATACTACCTGAGATAACTCAATATTGCATAAAAATCTTTCCTACAAGTACCCTAGGAGATTTTTTCTCCTTTATAGCAGGTTCTGTTAGTGTCCTTCAACCACCTAGACTAGGAACTAGAGAGGAGCTGTAGTGGAAGTCTGGATACCTGGAGGCCTGTTGTTGAGCCTAGTAGGTTCAATTATGAGACTTTCCTAACTGAACAGGTTTATCCGTAAGGGGTAATGAGTTTTGAAGGGAGAACTATTAGGTTCTGAAGAATGGGACCTATCTTTTATGGCAAGTGCTAATAGAGTCCCTTGTTGACTTTGATACTTTCCCCATTCTTTTGGCCTCATGAGACCACAAAAAGATGATTTTTTATACTCCAAAAAACTTCAGACTGGGATCTATCTTCAGACACCATTAGAGATTTCTAAAAAATTTGATTTGGTCAGTTCACCAAATTTTCCGAAAAGATTTGATTTGATCCAAATTTATTCATGTCGGATCGCGGTAAAAAACAGCAATTTCCTGGCTGCAGAGAGCCTTTATAGTGGTGTAGAACACTGTGCCTTGCAGTAACACGCATAGGGAGTCTGCTGTAGTAGTGAAACAATACTGTGAGTCAGTATGACAAGCAGATGACAGGCGTCGCTCTTAGAATCACTGCACACTTCACTTATTTGGGCAGTTACGGGGCCCAAACAGACCAAGATCCTACTATGTTAAAGAGCGCGCTCCTTTTACACCGTCATCAGCTGATTCCAGAACGGCTAATAGGATGTACGTTTATTTCCTTTCAATACACCCCGTAAATGGCTGTAGTAAAATGTAACTTCACCGCAGAACGGCAATTAAGACATACATATTTTTTATGATTACTGAACCCCCCCAAAAAACAAAACAAAAAAACAATCACAATAATTCACCTCAGAGCGGCTAACGTGAATGGCTGTAGTACAATGTAACTTACCGCTGAATGGCAATTAAGACATATATCTATTTTTTCTGATTAATAAACTCCCATGCCCCACCCAAAAAAAAAAAAAGACAATTCACTGCAGTATGGCAATAAAGACGTACTCTTTTTCCTATTACTACACCCCAAAAAAGAAATATAACAATCACAATTCACTGCAGAATGGCTAATGGGACATACGAATATTTCCTTTTAATACACCATGTAAATGGCTGTAGTAGAATGTAACCTCACCGCTGAACGGTACTTATGACATATATTTTTTTCTTTTTACTATTAACACAACCCCCCACCCACAAAAAAAAAAAAAGAAAGTTAAACAATATAAAATCAAAGCAGGACTGCTACTAGGATGCACATATCTATCCTATTAATACACCCCATAAATTGCTGTAGTACAATGTAACTTCACCGCTGAACAGCAATTATGACATATATTTTTTCCTTTTTTTTCATATTAGCACACCCCCCCCCAAAAAAAAAAAAAAAGTTAAGCAATGTAAAATCAATGCAGAACGGCTAATAGGACGTATGTATATTTCCTATTAATACACCCTGTTAATGGCTGTATCACACAAAACTTGCACCCGAATCACAAGCAAGGTTTGCTGGAATTAGTGAGCTATCATATAGTGCAAACAATGTAAAAGCAGCAGTATAACTGCAATTTGGATCCCCAATAAGTACAGCAAGGTATAATAGAATCACTCCTATTGCACCCTGTTCTACTTTTATAGTGTAGATGATGCCTCCCTATCCGTTCCCTACTCCTAGACTAATCTTTCTCTGAACTTGTGTTTTTTCAGCTCAATGAAGTCTTTCCTAGGACTGTCCCGAGCGCCTGCACTAAGCACAATAAAAAATGGCAGAATCCATATCCAATAAATGTTCTTTTATGGTGAGATATATGGCTGGGTGGATGTTGTATGGTTTTAAATGGGCTACGAAAGATGCGAGAGTGCCTGTGGCTTTTAGGTGTCCAGTTTGGTATGTGATGATTGAGAATTTTGTTAGAAAGAATGATTTATTGTCTTTAAGGATGGAGGATTTCAAAAATAAGAATTTGGTGATGGAAAAGTTTTGTCAGAATGAGATTCCATGTGATATACAATGTCTAAGGTCAAAAGATGCGTCAGTAGTATGGAAGAGGTTGTCAATTAGGGGTGTGTCGAACAGACAAAGAGATATTGCATGGATGGGATTTCATAATATTTTGCCAGTGCGTGCAGTGCAGAAGGAAAGGTGTCTTATTAAGTCCGAACTATGTCCAAGAGGAGAGTGTGGCAAGAGTGAATCTGTAGGGCATTTGTTCTGGGAGTGTAAATATGCAAAAGAGGTATGGATGGAGTTAGGTGTTTTGGTTAAGGAGTTGACTGGGATTGCTCAAGTAAATTGGAAGATTGCTTTGTTTGGGTTGGGAGCTAGTGGTAAGGTGAAATCCAGGATGTTATGGTTTATTATGATGTGTAATGGAGAGTTTGTAGGATGTGAGGAATCTGATTGTTTTCAAGAAAAAAAGATGTGCCTGTAGTGGAATGTGTAAGACTAATTTTGTCAAGAATGTATGTGATTTATTTGTGGGAACTTCAAAAAGGCGGGGTGGATTCGGAAGGGGTGAAAGCTTAATTATTTATGTTAATAAATGAGAAAAGAAAAAAGACCATCGTGATGATTGATCAGAAGCAATGAGTAACTTGGGTTAAGTAAGTTATATTGATTGCTTTTTGGTTAACCTGAATGGTTTAAAAAAAAAAAAGTCATGGATTAGTAAAAACGCTTCCTTCATAATAATACAACCATCTGCATCCATTCATAATGGATCCGGTTGTATTATCTCTAAAATAGCCAAGACAGATCTGTCTCTAAAACCATTGCAAGTCAATGGTGGATGGATCCATTTTCTTTTGTGTCCGAGAAAATGCATCCAACACCATTGACTTACATTGTGCGTCATGACGGATCCCTGTTAGAAATCAGGATATAGTGAATACAGCTGAAAGTAAAAGCAGGATTTACCGTGATTACCGCTGACTCTATTTCTAACAGTTATAACTCCACAGTTGCTTGGACTAATGCTGTCATTTTGGTCTTGTATAAAAGCCTGGAAGTTTTCAAACAAGACCAGTTCCATGCTTCTAGCTGCTACCATTCATGAGACATCATCAGCTAAATCAGCCCTCCTCTTCTACACTTCGTTCCAAGTTCAGCTCGGACAGAACAGTTAAGACGTTTTCCCACAGCTCGAGTTGAGCCTAGGTAGAACATTTAGATGGTTAAGTATATAGCTGTGTGTAGTCAGCATAGATATGGAACCGAAAGCCAAATCTACTGATTCCATCCGATAGGGCTGTGTAGAGAGCCTACTGTAGGATTGAACCTTGAGGAACCCCAACAGCAAAAAAGAAAGAAGAAGTAGAACCCGAAAATGATACACTGAAAGAAAGGCCAGAGAGATTGGAAGAAAACCAAGAGAGAACAATCTTTAAGTCCAATAGATTTAAGTATACTGACTAGGAGATGGTTGTTTGCAGTGTCAAATGCTGCTGAGAGGTCAAGAAGAATGAGAACAGTAGTTACCATTGTACTCGTAGCCATCAGAAGGTCATTTGTCACTTTGGTGAAAGCAGATTCTGTAGAGTGCAGAAACCTGATTGTAAGAGTCAAGGAGAGAAAGATAACGGAGAATGCAAGAATAGGCCAAGAGCTCCAGGATTTTAGAGATGAAGGGGAGATTAGAGACAGGTCTGTAGTTAGTTTCATAGGATAGGTCAACAGGTGGTTTTCTTAGTAATGGGGTTATGACAAAATGTTTGAACGAGAAGGGGAAGATACCAGATGAAGGTGTCTAGACTTTTGGATTTTGAAGGAAGTGAAAAGTGACAAAGATTTTTTTTAGACCAGAGCCATAAAATAGGTATGTTTGGTGTGGTGAATGGCAGAGTTATAAGTTTTCAGCATAAATTTGTAATGGAGGAAATTGTATGGTGTATAATCTTTTCTCTATAGGCATTCAGGACTCGTGGAGCACCCCTGGAGAAGGTGAGTTTGAGGTGTGTGCAGGGTAACTTTATTCTCTGTTGTGAGGTTTTCACTAGTATAGGTACCATAAAGATGTAGTTTAGCAGGCTGTAATGGTGTGTTCCAGGATCAGAGACATTTTATTGTAATCAGTGTGGGCAGATCATGTGAAGCCTGAGGTCTGTTCACAGAAACAACAATATCAGTGTGGAGGTGCAGGCAGATGAGGAGCGCTTGACTAAAGGTTGGGAATAGAGATGAGTGAACAGGCAGAGTTTGCTTGAACAACAGAGACACCATACTGTGAGAGAGAGACAGAAATACAGAGAGAGAGAAAAAAAATCGAGTACACAGACATGTGTTTCTCAGCAATATACACTACTCACAAAAGTTCATGCTACAGTGATATTATGTCATGAAAGTAGGGCATTTAAGTGGAAGCATGCAATGCTCATCTCAAACAATTTATTGAAACAAAAGCAAACAATAGTTGTGGTATACCCCCACAAAAAATGTTAATGTCTTAATAACTTGTCAAGTGGCCTTGAGCATCAATTACAGCTTGACAACTACATCTCATGCTGTTTACAAGTCGACTTATTGTCTACTGAGACATGGTATCCCACTCTTCTTGAAGGGTAGCCCTCAGGTCATTGAGATTCTGAGGTACAGAGTTATTAGCCTCCACATGGCGACAGCTTATCCATAGGTTTTTGATGGGATTCAGGTCTGAAGAAAGTGCAGGCCACTCCATTTGAGGTACCGAGTCTCCAGCACCCATTCCCTAATGATGCGACCTCGATGAGCTGGCCCATTAACGCTCATAAAGATGAAATTAGGGCTGTGTTGTTCATTCAGAGGCACAATTACTGGATAAATTATGTTATTCAAGTAGTATGGGCTTGTCAGTTTACCATAAAGCAGTTTTGTATTGATTAGACACAACTGTCCACACTGTAACTCCACCACCACCAAATGCCCATCTGGTGACAACAATGGCTGATGCATAGCGCTCTCCTTGACGTCTCCAACTTTTTTGGCGGCTATCATTTCTGCTAAGTGTGAATCCACTTTAATAAATGAACAGCACTGAGCCCCACTGGTCCCTCATCCAGTGTAAAAGCTCCCTGGCCCATGCACGATAATGATGATGGTGCCTGGTGGTCTGGAATCCTTGCAAGTCGTCACACAGACCACGCTGATGTAAATGATTTTCAATGGTCTGGCATGACACTTGGGTGCCTCTTACCTACCTTAAATGTGCCTGGAGTTGTGTGGCATTCATCATCCGGTTCCGCAGGGCAATGTTCACAATTATGCCTTTCTGTGATTCTTCTAGTCTCTCTGTTGCGATCTGCTTGTGACACTCTAAGCTCAGTGGCCACTTCCATTTGAGAACATCCTGCTTAAAGCCGCTCAATGGTGAGGTGCTAGACAGGATATCCCCTCCTTTCATTTCTGTTCAGGCAAGCTAATTCGCATACCAAAGCACATAAGAATGCTACTCTTTTCTCATGGAAGCTTAGTTAAGATATGTGATTTGCATATACTCTTCATATAAACTACTCAGCAGTCTAAACTACTGCGGACGTGTACTTGGCATACACTGGCCCCTCCATAATGAGAAAAAGTACCCCTTAGACAACGTATTTTCAGGTATATTGTTGAAAAACACGCAATTGTATAGTAGGCTCTCTCTCACTCGCCTTAAAAGAATCACAATTCGGGTTCGTCTGAATTTTTTGAGAAGTTAGGACCAAATCCTGAACCAGTTCACTTGTTCTTAGCTGGGACCATAATAATCTCGGAAGGAAGTGGAAGGCTGGCTTAAAAGAGTGTCCAATCAAGAAAATACAGGGTGGAGTCAATCAGGAACTGGATTTGCAGAAACAAGGGTCAGCAGAGGACCTGTTCAGAAATCTGAATGCCTCAGCAAGAAAATGTGCTTCCTTAAGCACAGGAGTTCCTGGGTGCAAGTCCTGACACAGATTCTGCTCTGTATATCCTCCCCTGTCTATAAAGCGCAGTTCTCAAAAGCCTGATTCTAATTGTTGTAGGAAAGGCCAACCACACACTGCCCGCTTGACTATCACACTGGGAAAAAACTTCTAATGGCCCCTGTTCTGCCACTCCCGATGCATTGTTGGCTTCATCCATGTGCAGGCTTACAATTTGTCCCTCACACCAGGTGAGCCTGCTGTAACTGTTACAGACCCCGTGCCTGTAGCTGGATAGACAGAGCGTTCCTTTCCTGGATGTGTAGTACTCCAGACCTGGGGAGTACTACAATTTTGTAAATAGTTTTATATTACTTTATATTGTAATGTTATGTGTTATTTTATATGCTTCTGACCATTTGTTCCAGCAAGGTATGGTTGGCAGTGGTTGAAAGGAATAGGGCTAATGAACCTCTTCCTCCCCTCTTGCTATGAGTAGGCTGGTCCTGCTTCCTGACAGGAGGGCAAGTTCTTGAGTAACCAGAGAGGGAAGAGGAAGTACATGCCTGAGCTTCTGCTCCTAAATAGGATTCTCCAGAGAAATCAACTAACTTCAAGCCTCAACTAAAGTCCTAAGATGCTAGAACTGCTACCACCAGCATTAATGACTTTTCTGAAAGGTGAGGGACTATGGCTAAGAGATCCATCACCCAGAACATCACTAGCCCAGAACGACTTAAGTGCTAAATTGCTGCTATCCAACCTGTCTCCATAATCCTTGTTGGTACCAGAGAAGTTTGCGCTTGATCTTTGCTGCCATTGGATGCATTAGAAGTTTTATTCTATGTTTCACTTAATAAAGAACTCTTATACACTTAATTTTGGCCTCATTCGTCCATACTACATTTCCACTGCACCAATCCCCAGGAAGCAATGGCCTCATAGAGTACAGAAATGAGACAAAAACTTTATTAGAGCCACTACCATTCTTATTCTCTGCACCTCCGGGGCTCGCTGTAGACACAATACCTGAGGCTTAATCCAGAGGGGAGTTAGAGAGGTTCCTTAACCAGTGCTGGTCCTGAAAGGTGAATTTTGGGGCGAGACACTTTGGCATAGTTCAGGAAAACCTCAGTGTGGACATTCCAATACTCCTTTAGCAGGACTGGGACTTGAAACTACAACCATAAAGACTTCATCTCCTCTATCAAGAGCACATATACAGTCTCCATCATGAAAAAACTGCAGCAGACAGTTCTGTTATCACAAATGGCTCCAGCCCCTCTTAACCTCTTTATTACCTTTGATCCCACTGCCCCCCCCCCCCCCCACACACACACACACCACCTTTTAATTCCACTTTCCCAAGATCTTCTCAAATTTCACTCTTTTCAAACCCTGTCATGAAGGCTTTCTCCCAGGATTTGCTCTTAGTGCAGCCTAATTTTTTTATGGTATGGTATTATGGTACTTGTCGAACATAAACCTTTTAGGACTACAGTATGTTAACAAAAAGGAATTTTCACATGTATTTTGTTAAGTGATAGCTGACATTTTTACGACCAAGAAACAGGGCAATGCTGAGGAATATACTACAAAAAGGAAGTGGGTGGAGTTTTCCTAACAAATCAGCGGTGCTGCTCCAGTTCTCTCAACCGAGTTAATGTTATCTGGTTGCTCCAGTCAATAGATTGGTGGTTTGCTGAGGCCTGAGCTTAAAGCTTCATGTAGATGACCTGAATTGTCTTTTGTATGCTGTTCACTGTAAAGTACCACTTCTCCTGCCCTGTATAATGGGTGTAATCCTCAGTATCTGCTCTTATTCTGTATATATGGACGATGGACAGTACCACTTCTCCTGTATACTGGGTGTAATTCTCAGTATCTGCTATTATTCTCTATATATGTACAAAATGCACAGTACCACTTCTCCTGTCCTGTATACTGGGTGTAATCCTCAGTATCTGCTCCTATTCTGTATATATATGGACACTGCACAGTACCACTTCTCCTGTCCTGTATAATGGGTGTAATCCTCAGTATCTGCTCTTATTTTGTATATATGGACACTGCACAGTACCACTTCTCCTGCCCTGTATACTGGGTGTAATCCTCAGTATCTGCTGTTATTCTGTATATATATACACTGCACAGTACCACTTCTCCTGTCCTGTATACTAGGTGTAACCCTCAGTATCTGCTCTTATTCTGTATATATGGACACTGCACAGTACCACTTCTCCTGTCCTGTATACTGGGTGTAATCCTCAGTATCTGCTCTTATTCTGTATATATGGATACTGCACAGTACCACTTCTCGTGTCCTGTATACTGGGTGTAATCCTCAGTATCTGCCTTTATTCTGTATATATACACTGCACAGTACCACTTCTCCTGTCCTATATACTGGGTGTAATCCTCAGTATCTGCTCTTATTCTGTATATATACACTGCACAGTACCACTTCTCCTGTCCTGTACATCGGGTGTAATCCTCAGTATCTGCTCTTATTCTGTATATATATACACTGCACAGTACCACTTCTCCTGTCCTGTATACCGGGTGTAATCCTCAGTATCTGCTCTTATTCTGTATATATACACTGCACAGTACCACTTCTCCTGTCCTGTATACCGGGTGTAATCCTCAGTATCTGCTCTTATTCTGTATATATACACTGCACAGTACCACTTCTCCTGTCCTGTACATCGGGTGTAATCCTCAGTATCTGCTCTTATTCTGTATATATATACACTGCACAGTACCACTTCTCGTGTCCTGTATGCTGGGTGTAATCCTCAGTATCTGCCTTTATTCTGTATATATACACTGCACAGTACCACTTCTCCTGTCCTATATACTGGGTGTAATCCTCAGTATCTGCTCTTATTCTGTATATATATATACACTGCACAGTACCACTTCTCCTGTCCTGTATACCGGGTGTAATCCTCAGTATCTGCTCTTATTCTGTATATATATATATACACACTGCACAGTACCACTTCTCCTATATACTGGGTGTAATCCTCAGTATCTGCTCTTATTCTGTATATATACACTGCACAGTACCACTTCTCCTGTCCTGTACATCGGGTGTAATCCTCAGTATCTGCTCTTATTCTGTATATATATACACTGCACAGTACCACTTCTCGTGTCCTGTATGCTGGGTGTAATCCTCAGTATCTGCCTTTATTCTGTATATATACACTGCACAGTACCACTTCTCCTGTCCTATATACTGGGTGTAATCCTCAGTATCTGCTCTTATTCTGTATATATATACACTGCACAGTACCACTTCTCCTGTCCTGTATACTGGGTGTAATCCTCAGTATCTGCTCTTATTCTGTATATATGGACACTGCACAGTACCACTTCTCCTGTATGCTGGGTGTAATCCTCAGTATCTGCCTTTATTCTGTATATATACACTGCACAGTACCACTTCTCCTGTCCTATATACTGGGTGTAATCCTCAGTATCTGCTCTTATTCTGTATATATATACACTGCACAGTACCACTTCTCGTGTCCTGTATACTGGGTGTAATCCTCAGTATCTGCCTTTATTCTGTATATATATACACTGCACAGTACCACTTCTCCTGTCCTATATACTGGGTGTAATCCTCAGTATCTGCTCTTATTCTGTATATATGGACACTGCACAATACCCCTTCTCTTTTTTCTGTTGTTCTAGAGTGTAAGCTGAGTCATAAAATGTGTTAGATTTAGTTCTTTCGAGCAAATGTTGGTGTAAAGGTGTATTAAGGAATAGAAAATTGTGTATCATGTCTTGTAAAATGCATCATATAAGCCATGTCAAAAATTTGGCACATTTTGTGCACGTCTCATCTAGCTTTACGCTGTCCACAATTGTACAGTATACAGTGAAATGATACAGATTACCTGACAACCCTTTGTTTATAAACAGTTTTCTTCCTTCTGCTTGAAATTAAGAAGCCGCTCCATCAGGAAAATGTTAACAGAATAAACTTGAAAAAAAGATAGATAGATAGATAGATAGATAGATAGATAGATAGATAGATAGATACAAAAAGCCCAACAACTACTGCTCTCTTCAGATACCAGCCTATACGATGTCACACTACAGGTTATAAAATATCTGTAGATCACAGGATCCCAATTAATTGGCTCTGGAGATTAATTATTTTTGTGCAAGAAAAATCTCTATCGGTTTCAAGTAAAAAAAAATAATTAATAGATTTTGTGCTCAAAAATAGAGATTCAAATTAAATGATGAGTAGAAATAAACGACTCAATACTAAATAAATCATATTTGACACAAATTTCACAAGAATTCTTGTTCCAAATATATCCAGAGTTTTGACAATTCGCTTTTGATCAATCACCTGCCCTTTTACCTTTAAAATTCAATACAATAACAAGGGCAATAGGACAAGGAAGATGAAGACAGAAGATGGAATGATGGGACCTCAGCCAGCAAACTTGCCGACAGTGTTGAGCAGGCAGCCCGAAAGCCAATGAGTATATTAGCTGTGATATTGTGCTCTCTGCTATCGGTGAAGCACATACATAGTGATGTCGCGAACATAAAATTTTCCGTTCGCGAACGGCGAATGCGATCTTCCGCAAATGTTCGCGAACGGGCGAACCGGGCGAACCGCCATAGACTTCAATAGGCAGGCGAATTTTAAAACCCACAGGGACTCTTTCTGGCCACAATAGTGATGGAAAAGTTGTTTCAAGGGGATTAACACCTGGACTGTGGCATGCCGGAGGGGGATCCATGGCAAAACTCCCATGGAAAATTACGTAGCGGACGCAGAGTCAGGTTTTAATCCATAAAGGGCATAAATCAACTAACATTCCTAAATTGTTTGGAATACCATGCTTTAAAACATCCAGTGTGTGTATACGATCAGGTATGATGTTGTATCGATCAGGTAGTGTAAGGGTTACGCCCGCTTCACAGACATTGACAGACCAAACTCCCCTTTAAATGCACCGCAAACAACCGCAAACTCCCCATTTGCACAACCGCAAACTCCCCATTTGCACAAGGTTGGATACCAAGCTAGCCATGTCCCGGTGATGTAATTGAAGGTTTCTTCCTCCACCCAGCCACGTACAACACCAAGGGTCCCCGAAAGGTGAAGTAAATTGATTTTAAATTGATTTTAATCCACGGTCACTGCGTCTGCGCCGTGCAATTTACTGTCACACCCCCCATATAAGTGGTATTTTCTGTAGCACTATTCTCATCAGTTTAATCCCTGTTACATATCAGGGATTGCCTTTTGTGAATAAAAATTTAGGCCGGGTACCTTCGACTGCCTTGACAGTGACAGACCAAACTCTCATACACCAAACTGAATTGATTTTAGGAACCGGGAGATGGAAAAAGCAGCTTGGTCGGTCCTCTTACTCCCAAATTGGGGCACTGCGCGGCACATAGCAATGTGCTGTGACACCCTATATGAGTGGTGTCTTAACTAGTACTATTCCTATCAGTTTAATCCCTGTTACATACCCTATCCAGGGACGTGTGTCCAATTAGACTAATGTGTAAAAATTAAATGCCTTATTTATCGGCAAGCTACTGTGCCACCCGGAATGAGTGGTTGGGCACTAGCAGAGGGCACACTACAGTCAGTGGAAGTCGGCCTGACACACACTAGCAGCAGGCAAGCAACTGAAATTAGACTAGGGTGTAAAAATGAAATGCCTTTTTTTGACGCAAAGTCCTGTGCCACACGGGATGACAGGGGTGGGCACTGGCAGTGGGCACACTACAGTCAGTGGGCCTGCGGCATCTCACACACGGGCAAGCCAGGCAACTGCAATATATATATGGAGAAGTAGAAAAAAAGAAGACTAATGTAGCAGCCCTAAAAAGGGCTTTTTGGGGTGCTGTCAGGACGCTGTCCTTACATCAGAGATCTGATGAGTCTTTCAGGACTGGAGTGGACACTGAATTCACTAGCCTAGCTATCGATTTCCCTATTAAATCAGCAGCAACTACACTCTCCCTCCTCTCACTAAGACTGCTGCTTCAGAATGAATCTAAAATGGATGCTGTGCAGGAGATGGGAGGGTCTGGGAGGGAGGGTATGCTGCTGATTGGCTGGAATGTGTCTGCTGACTGTGAGGTACAGGGTCAAAGTTTGCTCAATGATGATATATAGGGGGCGGACCGAACATCGCATGTGTTCGCCCGCCACGGCGAACAAGCTATGTTCGCCGGGAACTGTTCACCGGCGGATAGTTCGGGCCATCTCTACACATACACCATTGTGATCTGAGCCACTGATATTATAGGATGTGTCTGCCACGTCTATGACACATAGATACCAATTACAGACACACAGCCAGCCATCACAGGGTCTTGCAGGGACAGTGGATTAACCCCGTAGTGACCACTCATACGCCTTTTTACGGCGGCCACTAAGGGGCCTTAGGCTGGGCTCCAATGTTTTACGGCGGGCCAGTCTAAGTGCTGCACAGGGAGTGGGGACCTGGCCCTCACATGAGAGACGCGGCCATGCTCTAACTATGCCACGGCAATGGTGCTCGCTGCATGTAAAGTGCTGACAGAGGGATCGGACTCCTTCTGTCTCCCATCGGTACATTGCAAATGTAATCGTGGGGTGCCAATATGTCTGAAAGCTGCCTGGGGTTTGATGTAGGCCCCAGATCAGCCTGGAGTAATTTCCAGCAGGCTGCGCCTGGTCAATGTCAGAATAGCACTGACACTAAAATGCAATGCACTATATGGATAATGCATTGCATTTTAAAATCAATCAAAAAGATGTCTGTTATAGTCCCCTTGTGGGACTATTAAGTGTTTTAAAAAATGTAAAAAAAAAAACTCTTTCATACAATAAAAAAAATCCAGACTAAAAAATAAGCTAAAAAAACCTTTCCACCAAGTTTAGTATTGCCACATCCTTAACGACCCATGACTACATAAATATCATGTCAATTATCCCCTATGGTGATCGCTGTAAAAAAATAAAAATAAAAAAAAGACAGAATTTCTCATTTATTCTTAGTTGCCACCAACAAAAACCTAATAACAATTGATAAAAAAGTGCCATTCAATCCAAAATGATACCAATGAAAAGTACAAGTCGTCCCGCAAAAATCAAGCCCTCACACAACTCCATAGACATAAAAATAAAAAAGTTATCGGTCTTAGGAAGTGGCAATGCAAAAACATTTGTTTCTTAAAAAAAAAGGGTGTTTTATTGCAAACAAGTAGTAAAAAGTAAAAAACTATATGTTTTTGGTATCACTGTAATTGTACTGACCCAGAGAATAAAGATATGTTATTTATAACAAAAAGTGAAGGCCGTAAAATTTATAACGTAAAAGGATAGTGGCAGTATTGCTGTTTATCCCATCTCCCTCCCAGAAAGAGTTAATAAAAGTTTATCAGAAAGTTATGTGTACCCCAAAATGGTGCCATTAAAAACTACAACTTGTCCCGCAAAAAACAAGCTCTCATAAAGCTATATAGACGGAGAAATTAAAAAGTTTATGGAACGTTCTTGAAACGCGACAATGAAAAGAGAAAAAAAAAAAAAAAAACGCTCGGTCAGTAAGGCCCAAAACAGGCTGGGCATCAAGGGGTTAAGAAGAAAATATATCGTTTAGATACATTTAATTACTAGGTAGAAAGTCAGGTTTACTGGGACTGGGACTGGTGTCTTACAATGATGCTGATGCTCAGCATGCTTGTTGGTACCTGCATCCCTGGATTTAATGGAGGCCGTTATGGCACCAAAAATGTTAAAAAGCAGAGTGGACCCAGCATGCATGCGGAACCTAAATTTTCTGGTGGCCAGTATGACACATAACAGGTAGTATTTGGTGTTAGGTTCCCGTCTTGTAGAGATTGCCTTGACGTTAGGCAGACGGGCCCAAATAATTTTGTACAAAATGTATTTGCCAAGAATCTCAAATTTGTAAAAGAAGTGTAGCATTAGCACCAGAATATTTTCTATAATTATGGCATTATTGTACTTTATTTGGTTTGCAGAGTGCCGCTGCATTTTCTTTTTTTCTTTACAATGAGGACAGCTAATGGAGCTTTTCATAACCTCATATAGGCATATTACCAACATCATCAGTATACACTCACCTAAAGAATTATTAGGAACACCTGTTCTATTTCTCATTAATGCACTTATCTAGTCAACCAATCACATGGCAGTTGCTTCAATGCATTTAGGGGGGTGGTCCTGGTCAAGACAATCTCCTGAACTCCAAACTGAATGTCAGAATGGGAAAGAAAGGTGATTTAAGCAATTTTGAGCGTGGCATGGTTGTTGGTGCCAGACGGGCCGGTCTGAGTATTTCATAATCTGCTCAGTTACTGGGATTTTCACGCACAACCATTTCTAGGGTTTACAAAGAATGGTGTGAAAAGGGAAAAACCTCCAGTATGCGGCAGTCCTGTGGGCGAAAATGATGCTAGAGGTCAGAGGAGAATGGGCCGACTGATTCAAGCTGATAGAAGAGCAACGTTGACTGAAATAACCACAACCGAGGTATGCAGCAAAGCATTTGTGAAGCCACAACACGCACAACCTTGAGGCGGATGGGCTACAGCAGCAGAAGACCCCACTGGGTACCACTCATCTCCACTACAAATAGGAAAAAGAGGCTACAATTTGCACGAGCTCACCAAAATTGGACTGTTGAAGACTGGAAAAATGTTGCCTGGTCTGATGAGTCTCGATTTCTGTTGAGACATTCAAATGGTAGATTAAACCTACAATAATTCCCAATAAGTAACAGACTCAATATC
Organism: Bufotes viridis; assembly: GCA_033119425.1. NCBI lineage: Eukaryota > Metazoa > Chordata > Amphibia > Anura > Bufonidae > Bufotes > Bufotes viridis. Next base: position 11,755,237 of record CM065592.1, on the reverse strand, counting down.
CACAAACATACCAACCCAATTTTATGATATTTAGAGTCAAAAATAAACCGTAGTATTTAGCAAAAAATATCCAGATTTATTGAATAACAATTAGAAAACATGATTGGTACAGACATTTAAAATCAATAAAAATTTGTCCAAAAATCAACACCATGAAATTTCATTCATCAAAATAAGTGTAACAGATGAAACCCGGTTGGTTCTAAATATCACAAGACCAGAATGCATGAATCCACAAAAAGTACAAAGCCAGACCAATAAGGTCTGAAACCCCTGATATCAAGCCCAAATCAAGTAGAGAAAATAGTATATAAACATGGGGTGTAGCCCAAGTTAATAAATATTTGAATTTAGGGCTTGATACACAGATATATTTAAAAGTATGCATACATAATCAAAAAGGCATAGTATAATACCAACCAGGATTGTCTATCAATGGTGTGAGAAGGAACGCGCCCCGACGCGCGTTTCGCCGTCAGCTTTCTCAAGGGGCGATACAAAAATAACCCAGCATTAAGGATTAAATAGGAAGAGGATGTGACATCATAAACCCCATTTGATGAAGGTTAAACCAATACGCATATCTAGAACCCGCCTCCATAAAATTGGCCTAAGTTATAACCAGCTGAAATAAGTCCCGCTCTTTACCTGGCGCACAATGGACTGGCTGCTTCTGTACACACTCGTGTGCCGAAGGCTGCGGGGGAGGGTGGTCACGCACATAGGCATGAGACGCCCTGCCACGGAGCGCTGGACGCACAAGTATGTCAGAGCATGCGCATTGAATCGCGCGCACCGCGGGCGCCATTTTAGAAAAGGGAATCAGGCCAAACTGTTGTAATGGATAGCGCGTTATATCATTAAATAAATATCAGGAGCAAATCCAATATTAGAATTGATCTACTATTATTACAACATCTAAAAAAGCTTAATTCTCCCACTCAAAGATATTAAACAAATATCATGGATTGTCGACGCTATATATAATATCAATGCAATGTCTCATGGCCACATGTGTAATACCAACAGCATATTTGAACAACAATTATGTCATATAGTGAATCATTGAAATAATTCATGGGTAATATGTGCCTAAAAACAATAAAATTATCAACGCTATATAAAATATCAATAGAATATCTTATGGCCATAAGTATGATACCAACGGCATATTAGAACAACAATTAATCCATATAGTGAATAATACATAAGTGATATGTGCCTGATCAAAAATTGATATTAAGTGAAATGGACATTAAAAAATGTGAAACAAAACTAATTGACATGATATATGTAAATAAATAAGACAATGCTTAAAAATGTGAAATAATGTAAGTGAATGTGTGTGCATAGAGTATATGTAACCATATACAGTGAATCAATAAAAAATATAAAAATGTGATAAAACACACAAAAATAAATAAGTAAAATATAAATATAAACAATTCAAATAGAGTGAGCAAAGTGACAAAACAAAAACAAAAAAAAACAAAACTCTTTTGTTGGTAGTTCTTCATGTTGTGGCAGACAGCCCAATCCACACCACGCTGATACTTTTTTCATGCTATATGTGGGTATAGATGTTAACTAATATAGGACTATATACTCTAAAAAAAAAGGAAAAATAAAATTAATATTCATCACAATAAATAATTCATGAACTCCCTATTACTACCCGGAGTCATAATCAACACATATAAAGGACTAACAAACCAATATAATAGGTTACCAGAAACTCAAGGATGACGATTGCCCTGTAGATATTATTGGCACCCGATCATTTTATCTATAAGGTAGCAATTACAGAAAAGATGCTACTGGCACTTTGTCATTTAGACCATGAGGGGCCTGGGTGTTCAACTTAATGATCCACTTACACTCCAACTGCTCCAAACGTCGGAACAAATGGCCACCTCTAATACCCAACTGCAACTTATCAATTACACGAAATTAAAGCTGTTGCCATGAATTGTTGTGCCTTTGATGAAAGTGTCTAGCAATGGGTTTAAGTTTGACAAGTTTTTCTTTGTCATCATCATCTATGCGAGAAGCCGCACGAATATCCTTTTGATGTTCTTGTATCCGAACCCGAAACTCTCTGGTTGTCATGCCTACATATATTTGTCCGCAAGGACATGTGGCATAATAAATTACAGCAGTAGTGCTGCAATTGATAAAATGCACAATATTATATTGTTTTTGACCCGATGAATCACTGAAATTGTTAGTTTTTTCCACAAATCTACATGTGGAACAATGGCCACACGGGACACATCCCCAAGCCGGACCCTTTGATCCAAACAAGAAAGTAGACCTTGGTAAAGTATAGTGACTATGCACCAAGATATCACCAAGGTTTTTACTACGTTTAGCCACAAAAAGTGGATCAGATGTCAAAATCCTGTTCAGATCATGATCAGATTGTAAGATGGGCCAATATTTTTTAAAAATCTTTCTCATGTTGTTCCACTGCGTGTTGTAATTTGTGATCATCCGTACATTATTTTGTCCAGAGGATTCCGTTTTGATTTTGCTCTCCAATAATTTTACTCTTGGCAGGTGCGAGGCTCGGGCATATCCATGTTGTATGTCACATTGATGGTAACCCCTCTGTGTGAATCGCTCTTTCAACAGCTGAGATTCCTTCTCAAAGTCATCTCTAGTTGTACAAATTCTTCTCGCTCTTAAGAATTGCCCAATGGGGATGGACCTTTTTTGATGCCCTGGGTGAAATGAAGATGCATGCAGCAATGAGTTAACAGCCGTTTCTTTCCGGTACACAGATGTTTCCAAAGTACCTGCCTCCGTCACCCTAATATTTATATCCAGGAAGCTGATCTCAGTTTGACATACTGTTTGTGTGAGCATGCTGTTCCAATCATTGTTGTTTAATTGACATAGGAATCGATCAAGATCCGATCGAGACCCCTGCCACACAAACAGTATGTCATCAATATAACGCATCCAGGATATTATCTCACCCTCAAATTCTTTCATGTTGGATTGGACAACTTCGCGTTCCCAATGACCCAAAAATAAATTTGCAAAGGAGGGCGTGCAGGTTGCACCCATGGCCACTCCGCGTAGCTGCAAATAAAACTTGTTTTTAAAGACAAAATAATTATGTCTCAAGACAAACCGTAACAGTTGTAGCAGCAGCTCTACCAAATCACCTGTTAAATCACGCATTTGTAAAAAGAAACGAGAAGATGCCAAACCCAACTCATGGTCAATACATGTATAGAGCGATTCCACATCACAGGACACCAAAAACATGTCCTCCTCCATCTTAATATCCTCCAATCTCCAATCTATTACACATATGCCCATATGCATTGATGTTATATATAGCGTCGACAATCCATGATATTTGTTTAATATCTTTGAGTGGGAGAATTAAGCTTTTTTAGATGTTGTAATAATAGTAGATCAATTCTAATATTGGATTTGCTCCTTATATTTATTTAATGATATAACGCGCTATCCATTACAACAGTTTGGCCTGATTCCCTTTTCTAAAATGGCGCCCGCGGTGCGCGCGATTCACTGCGCATACTCTGACATACTTGTGCGTCCAGCGCTCCGTGGCAGGGCGTCTCATGCCTATGCGCGTGACCGCCCTCCCCCGCAGCCTTTGGCACACGAGTGTGTACGGAAGCAGCCAGTCCATTGTGCGCCAGGTAAAGAGCGGGACTTATTTCAGCTGGTTATAACTTAGGCCAATTTTATGGAGGCGGGTTCTAGATATGCGTATTGGTTTAACCTTCATCACATGGGGTTTATGATGTCACATCCTCTTCCTATTTAAACCTTAATGCTGGGTCATTTTTGTATCGCCCCTTGAGAAAGCTGACAGCGAAACGCGCGTCGGGGCGCGTTACTTCTCACACCATTGATAGACAATCCTGGTTGGTATTATACTATGCCTTTTTGATTATGTATGAATACTTTTAAATATATCTGTGTATCAAGCCCTAAATTCAAATATTTATTAACTTGGGCTACACCCCACGTTAATATACTATTTTCTCTACTTGATTTGGGCTTGATATCAGGGGTTTCAGGCCTTATTGGTCTGGATTTGTAGTTTTTGTGGATTCATGCATTATGGTCTTGTGATATTTAGAACCAACCGGGTTTCATCTGTTACACTAATTTTGATGAATGAAAGTTCATGGTGTTGATTTTTGGACACATTTTTAATTGATTTTAAATGTCTGTACCAATCATGTTTTCTAATTGTTATTCAATAAAACTGGATATTTTTTGCTAAATACTACGGTTTATTTTTGACTCTAAATATCATGAAATTGGGTTGGGATTCAAATGGTAGAGTCCGACTTTGGCGTAAACAGAATGAGAACATGTTTGCATCATGCCTTGTTACCACTGTGCAGGCTGGTAGTGGTGGTGTAATGGTGTGGGGGATGTTTTCTGGGCACACTTTAGGCCCCTTAGTGCCAATTGGGCATCGTTTAAATGCCACGGGCTACCTGAGCATTGTTTCTGACCATGTCCATCCCATCATGACCACCATGTACCCATCCTCTGATGGCTACTTCCAGCAGGATAATGCACCATGTCACAAAGCTCGAATCATTTCAAATTGGTTTCTTGAACATGACAATGAGTTCACTGTACTAAAATGGCCCCCACAGTCACCAGATCTCAACCTAATAGAGAATCTTTGTGTTGTGGTGGAATGGGAGCTTTGTGCCCTGGATGTGCATCCCTCAAATCTCCATCAACTGCAAGATGCTATCCTATCAATATGGGCCAACATTTCTAAAGAACGCTATCAGCACCTTGTGGAATCAATGCCACATAGAATTAAGGCAGTTCTGAAGGCAAAAGTGGGTCAAACACCATATTAGTATGGTGTCCCTAATAATTCTTTAGTTGAGTGTATTTTCTGCATACATTGTGCAATTGCTCTTTTTCTGTTTAAAAAACTATTTTGCAACTATTTAAGACAGAGTGTGCGCATTTTAGTGAGTCAACCAGTTGAGTGTGTTCTTAGCCAGGGGACATGTAAATACACTTGTGTTTATTACCAAATGAAAAGAAATGTGGCAATTTTGCTACCATTTACAAATGCACACTTTAGCATATTATAGTGCATCAGTACCAGGAGAGCGTTCCTCGCCATATAAGAATAACTGAAATGTGAGGACAGTCTCCTAGAAATTTCCAGCACCTTGCTCAATCCAGTGTACTTTATTAAAAAGTATTCCACAACTAGGTTAATCACGTACAATATACAGGGAGCATGTGTTATTTCCTCCAGCATGAGCATAATTTTGCTGAGCACCTTGCTGATTTGGCAGGATAACAGTCAATGGGATGTTTGTTGCTAGATGTAATTTAGCACATGCTTGCCTGTGAGGTTACTCTCGCCCAGGCCGATCAGCTCCAGCACACCATGGCAACGTTTGACATGACACATGTGATAGGACGGAGAGGTAGTGGGAGCTATGTTGTGCTCTGCTGCTGTTGAGGACAGGATAGTGTCCATTAAGGAGTAGATGGAAATGTGCAGTTGCATAACAAGTGTGCAATGGACCCCATGGCAAACCACCTCCCCTAGTAATGTCTCCCACTGCCCCCAGTAGTGTCCCCCACTGCCCCAGTCTTCCCTCACATGTAACGGGCCCCGTTAGAGGTTAGAGCGCTCAACTCACCTGCATCATATGTGCTCCAGGCCTCCAACATCAGGGCCCGATTCTGCCCTACTAGAATTAGTCACAAGTTAAATTGGTGGGTGGAGCCTGACTGCATCAATTAGGCTCTGCCGACCTGATTAATGCAGCTGAGTTGAGCGCTCTGAAGGGGACCGGCATGAAATACAGTGAGAATGCATGCAAATTCAGTAGGCCCCCTCCTGTGCTTGGCCCGGTCGCGGTCGCACCCTTTGCGACTGTGATCATTAGGCCCCTAGATAAGTGCCTGGTGTGGGAGCCAATTTGACACAATCATGTGGGGCCTGTCAAAAGGACCACGCATTCCATTATTGATAGCTGACAATGGAGCGAAGGAGGAGTGGGAGAAGAATAAAGTGACGGCGATGATGTACCCATGGGTGTGGCTGGCTGCTGCTAAAGAGACCGGGAGGGAACTTTTGTTGCAGTACAGTAGCTGGCTGCCACCTCTGTTTGCTCACAGGGTTCATGTGGTTCAAAAAAGCTGTGGTGCCCACGGCTCATTTGACACTTTGGTGAGCTTTCAATGGGCGATGCTACTGTCTTCCTGCATCATGGAAAAAACTGCCAGACAAGTGATGCTCGTGCAGAGCTAGAGGCAGCCAAGCTTGGCTTAGCTCTTGCACATTTTGGGCCTTTGAGCTTTTGCTCTTTATTGTCTCGGCTGCCATCACCCTACTCCTCTGATGTTACTTTCTAATGAATAACTTGATCTGGCTCCCAAGTCCTGTCTAAAATGCAATTATCATTGGAGTCCTCTCCCTCCCTGTCAGTTTTGTCAGATTGTGATATATCATGATGGGCTCCTTGGCCCCCTCCCGATTCCCTGCTCTGTGTTTGCCTCAAATGGCACTGTCATTGCCCCCATCACCCATACTGTGGCTATGGTGCAACTATTATCACCACCACCACATCTAGGCATGGGGTCCCGAGCGTCATCCTGAACCTTTTGCTACTCTCACCAAGTTGTCAACAGAGAGACTTTCTTGACTATAAGTTCTAGGCTATGGTGGGGTTTTGCTTCATTTTCTTAGGGAACCCCACTGGGAAAGGGAAAGGAATACAGAGAGAATGGCACTGAAAACTTCTCTAGGGATTCAAGGGGGTGGATCAGTTGGAATACCCCCTGGGTTCAAGGCATAGTGGGAAAATTATTAGTCACCTCCACGTGCTCCAGCTGAGGGGAACAGTAATCAATCCAATCCAAAATGTCATCCTCTTTTTCCTCAATGGTAATTTTGAACCTTTCCAAAGTCAGGGAGAATTGTGGTCTGCTAGTACTATTTCTGGCCAGAGTGCTAGTACTGCTACTATCAACATTCTAGTTCCTGGGAGGACAAGGTCTGGCACTGGGTCTTTCATTTGGAACCCCTCGGTATCCCTCACAAATGGCCTAATGAACACAGTCAAGTATGGAACAGTTTGCGAGTCAGATAGACAGATAGATGCAATAAAGTGTACTTCCCTTTTCACAAACATACTAAAGACACTGCTACTGACAATTCTCTTTGGTAACAATGAAATATAGGTGCTAGTAACAAATTTGGGCCTGATAAAAAAAAATAAGCTTTCTCTAGTGTAAAACACAATTTTTTAGTATACTGTAGTATAAGATTATTCCCCAATCCCCACCTCCAGCCCACACCAACACTTTAATTGTCTGGAGATGTCCAACAATTTCTGGTGTTTTAAAACGCTACCCTCTGGATTGTAAAACATGTGTTGCATACTTGTATTGCTATTTTTAGAAAAAAAAAAACATTTGAACTGTGCGGGGATAATCTGTCCCAGATTTAGGACTGCTATTTAAATTGTTTTCACTGAGATTTAAAACGCTACCCTCTGGATTGTAAAACACGCGTTGTATACATATTTTGAAATTTTCGCAAAACAAGAAGATACTTGAACTGTCTGAAGATGCCCTGTCTCAGACATCGGACTTTTATTTCTGACACGTTCACTCGAGGATTTAAAATGGTACCCTATGGATTGTAAAAGGCGAGTTGTACACATATTGCTATTTTCGCAAAACAAACAACAACAACAAAAAAGCTTAAACAATCTTGAGGTGCCTTATTCCAGATTTTGGATTATTTGTTTTGTCATTCACTATTTGCATTCACTCACAAATTTTGAACGTTACCCTCTGGATTGAAATTTATTTTGCTATGCTCGCAAAGCAAAAAAAACTGTTGCAGTGTCTGGAGATGCCCCTAAAATACTTTGGCCTACTATTTCCAATGTTTTAAAACGCTACCCTCTGGATTGTAAAAAAAATATATTGTGCACGTACATTTCTATTTCTGCAAGACAAAAATGAGATTTAAAACGTTTACCTCTCTGAATTGTAAAACAAGCATTGTACACTTGTATTACCCCCCCCCCCCCACACACACACACACACACAAATAAATAAATAAATAAAAAATTTAAAAATCCTGAACTACTGTCCGGAGATACTCTCTTCCAGACTTTGGGCTAATGTTTCTGGTGTTTTCACTCAAAGACTTAAAAAGGTATGCTCTGGATTGAATAATATGCACAAAAAAACACATGAAGTGTGTGGATTTGCCCTGCTCCACATTTCACACTACTATTTATGGTTGTACACTTGTATTGCTACCCCCCCCCCCCCCCCCAACTGTCTGGAGATGCTCTGTCCCAGATTTTGGACTATTATTAAAAGTAAAACTCTATTCTCTGAATTGTAAAACATGATTATACACTTATATTAAGCTTTTTATCCCCCACACAAATAGAAGAAATGGGAAAAAAAGAAAGGCGCTTTTGAGATTCTGAGGTTCTGTAGCAGCTGCAGCAGTGTTATAAAGCAGTAATTGCTGCTAAAAAATGCTGCCAGGCACACCCAGCCTCAACTTCTAATCTCTCTCTAAGCTGACATGTGCAGTAATATGGTGATGTGCCTCATTTTACTAGTTTTGTCTGAAACGAACCTGAAAAGCCTCAGGTTCAGGTTCTTCCGGGAAGTTTGTAATAAAACCAGTTAGTTGTAAACTGATTCACTGTCATGTCTAGTGCAAACAATATTATTGACTTGAAAAGAAGAACAAGTTGATATCTTGATGGAGGGTGTTAAATATATTCTGACACATAATAAATTTTTCTTTAATGGGAATTTTTATTTAAAGTTGAAAGGCACCGCCATGGGCACCAGATTCGCCCCCAGTTATGCAAATCTATTTATGGCACAGTGGGAGGAGAAAGTTATAGAACCACTGCTGGGGACGACTCTGGTGCTATGGCTGTGCTATATAGATGATATAATATTCATATGGTAGGTTACACCAATGTCTTTGGATATATTTCTAGACAGGATCAATGACAACAACAAAAATGTAAAATTCAGCTGTAGTATAAGCTATACCAACATACAGTTTTTGGATCTGAATATCAGAATGGAGGGCAATAGAATAGTATGTAATACATACCTTAAACCAGTAGCAAGGAACAGTTTTATACTGTATTCAATCTGTCATTTACCCAGATGGTTGAGTATTATCCCAGGTAGCCAGTTTAGAAGGTTAACGAGAAATTGCAGTAAAGAAATAGAATTTGAAGAAGAAGCAGTAAATCTAAAACAAAAATTTCTGGATAAACGGTATCCTCCACAATTAATAGAGGAGTTGATAATTAAAGTGAGAAGGATGGAGAAGATTTTTTCTCCATCAACAAAACTAAACAAACAGATGATACACTTAGATTAATACTACCGAAAATTAATTTGATGTACAACATAAAAAGGTAGAAAACATCATTAGAAAACACTGGTATCATTTACTAGAGGATATAACGATTGGTACTCTATTGACAAATATTCCCCAAATTACTTATGTGAAAGTTCCAAATTTAGGCCTAAAAGTCGCCCCGTCTGTAAAATATGATAAGTATGAATAAGAAAAATTGGTTGACGGCAAAAGTTTTTTTTTAGATGTGGGTGCTGTGCAAATTGCAAAATTGCATCTTTTGACAAAAAGATCACAAAAGTGCAATCAACTCAGAATTCATTTTATATTGACATTAAGGAGGGATTGACTTGTGACTCTACTAATGTGATTTATTTGATCCAGTGCACATGCCACAAACAATATGTTGGTAGGACCAAAAGGACACTTAAGAAGCGAATAGCAGAACATATTAATAATATTAAGAATAAATATGAACTACATTCACTATCTAAACACTTTAAGGAATATCACGATGAAGATCCGTCTTCCCTTATGTATGTAGAACTAGAAAAGATCAAAAAACCCTGGAGAAGGGGAAATATTATTGCACAAATGTGTAGACCAGAATCTAAACGTATTTTTGAGCTCAACACTCTAGTACCGAAAGGGCTGAACGCAGAAATAAAATTGTTTGGGTTTTATAGGGGTCTTGCCTCATTTTGTGGACGGGAAATATGCATCCGGCTGTCTTTCCAGCACGCAGATCTCTCCTCCCTTTGTTAGATTCCACCCTTCTTTCAACTATCAATATAGTGACTGAAATATTCAAGAAGCAATCTTTTCTTCACCCTATTTTTATCTTTTTTATCCTTTTTTATCCTTTTTTATACTTTTATATACAACAAATTATATGAAAATTCTCAATGGGCATGAAGAATATATTAAGTATTGAAAATAATAGATTACTATCTTTTATGATGCCAGATACGGTTCATTAATTGTTTTGTTAATGATTTCTGATATTGAAATGGGCAGATATTGTCTAGAACATTGATAAGACAAAAAACCCATGAGAAAAGCATATAAACCGCAGGTGCGTATTTAATTTCTTTTTTTTTTTAGGTCGGTTTCCATCCTCTATACATATAATGGACATACAACCATATATTGGGAGGAACCTCTGGATAAAAATATACAATAGCTGTAAGTATAATATGGACTATCTAAAAGTGGAATACTCTTTTTATCAAGCAAGCTTTTTGGAATCCTTTCCCAGTAGGATATTGGGTCCACTTCACATTTTGCATATCCCTCACTTACCCAAGGAACTTTGCGCCCTTTTTGCCACTATATAAAAGGACGTTCACTTATCCTCACTATTCATCCACTGAAGATGGGGGTTACTCTGCACCCCGAAACGCGTCTGGTAAGAGAACAGTGAGGGATGCAAAGTGTTAAAGTTACTGCACGATACAACTAATGTCAAATGTTTCTTTGAAAACAAGCGCTTGGAGTTCCACATACAAAATCAAGGTGGGTTATTTCAAACACCTTGGAGTCTCCTGACCTATTACAGGCTATCCCAGGGAGCACATGATGAAACCAGCATATCATGTGAGACGCTACAGCTACATCATCAAAGGTCCTTGTGAAAAGAGGTGAGCGTCGAGCCGAGGGCTCCGCTCGCAACACCGCTCACAGCCAGATCCCACTGGGAGTGTGCAACAAAGAAGTACTTATAGGAGTGGTAACGTACACTGTACCAATCGCTTTTACTTTATATATCCAATATGAAGCAGCATTGACTGCAGGAACAATAACTGCTGATGATACCAAAGTCAGAGGTTGCGGCAGTGGTTTTTTATTGAGGCACATATTGTAGCCGAAAATATTGAGACTGTTGTTTTATTGTTTTTTGGTGTGTTACTTCTGAACATTACCTGTTTCGCCACCCATGAATAGCTAATACTAATCCTATGCAGCTATTTTCTACATTATTGACCATTTTCAATAGATGTTATTTTACTTTTTGTCACTTATATTTTTGAATTGTAGCGTTATTAAATTCAATGTTTTTTTTTAGTATGCCATATATGAGTGAGTGCCCCCTTATACTGTTTTAATATATCAAACAATATTATTGCATTATGCTGTGCTCAAATGAAAATTAAGCAACGTGTAAATATTGCCTTGTTATGTTCAGAAAGTGCTAAGATAATCAGTGCATACAGTATAGGCATTTATACAAAACACTATATACAGTGTCCAGATATTACTATGCAGTGCCCAGATAAATAATGTTATTAAATGTGCAGATGACTCCATACAATACAGACACTCACCACTTCATGCTCTTATCTATCCAACTTCTGGTGGGTAACTAGCATGATGCACTTTCACAATGTGTCAGATTTAATTGTAAATATATTTTACAAGTGTTTTTTTAACTTCTCTGTTGTTCAAACTATAGATGAGAGGATTTAACATTGGAGATATCATAGAACAAAAAATTAAAAAATATTTGTCCTGGTTCACAGAGTCAGTCAGTGGTCTTAAATAAGTCATCATTGAAGCCCCAAAAAACATTACCACCACAGTAATATGTGAAGTACAGGTGGAAAAAGCTTTTGATCTTCCTGCAGACTGAATCTTTAGTACTGAAGATATGATAAAAATATATGACACAAGAATTAACATGAAAGGTAGAAGAAGAGCAATAAAACCCATACAAAATATTACAAACTCTTGAAGAGAGGTGTCATCGCATGACAACCTGAGCACTGATAGGACCTCACACATAAAATGGTTGATCCTGTTGGGGTAACAGAGATTTAAGGGCATTGCAAGGGATGGAATGATTACATTTACAAAACTAAATATCCAAGTAAAAGCCGCTAGATAGCAGCACACATTCCACCGCATTAGAACATGGTAATGGAAGGGGTGGCAGATGGCAATGTATCGGTCATAGGCCATGACAGTAAGAAGCTGACATTCAGTGGCTCCTATCAATAGAATAACTTTGAACTGAATGAGACAACCAGTGACAGATATCGTCCTATGAGTGGATAAGAGGTCTACGAGCAGCTTAGGTATAGACAATGAGGAATAACACAAGTCTATGAAGGATAAATTAACCAGGAAGAAGTACATTGGAATGTGTAAGGAGGGATGTAGTATAATGACACATGTGATAAGACAATTTCCAACTACACAGAAGATATAGATCAAGAAAAATATAGGAAATAAACAGATATTAGTTTTTATGTCATCAGAAAATCCCAGAAGAATCACTTCAGTGGCCAATGTCTTATTGTTCATGTTTTTCACCAATTCCTAGGAAAGTAAGTATACATGAATACTGCAGAAATATTTACTCAAATTATTGTGTCCAGGGGAGTTTTTCCATAGTTTTTTATAGCAGGTGCAGTTCACATCCCTCATCCATGTAAGGGACTGGAGAGGAGATGTAGTGGAATCTTGGATATCTGGAAGACTAAGGTTAATCCTAGTGGGTTTAATTGTGAATGAACAAGTTTTTCTTAAATGAACAAGTTTTTCCCTACAAGTGAACAGAAATGGGTTTTAAATAAAGAGCTATGAGGTAACAGGACCTATCTTTTCTTCAAGTACTCACTTTTGTGCAAGTACTCCAGGGAAGTTTTAGCATCTATTTTATAGAAGGTTCTGACATTGTCCCTTGGTGAGCTCTGAGATTCCCTTCCTCCCTTTCTTTTGGCCTCATGAGACTACAAAAAGTAATTTTTAAATACTCACTAGAGTAATAATAGAATTAATTATTCGCCAGAAAAAAACCTTGGGCAGGGATAGATCTTCAGAAACCTTCCCACAAACAATATTAGGAAGTAAAAGTCCTCCTCTGAAGTATGTTCAGTGCAGAAGGCTGTGATAATCGGTACTAACAATGCTACCTTCTGCTAAAGGTATAGTCTCATGTAGAGGTTAAACGGGTTTGTCACAGAGCTTTCTATGGACCAGAGGTAAATTCCACATTAGAAATAGATTGATTTTAATTGGCCAGTTTCTACAATTACTAGGAACCGCTTAATCAAAGGCTCCCTCAGAAGGGAACAAAGCAGTTCAGTGATTGGAACTCTAATAGTATTGAGACTTAGGCCTTTTTCATACTTCAGTGAATCATGAACGTGTGCTGTCTGTGTTCGCCATGGACAGGACGCGTACCTATTCATTTTAATGTGTTTATTTATACATCATAGACTTTCCAGTGATCACGTGTAAGTGGATAAAGCACAGAGACATGCTTCATGATGCTGACGAAAAAAGGTACTTGATGTGTATTGGGCCATGAAACTGATGCAACATGAATAGTGTTGATCGAGAATATTCTAATTTTTATCGCAAGTATCGGCACTTTGAGAATTTGCGAAGATCTAGAATATACTGCTATGTCTTCGTAATCGCGAATATTCAAGATTTTTCATCAGTACCCTTACTAGTGATGAGCGGCAGGGGCAATTTTCGAATTTGCAATATTTTGTGAATATTAGTTAGAATATTCATCATATATTCACGAAAATTCATATTCAAGACTATTCTATTGATTTCAAAAAATCGGCAATGTAATATTCGTGGAATGCGAATATTCTAAAACACAAATATTCTATAGTGCTATACATATATATTAGTTTTTTAGAGTATTCGGAATTTTTTCCAATTTAATGTGAACAGTGATTGGCCCAAAGCAACTTAAGCAGGGAGGAATCATGACTTCAGATGGAAAAAAATGATGAATATTCTAAAAAACAAATATATAGCACTATAGAATATTCGTGTTTTATAATATTCGCATTACGCGAATATTACATTGCCGATTTTTAGCATAAGAGAAAATAAATTAAATAATGAAGAATATTCTAATTCACTACAGACTACAATATTGTAACCTTCTCACATTGACGCACAAGCAAGAAGCAGGTAGATATTATATTAGGTAATGGGTTCAGATGGGAAAAAAAACGAAAAAAAAAAAAAACGAATATTAGTTTTTACGAATATATATCACTCTATTTGAAATACTCATGAATTTTCAAAGTGTCAATATTTGCAATAAAAATTTGCAATTCGAATATTCGCACTCAACACTAACCCTGACTGCTTCTTGCTTTGGGACAATGAGAAGGCTGCAATGTCTTTGTCTGAGCTTAGCAACATCCCTAGCAACAAATAAGAAAGTTGCCGACCCCTTACTATATAGGAAACTCCCCAGCAGCCATTTTCTTCTTCTTTTGCAGTTCTGAGAGAGACAGCAGTGTCATTGCTGTGCTCTGTGCTTTGCAGACTCATCTGGATCCTTATTCAATTACATTAAACAGTTAGTTAGCTTATATATATAATACAGATAGTTAGTAGGAGTCAGTCAGTGTAGGTTAGATAGTGATATAGTGCAGGGTGTTAGGTAGTATGATAGGAATTACTGTGCTGTGATAGGGTTTAGTGTCTTTATCTTTCGTCATTGAAAAAAAATAAAAAATACAGTGATCAGGAGTTCTTCCTCACAGTCACGAAAGTTGCTGTCAACCATTATCTCAAGTCTCAGGAAACTTCTAGCAGCTTAAAAAATGTAGCAAAAGTGAGCCATGCCTTTATTGCGCATGCAATACGGGCATATTACATTGCCAATTTTTGCAATCGAGAAAATAATAACTGGAAATCACAAATTCTAGAATTTGAGAATTTATGGCGAATATTATGCCAAAAATGTGTGAAATATTATGAATATTGCCTATGCTGCTCATCACTAAATATGAACCATTAGTAGATCTTCCAGAAATTTTTTTTTAGTCTAAAAATTAATGTGGAGTATAAATGTCACTGGGAGAGCAAAAAACAGAAATGGAGACGAAGCAAGGATTCTTCACGAACATCTACAAGCATGAACCAATGGACAACGGACTTGTGAAAGAGGTCAAAAGGTGTAAACTATATTGGTAATTAGCTTTATTTGTTTATGTCCCTCAGGCAGCTAACAGTATACAGACCACTTCATCTGATAATGGTATTTTAATTTCCATTTCGACAGGCCGAATATTTTCAGGTTCTTGGATAGTAGGCTGTTCTACTTTAGGAAAACAAGGAAAATGTCCAGCTTCATACACCAACTCGTTCTTTATTGCAAAGCGATAAAAACAGCGGGATACATGTCGCGTCTACGCGTTTCGGATCTCTGTTACAAATACCGATCCTTAATCTGTCATGATTAAGGATCGGTATTTGTAACAGAGATCCGAAACGCGTAGACGCGACATGTATCCCGCTGTTTTTATCGCTTTGCAATAAAGAACGAGTTGGTGTATGAAGCTGGACATTTTCCTTGTTTTCCTAAAGTACCTTGGTGCGTCCTGGATCCGGACGCTGTCCGTGCTGCACCTTCCACGGAGAGCGCACCACATCTCCTGATTCTACTTGTAGGCTGTTCTACTACACCAGGTCCGGTCTGAGTGGAAATCTTTAGTAGGATCCAGATTCATTGTTACTGTAGGTGCAGGGAAAAAAACATGTTCTTCTCAGCTGGAGTAGTTTAACAGCAATCACGGAGACTTCACTTTTCACGAGCTTTGTCAGGACTCTTGCAATCAACAACACAGTAGGAACATGTTCCGTAGACAATAATGAAACACAATGACTACAAAAAGCTAAGTTCCTTTTACAGGGTTGCTTCAACCTAAATTAGCCCTTCATGTCATCTCTTCAAAGAATGTGGTAGGGGAATGAACCCCCATGTGTATATGAACTTCTATGCAGGGCATCCATGAAAAATCATATTAAATAATTGTAAATTAAATACAACTGTTGCTGACTTTAAAGTAAACACTAGACTAAACTTTTTCCCCAAAAGTGCCTGAAATGTTAATATAGATTTGACCATTATTAAGTTTCTGTGAATTTTATTACAGACTCCAATTTTTCTCAATACAATTTGATTACATTATTGCGATATAAAAGCAATACTCTTGTCGGGTTGCAGCTCCTACAGGTATCTAAATCACTGTGAGACCACAAATAGACAAAAAGGTGGGCATTTATTAAGACTGGGGTTTCATATGCCAGCCTTAAACTATACTTCACTGGAGGAAAATTTGCAAAGTTTATTAAGATGTGCATGCCCCTCCACTGGATGCTACTCACCAGGTTCCAGCACCAAGCACTGCATCAATTCTCTCCTACAGCTGCTTCTGCTTCCTTTCCAGACCATCAGGTTGGCATCAAAACCTAGTGTGCACCAATGACTTATTCCACCGAATCAATCACAATCTGAATGAATTCTTCTGGCAATTATATTGTCATTACCTAGACATTGAGTTCCCTGCATGAATATCTACATATTCTGTAAGGCAATGTGAACTGGAAAATAAGGCCATGTAAAAAGGTATCTCCCAAGTAAAAGAGGAACATAAAATACACAGCATAAATAAGTATATCCAGTGAACTCCATAGGTATCTGGCAGTGAATACGATCCTGGGTTGTATAAAAACCTACATTTTTCTCTCCAGAGTCACAATTTTAGTCCCAAGAGAAGTTCATTATTGTAATGATTGTTGATGTTATTTAATTTTTTCGTCTGCTCTGTTTGATAATTACAATGATCATCAATAAGCAATATGATACCTAGTACTATGCAAAAGTTTTAGGTAGGTGTGGATATTTCTGCAAAGTAAGAATGCTTTCAAAAATTGGAGTGCTCGTAGTTTATTTTTATCAATTAACAACATACAAAGTGAAGGGAGAAAAGAAAAAAAAAAATCTTAATGGAAATAAGTATTTGGTGTGACCACACTTTGCCTTCAAGACATCATGAATTCTAGGCACAAGTTTTTGAAGGAACTCAGCAGAAATTGTTCTAAACATCTTGGAAATGTAACCATATATATTCTGTGAACTTAAGCTTGCTCAAATCCTTTATGGCTCTTCATGTAATAGTGAAAATACTTGATGATGTTAACATAAGGTCTCTGTGGGGGCCATATCATCACTTCCAGGACTCCTTATTTTTATTTCCATTGAAGATAGATCTTAATGACATTGGCTACATGTTTGTCGCTGTAGATGCCAGTCAGTATCTGCCTGTATTTCCTGAACAAATCCCTGACTCCATATGCTTAAATGCACCACCAAACTTGCAAGGAGCCTTTACCATCATCACCATACTTAGCTGTTGCCTACAGACACTCCTCACTGCACCACTTTCTAACCCCTCAGTGAACAAAATGCAATCTGCTAAAGTCAGATATTTAAAATGTTGACTCATTGGTCCAGATCACCTGCTGCCAATATTCTGCACCCTGGTTCCTATGTTTTTTGTGCATACTTGGGTCACTTAGCCTTATTTCAGTGTCAAAAATATGGCTTTTTGGCAAGAATTCTTCCTTGAAGACCACTTCTGGCCAGACCTCTACGATCAGTAGATGGGTGTACCTTGGTCCTACTAGTTTTTGCCAATTCTGAGCTGAGGGCACTGCTGGACATTTACCGATTTTAAAGGGAGGTGTGCATGATGTGTCTTTTATCTGCTGCACTAAGTTTCTTTGGGTTACCATTATGTCTATGATCCTCAACGTTGCTCATTTCTATGTAAATCCTCAAAACAGCTTAAAATGCACATCTTGAAACATCATTCTCATTCTATCCACAAGATAGAGAAAAGCACAGCGACACTCACGATCAATCTTGAATTGCAGTTGCAGTTTATTTCATTGTTGCATTAAGGTAGTGGACGTGGACAATACACTGGTGCATGAATCGGCTACAGCTGTTTCGTGCTAACTTGCGCTTTGTCAAGCTTGTTAGCACAAAACAGCTGTAGCCGATTCATGCACCTGTTTATTGTTCACGTCCACCACTTTTATGCAGCAATGAAATAAACTGTAACTGCAATTCAAGATTGATGGTGAGTGCCGCTGTGCTTTTCTCTATCTTGTGGATACTATTACATGGACTATGTTATCAGCAGAGCACCACCGTGGAGTCCTTTGAATACTAGTGCGATAAAGTTATTATAGTGATTGTAGAGACACAAGTTGCAGTGCTGGCCGTGATACCTCTCATTCCCTGCATCATTCTCATTCTACTTTGACATTTTTGCCTGGCTGATACCGTATAACTACCTTGGTTTCTTAGCTGTGCTCAGTCTTGCCGTGATGGATGACCTGTGACATGAAGCTGTCTGTCATAAACTCAGCTTTGTTGGATATGGCTGTTCCTTACCAGTTATAAGCCTCCTACACAGCTGTTTCTGGATACAGATAACATAACTAGAGTTGAGAGGTCACCTGGAAGTTTGGGTTCAATGGGTTCGGCCAAACTTCACAAAAAAGTTTGGGTTCGGGATCCGAACTTGACTCGAACTTTACCCCAAACCCGAACACCATTGAAGTCAATAGGGACCCAAAAAGAATTGGCTTGTGGAGCATCTTATGAGGTTAAGCTTACCTAATTTTGGAACAATTTGGAAATTCAAAGTGCTAGCAGGCAATGCCCGTAATCTGTGTTCTTTTCAAACAGCCCTTTACCAGAGGTCCCAGGAATCTGAACCCATTTGATTCAATATTGATAAACTAACAGGAAAGTCCTTTTAAGTGCAGTAAAAAAACGCAATTGAAATGCTAAAGTTAAATGTCATGTACCTAGCCAATCCAAATCAACCCCTTCTCTGTGTGACTTTCTTTTTAAAACATAGTTACTAGTTACAAAAAACTTATTTTCTAGGCTCAAATTCTTTCAGTGCCTCAAAGAGTATCATAGGCATGTTTGTTATCCCACACATATTTAAGCACAGCCTTCAAATATATTTCGCTATCACTAACCAGCAGGTGAGAATTCACAGTGCCACGTGACCAATTTCCTCTAAGGGCAATGTCTAAGTGAACCCCTCATTCTTCACAGTACCCCTGAAGGTGGGCATTGACTTTGTCAATGGGAACACCAGGTCACTACCTCTTGAGGTGGATTGGCACACAAAGCAGCTGGTCCAGGCAGACCAGGAGGTACCAGAATAGGTACCAGAGGTATAGACGTTCTAACCAGGAACAACAGAGTAGGACCAAAGGATGAGGCAGGCATCAGACAGGATTCAGTATCAAGAAGACAAGCACAAATCAGGAATACAGGAACTCAAGCACAATTAAATGCAACCTTCGCATGACACAGGGACCTTGGCGCTCAGGCACCTGGGAAGGGGGCTGGGCCACTTAAATAGGTGCAAGATGTCTGGGATTGGTCACACAGGTCACATGTGTAAAACCTTTAAAGAACAAGAAGTGCCGAGCACTGGTACTAAACGGGGTACTAAAGGAAACAGGCTGGAAGGCATGCTATGCACAGGGCTGGAAGGAAACCATGGAGTGGAATCCAGGAAGGATGATGCCTGAAAGGGCAAAGCCCAGGACCAAGGCAGTGAATGGGAAAACACCAGCAACAGATCACCGCAGCTACCTTCCCCGCAATGCAGACGGACGTGGACAATGACAGAGGCGGCCAGCGAGGACAGCGCTCGAACATTGAGGACATTTTTAATTTTGTTTCTCAGTTCAGGTTTCTCAGGTTTTTGTTGGAATGCTAATGGTATTGATCGTTTGTGGGAGTTTTCTAACTTAGAAACCTGGTACAATAATGAGTATAGGAGAACAGATCTTTGTGAAATAAGTTCACCCCGGATTACTGCCTTATATTGCCTTGCAGCCAGCCAATCTACAGATTCCCATCCCCCATCTCCTGTGATGTACAAGCCCTATAAAACCCTCATGCCACCGCGGTCTCCACAATTATCTGAGCTGAGCATTGAGTGAGATGTGGAAAGTGCTCATTAGCTAGGGACAGTGTTGCTGAAAATGATTAATAGTTGAATATTGGAGACGGAGAGTGCAGGATTTATTTACATGTAGTCATCTGACTATTAGGCGCCTTTCTAATTACATGTGCTTTGCTACTTAAAACTTAGCCTTTATTTACTAATTTAAATAAATAAAGAGAAAAAAGTGAACAAAAATAACAATAATAATGAAAAGGTGTGATTATGAGGCTTATTAAAATTGCCGGTGTCTGATGCAGCTACAGCTTTTTACAACTCTGTAATGAATACTATCTACTGCTCTGTCACTGCAGTGGTATGTAGATCAGACTTACTGTAGATGTATACTAAACCAGCTGGTTGTGCTCTCCCGCTGGTTACATGTTGTTTACAATGTAGCACCTCATTTATAATCTATATTTATAGCCAACTGCGCCCCTACACTGAAATAAAAAAAACACACACAGACGCTTTGCCGCTGCTTTTTAATTTAGTAAATAAAAGTTAAGTTTTAGGTAGTTTTTCATCCCTCCTACTGTAATAGGAGAGTAAACCAGTCTGTTAATTGTGTCAGTGACATAAAGCAATTTGGGGGTTTCTAACACGGCATATGCATCCGGCATTTGCTCATTCAGACGGCCAAATGTGTTTTGTGGTCCGCAAATTGCGGATCCGCAAAACATTGATACTGGCCTGTGTGCGTTCCGCAATTTGCTGACTGCACATGGCCGTCACTCTAATAGAAAATGCCTATTCTTGCCCACAATTATATTTTTTGCAGGGCCGCGGAACAGAACAAAAATGCGAAACGGTGCCGGAATAAAACATACTATACGGCCATCTGAATGAGCTTTTACTGTAATAGGAAAGTTAATCAGTCTGTTAATTGTGTCGTGCCATAAACCCATTTATTTTTTTGGGGGGAGATACCCCTCATTTGCATCCGTGACATGGAAATACAATTGTAAATCTGTCTGTTAATTCTGTTGGTGACCTATACTCATTTTCTGGGGTGCAAAACACCTCATTTGCACCTGCGACACAGAAAACAATTGTTCGTCTGTCAGCCAATTTTTTAGTGGAACGTAAAAAAGGGAGGACAGCATCAAATCGGGAACGTTGCCTTGGTCATGGTCCTGTTGGTGTTGTTGGTAGTGGAGCTCCTGCTGCAGGGAGAGGACGTTGTCGATCTGTGTCAGCTTTGCGCCCAAATGAAACACTTTTCTCTGGCGCACGCAGGCGACAGGACGTTCTGTGTCAATTTGTAGGCCGAATACTGCTCTAAAAATGGTGAAGCCAAAACAAGTAGAGGGCATAGTAGATTGAATAGCGGACAGTGCCTCAGTTCCTTCACATTGTGTCCTATGCTGATAGCACAGAGTTAGCACCAGCGGCCCATGAGCATCTGTCTTCCACCTCAACCCCTTGCACATCAGCCAAGCAGTCATGCAGCAGTCACTTATGCTTTTTGATGACTCTGCTGGTGGGGTTTCAGTGGGCCATCCACCTAGCCCTGCCCCATAATTGGAGGAGATTGAGGGCACTGATGCCCAACCACTTATGTTTCAGGATTAGGACATGGGAGGATTGCGGCAGCACGCCTTTGATGAACACGAAACACAGGTTTCAACTGCTGTGGCTTTCTGCAGTGTGAAGACCGGAAAGGAGGGCAGGGGTGAGGAGTGGGTGGAACATGATGTGGAGGATGATGAGGTCCTAGGCCTCACATGGTATCCATGTCATCCAAGTGAAGTGTGCAGTTTGGAGGAAGAGGGAGAGACATGAAGCGCCAGCTGCACAGCAAAAGTGGGAGCAGGTTGAAAAAGCAGTGCGGCCAGCCTCTTGCTAGAACGCCTGCTACTGCCCATCAGATTGAAGGACTGAGCACACCAAATCCAGCACAAAGACGTAGTCGTTTTTTAAGCAATGTGATGATGAACAGATACAGGTGGTTTGCACGCTGTGCAGTTAATGCCTGAAGCGAGGCATAAATGTTCTAAACCTGAGCACCACCTGTATGACCAGGCATCTAAATGCAAAGCACAAGCTGCATTGGAATAGGCACCTAAAAAAACATGAAAGATCTGTGGAGCAACACAGCCACCTAGCGCCCCTCAAGGAGAGGACGTGACAGCAACACCACCACCACCAGTGTCACCGAGCATCTTCACAATGTTCCATGGAAGCATTCAGCTGTCCAACCCCAAAACACTGGAGAGAAAGCGGAAGTGCCCACCTACCTACCCATTAATGATTCTTGTGAAAGTGACATTTTTGTTGATGAGCTCCTGCACTTTTTTTTTATGAAGTTATCTAGGTTATCTTTTCCAGGTGCTGCTTTCTGAGTATGGCTCCAGTCTTTTGCCACATCTTTCCCATATTTCACCATCATGGGTGGCTTTTGGATGCCAGCAATGGGCTGCTAGTCAGCTTTAGGTATAAATATTGGATCACATAGGCATTTGTGCTTTGATTTCTAAGTAATCAGCAGACCACCTCGTTCCAGTGGTTCTAAACCATTGGAGGCTCCAGGTAAGCAGAGCTGTTGCCAGTACTTAGAAACCAAGTGTTTGAGGAGGTAGAGAATAATGAAACCGCTAAGTGGCAGTAGATATCTAGCAGAGAGAGAATGCTTATGTATGGGAGAGTTCACAGAACCATAATTTATACTTTCTTTTGATCCAGTAAAAAAAACGGATCCTGTGCATCAGTTATGCACATTTGGCATCCATTGAGTCATTTCCATTTTTTTTTTTTTTTTTTTACTGAATACGTTTTTTTTTTTTTTTTCTGTTCTTCTGATGGAAGAATGGAAAAATAATGGTGCTGTGAACTCTCCCTAAAAGAAATAAAATAATATAAAAGGAAATTCTAAAATAAATGTTCCACAAAAATAATATTAAAAAAAGACTGTTGTGCAGTTCACATTTGGAGGCCCCGTTGGCCTGTAGAAATCATAATGTACTGAAAGATGTCAGTTAAGAGGGGAGATCCCACAGATATTAGATTCCAAATCTGGCCTTTAGCCTCTGGAACAGATGTTGAGCCCAGAGATTATAAAATGGTGGTGCCTGTGAAGAAAAAACTAATCCTCAGCCCTCAGTGGGCAAATTAGGAAGGAGGCACAGTGTACTGTAGCTTAGTCGGCAGCAGAGAGCAGGGGGTCTAACCCTCCTCTGCAAAGTCTGATGGCAATACGTCAAAGACTGCTGAAGGGTATCAGGGACTATTATCCGAAACAGCCAGCACTCATGCAGACAAACAGGGCTGTGGGCGACGGACAGGTAATATCTATGGAGTGGGGAGTCTTCTTGCAGTCTGTGAAGAAGTTTATAGAACTCCGCATGATGGGTAGGTTGATCCGCTGCACTCTCTGGGAGCCAATATGGGCGGATCACTATGAAGCTCGATCTGTCCACTGCTAACTCAGTTACTCTGTGATTCCAGTGGGAGAATAAATTGAGGTCAACCCGCTCCTCATGTGAAAGGCAGAAGACCAATCAGCCTCTCAAAAGTGCACAAGCAAGGCAACAAGGGCAAAAAAAAGGCGCCCATGGTGTCGAAGAGTCTTCCAAGGGTGAAATATGGGTCTGTGAGCTGCAGATATCAATAGATTAGTGTGATAAATCTATTATCAGCAGAAGCCTGCTCTCTAGACGTCTGCTCTGTCAAGAAGCTTGCTCTGCCTCCCCCCCCCCCCCCCCCATTGCTTTTTGAAGACTTTGTCTGAAAAATGTATAGATTTTCTTTAAAAAGGAATAGCTTTTGAACACCAAGTTGTAGTTAAAATCATGGAGTCTGCAGTCTGCAGCCAAAGACTAAGTACCCATGTTTTTAGGAATTAAGGATATGCCTAACCAATGTCCCTGTAAGTTTATTAAATATATCATGTCTCATAACACACTGTAAACCTTCCTTTTATTAGGGTTAATAGAACACCTTTAGCCTTTAACCCATCTGCTACCTGACACATTGACCACTCTCAGTCTCTACCCACCTGAGGAGGAAAGATAAAAGCTACAGTGGCCTTGGCCAAGAAAACACTCATGAACATACTGTAGTTTCTAGAGGCACTTCCATCAACTCAGAGATAATATTTCTTGGCTCCTTGGAAAATGTAGAACCCTTCCTGGAGGAGAGAGGTTTTTTGGTATTAAACAAGCCAACTCTGGCCAGATATGTGCTATCTATATTCACTAATGTCTCATGTGTATCCAGTACTCACACTCATGCTCACAAGGTTTTATAGGAATGTCAAATATGAGAAACCATCCACCTTTTACATAGTAACATAGTACATAAGGCAAAAAAAGACATCTGTCCATCCAGTTCTGCCTTTCATCCTGCTAGTTGATCCAGAGGAAGGCAAAAAAAAAACCTGTGAGGTAGAAGCCAATTTTCCCCACTTATAAGGAATAAAAAATTCCTTCCCGACTCCAATCAGGCAATCAGAATAACTCCCTGGATCAACGACCCCTCTCTAGTAGCTATAGCCTGTAATATTATTACACTCCAGAAATACATCCAGTCCCCTCTTGAATTCCTTTATTGTACTCACCATCACCACCTCCTAAGGCAGAGAGTTCCATAGTCTCACTGCTCTTACAGTGAAGAATCCTCTTCTATGCTTGTGTACAAACCTTCTTTACTCCAGACACAGAGGATGTCCCCTCTTCATTGTCACAGTCCTGGTGATAAATAGATGATGGGAGAGATCTTTGTACTGACCCCTGATATATTTATACATAGTTATTAGATCTCCCCTCGGTCGTCTTTTTTCTAAAGTGAATAACCCTAATTTTGATAACCTTTTCAGTGTTACCGAGTGTTTTACCATTTAGTATGTACGGGTGACTTGCATTATTCCTTCCAATGTGCATAACTTTACATTTGTTAGTGTTAAACCTCATCTCCCACTTATGTAATGAGGAATGACTGTACATACTATCTGGATCGAAACGCGTTGACAATACTGGCATGAATGATGTCAATATGACTTAGAGATTTTAATCGCTCAATAAATACTGAAATTCTATTCTATTCCATCCACTGCTGGAGCTGGATTTTTTTCTTCCTTCTGCTCAGCTGCTATCAGGTGCATCGTCCGTGCTCGTTTGTTGGATGGTCGTCCTTTTCAAGAGGTGAGAGCTGCCACTCCCTTCTTTGCATCTGCCACTTATCTGCCCAAGCCTCCAATCTATCCAGATCCCTCTGTAGCAGTATACTGTCCTCTTCAGTGTTAATTACTTTTCATTTGATTCCACAATATTATAGGGACCAGTAGCTGCTCAAGATGCGGAGCTTGAAGAGTAGCTATCTATCTATCTATCTATCTATCTATCTATCTTTCAAAAAGTGTTTTATTTTTCCTGTACAATATATTTTAAGCATTAAATAAAGTTTAAATTTTTTATGGTTATTCTTATTCATAGTTCACTAATGGTCACAAACAAAAACATAACTAATGTTTATGGAGCTAAACAGTGATGATGAAATACAGGGTAAACTATCTGAAGCCAAAAATCAAATAGCTAATATAGCTAATAAAGGTCTTGTCTTAGACTTCTACCAGTTTGCTAAACTGTTTTGCAATGCCTGGTGCCTTGGTAATGTCACTGAACACCTCACAAGCCTTTGCCAAGGTGTGTACTTTGAATTCTATAATAATGCTCATAAGCTAACCATTTCTTGGTCGGGGTGGTCCAACTCTTATTTCAGGATTAATCAAGAGAACAGACACAGCCTACAGATGAAGAATTTATACTAACCCTAAGACCGACCTTAACCCCACTCTACTTAATTTAACCCTACTAAACCTAAGACCTAATCCTAATCCTATGAAGCCTAACCTTTAATTTGTGTGGATAGTGTCCCTAGTTGATGTGTACCTGTTTTTTGAATATGGATATGGTAAAGCTTTACCTCTACACGACTAACAATGTTCATATGACCCTTTTAATCTGTCTCAGGAATATTAACAACAATAACAAGCTATCAACTGCCCCTCAATGGGCTTCCAGAGCTATCCCTCTACTATCAATTATCCCACACTCCTTACCCTAACCCTCTACTACACCTTCTAACCTCAGTGCTTTGTGTGGTATTCCTAAGTGAACAGGTTTGTCCCTGAAATGGAGAGGTAGAGTAAGTAGGACCCGTAGAGCATAGAAAGTTACGAGGATCTGGAGAACTGAGAAAATAGAGATAAAAAGCCTGGACTGTAATAAATATTCACTGAAAGATTTGTAGGCCATTGAGGCCTGTATTAAGCAACTGTCTTTTATAAGGAAATCACTTGCGAAACCACACCCTACACAATGTACTTAGGCTCCCTCTCCTACCCCATAGACATTTAACAGTCAAAATGCAACTGAACATACATTACATTAACAAAATAATACCTCCACAATCCTCACACAATATCATGCCACAGAACAAAGTATAACAATACATTTTCTAATAAACTGTACCTATTTAAAAAAAAAATGTCCAAACATTGCTTTGATAGTTGTGTTATATTGTGCTGTAATGAACAATAAACACAGTAGAAATATTGCTTCACTTTGCCTAGGAAGTGCTTAGATAATTAGTGCAGTATTTATGCAAAATGCTATATACGGTGTCCAGATATTACCATGCAGTGCCCAGATAAATAATGTAACTAAATGTGTAGATGACTCCATGCAAGACTGACCCTTACCACTTCATGCTTTTATCTAACTCCTGGCTGGTAACTTGCACGATACACTTGCACAGAGAGTTTGATTTAATTGTAAAAGATATTTTGCAAGAATTTTTTTAACTTCTCTGTTGTTCAAACTATAAATGAGAGGATTTAACGTTGGAGATATTATAACACAAAAAATAAAAAAATATTTGTCCTGGTTCACAGATTCAGTCACTGGTCTTAAATAAGTCACCATAAAAGCCCCCAAAAACATTGCCACCACAGTAATATGTGAAGTACAAGTGGAAAAAGCCTTCGATCTTCCAGCTGAGTGAATCTTCAGAACAGATGATATAATACAAGCATATGACACAATAATTAGCCCGAAAGGTAGAAGAAGAACAATAAAGCCTATACTAAATATTACAAGCTCTTGAAGGGAGGTATCATAACATGACAACCTCAACACCGATAAAACCTCACACATGAAATGGTTGATCTTGTTGGGATTACACAGAGTTATGGGCATTGCAAAGGATGGGATGGTTACATTTATGAAACTAAATATCCAAGTGAAGGCCGCAAGATAGAAGCACACACTCCACCGCATGAGAACGTGGTAGTGGAGAGGACGGCAGATGGCAATGTATCTGTCATAAGCCATGACAGCAAGAAGTTGGCATTCAGTGACTCCTATTAATAAGACAACTTTGAACTGTATGAGGCAACCAATGACAGATATTGTCTTATGAGTGGATAAGAGGTCTACAAGCAGCTTCGGTATTCCCGATGAGGAATAACTCAAGTCTATGAAGGATAAATTAACGAGGAAGAAGTACATTGGAGTGTGTAAAGAGGGAGTTAGTATGATGAGACATATGATAAGACAGTTTCCAAATACACAGAACATGTAGATCAAGAAAAATATAGGAAATAAACAGATATTAGTTTTTATGTCATTGGAAAATCCTAGAAGAATCACTTCAGTGGCCAACGTCTTATTGTTCATGTTTGTCGCCAATTCCTAGGAAAGTAAATATAAATTAATAGAGCAGGAATACTACCTGAGATATTTTGAATCAACAAGTTACATCTCTTTCCTACAAGTACACTCTTTTGCACAATAATTCCAAGGGTCTCTTTTATAGCAGGTGCAAATAGTGTTCCTTTTAGATTTTATATTTTTCCACCTTCCCTTTGGCCTCTTGAGTCTACAATTTTTTTTTCCCCTCAGCTTGGGATAGATATTCAGACACCGTCCCAGGAAGCGCCTTTCCTCCATTGAAGTACATTGGTACAGAAGACTGACAGGACCATTTCCTGATTTATATTGGAGAAGAAAGGATATTTTGGCCTAAATAAAAGTCAAGAACTTAAAACCACAGTGTACTTATGGAAGAAGAACAGATTACACTCTTTGGCAGCCAAGGATTCAACTGTAGGTGGCTAATCCATTTCACTGATCTAATCGCTAACAAGACTGTTACCTTCAGTATTGGACAGCAAGTCTGCCTCTTGTAGTGATTCAAAGGGTTGTTCGCAGAGATATCTAAGGACCATAGATAAATCCCACTTTGTAAGTGGTTAGTCCTAATTGACCAATGATTTTGGAAGTCCACTAGGAACCGCTTCATCATGAGTTTCCTTAAAGTATAGAGATCTGATCTCTGATGGTACTGGGACTTAGGGTATATATATACAGCACAGTCATGTGGCATTCGGGACATGAATACGCTGCCATCAAGAAACTTGTGGCCGTACGGGCGCCGGTTCAATTAATGAGACCACACTATTTAAGCCGGTCTGCATTGCTAATGGCCATGGGTTATTGCAGGGTCTGTGGGGCCATTAACAATAAAGAGTGGCTAAACAGTGCATTCTGATTAGTTTAGTTAGGGCCTGATGTGTCCTATTCAACTCCACAGTTCTTGATCACACCATGCCCACATTCGAAAAGCCACACAACCACGCAATGTACCCTTTTGTTCTATAATATAAATTCAGCCTGTTAAAATTGGAGGATATCTCAAAAATGGTTCCTCTTCATTAGGCTTCTCTGATCATACAACCAGCTAACAGGATAAAGGTCACTTCATCTTATAAGGGTTGAACACCTTCAGGTTCACTCACTTTACTGCTACACCAAATACAGTCTGAATGGAAGTCTTCAAAAGGTTTCTTGGATCAGTGAATGTCACTGAGATTTAGGATCTGTCACTGAGAGAAGTGGGAGTCCGCCTGTGGATCCTGCTCATTGGCTTTGATGCGCCTCATTATGGAGCATAATACTAAGACCATGTCCAATTTTGAGTTGGAAGTCACAGGGTTGGAGGACCAGCTATCACAAAAACTCGATGCGAGCGAAATGGAGGTTTTTAAAAAAGAACTTGTCTTTTTCGCCTTCCAGCGATTCACACATCACTGGAGCATCTCCATTCTACCATTCCATCTGAACAGGATACTTTGAATAATTTGGTTTCCTTATTAGAAGAGCAAGATGAAAACACATCTCTTGGTGAGTTTCCGAAGTCACTTATTGCAAAATCGACGAATTTCCCTGCCCTTTTCCTATTCCCTAATGTTGCAATTTTTGTGAAACTAGTGGAAGGTGAATTTTTAAAAATAATGAATTATAGGGGCAGAGACAATTGTACAAAATCTAAGAGGCAAGCACTTAAGGAAATAGAACAATGGTCCGATACTGTAATAAAACCTGCGGACAAAGGCGGAAACATTGTCCTATGGCCCTTAGCAATGTACAAAGAGAAGCATTGAGAAAGTTACGTAATAGTGACTGTTATGACAAATTGACCTTCAACCCACTTACAAAATTTCAACAGTAGTTGAGGGATATTCTCCAAAGAGGAGTAGATGATGGGATAATAACAACGAAACAGTTTGAGTTTCTATTGCCTGAGCACCCAGTAATCCCCACATTGTATCTGCTACCGACGGTACATAAAGACCCTCCGAATCCACCTGGGCGACCCATAATTGCAGGCATTGATGGATTGAGTGATGCTATTTGCAAATATGTTGATTAT
Organism: Bufotes viridis; assembly: GCA_033119425.1. Classification (NCBI taxonomy): domain Eukaryota; kingdom Metazoa; phylum Chordata; class Amphibia; order Anura; family Bufonidae; genus Bufotes; species Bufotes viridis. The sequence continues at coordinate 11,725,315 of CM065592.1, read as the reverse complement.
TTCCTACAACCATTGGTGGAAGAATTGCAATTTTTGCCAAGACACAACAGACATACTGAAAAAAATGGGGGAGATTCATTTGGAACCTGATATGTATATAGCCACATGTGATGTGGAATCCCTATATACGTCTATCAACCATCATGATGGCCTGGATGCAGTCTCATTCTATTTGAACAGCTCCAATATGGACAGGTGTAAGTGTGACTTTCTCCTGTTATTGCTGGAGTATATTTTGACGCATAACTTTTTCATGTTTGGGGGGTCCAACCTACAGCTCCAGGGCACAGCAATGGGGGAGGCTTGTGCGCCCTCGTATGCTAATTTGTTCCTGGGGCTGTGGGAGAGGGGGATACTCCAGACAGATCCCCTTCCAGAGGCCAATAGCGTCCAATATTGGGAACGCTACATGGATGATATCATCGTAATCTGGCAGGGGACAGCTGAAAGTTTTGTAAATTTTGTGGGACAGTTGAATAACAATGAATTCAATATGAAACTTACCTTCAAGGTGGCTCGTTCAAAAATAGAGTTTTTGGATGTTATGTTCCATGTGGATTCAGAGGGTCGGATGAAAACTGATCTGTATAGGAAAGAAACCTCGGTGAATGCTGTATTACATGCCAGTTCTTCACATTCTGGTAATTTTATTAAAAATATACCCGTGGGGCAGTTCCTGCGGGCGCGTCAAATATGATCATGGTATGTTGCGTTTGAGTTGCAGGAGGAAGATTTGAGGAGGAGATTCCAAGATAGAGGCTATGGAAAAATATGCATTGAGAGGGCATACAACAGAGCAAAATTTACCAGTAGAAGAGATTAACTCCATAAAAAGGTGAAACGTGAGGATAAACCAGTGGTCAGATTTATTACGAATTTTAACTCCAGGTGGAAGGCGGATAATGCTGCCCTGACCAAATACTGGGATATTCTCACACAGGACCCACAACTACAAGATGTCATACCAGATCGTCCAGCCATAACATACCGTAGGGTGAAAATTTTGTGAGACCATCTGACTCGGAGCCTGTATACCCGCAAAGTCCCCAACACTGGGGGAGCAGCACATGTGGGAAGTGCGTAGCTTGTATGAACATGGAAAGAGCTTCTCATTTCCATAATTTTAATCATGAAAAAACATTTAAAATTACACATACCATCAACTGTGCCACGGTGGGTGTCATATATTGGGCTATCTGCCCATGTGACCTCATATATGTAGGGAAGACGTCAAGGCAGTTGAGAAGAAGAGTGAGAGAACATGTCTCATCTATATATGCAGCCAAACATGAAGAAGATTTAACATCATTGAAAACCCTCCCCCGCCATTTAAAAAAAAGGCACGAATCAGATGGATCTCTGTTGCGAGTCAGAGGAATTGATAGGATCATCATGTCACCAAGAGGAGGTAATTTAAAGAAGATCCTTGCTCAGCGAGAAATAAAGTGGATTTTTCTCCTCACTACAATATCACCTCATGGTCTAAATGAGGGTATTAGCTATGCCCCCTTCTTATAGATGTTCATCTTTTGAAGATATGGGATGACATTTGTATCTTACTCTGAGGACGTCCAGTGTATACATTGTATCCCATATTTTCGTCTGTGTAGCTTTTGTTATTTTGTGAATTCCCTGTTTTTGGGGGCGTGTTATATATAGATTTGTTTGTTGGCGTAGATTTCTATGCTAGCCTGCTCCTCCTCCTCGCTTGTTCTCCTATGGCCTGGTGATATACACTGATGTTTACGGATATTTGTTTTGTTTTTAATCTCCAACTTTTATTTTTTGTATGGTTTTACTACAACATATATTATGTATTGTTCTAACTCCATATATCCATATTTTTCAGATCATTTTGGTTGTTGATGGGATGATAAACTGGAGATCCTTTTGGACACATGAAGGACCTTTATTGAATATACGTGTATTTAAATGGATGGGGGACCTTTTATACAGCTTAATTTTGTGGGGCGCAACCTTTGAGATGATGGGGTGGCATCTATTACGTATATGAACTAATGTTTTTATATATATTTGTGTACTACGTTTTTTCTATATGATATACCATTTGGATGGTCATATGTATTTACATTTGTAAATGCACTATTACTTACCTCCGTGCAATTGTCTTTACACTAAGCACTTGGCATTTGTCACTTTTTGGTTTATTTTTTGCATGTTCACAATGTACTGAGCACTTCACGCACTGGCACTTTTTCACCGTCCATTTATGCACTAGCACTTTTTGTGTATGTCACGATACATATGTTTTTGTATGAATTAATAATATCTTATGATAAGTATATCCATTGTCTTACACCTTGATTATAACTTCATGTAAGGAATAGATGTTTGTCTTTATTGTTTAATACATTGGGTGTAGAATGTCACATGACCGGAATGTGATCATGTGACAACATATGACCTTTTAGTATAGGATTATACACTAACATATTTTTATAATAATATGCACTTTGTTTGATGGCATTATTCTATATAATGAGTTGGCTATGTTAGCCCCCAATTTATTATGGCTTTAGCCCTCCGGTGTTTTGATTCTATGTGACCCCATACAGGTACGGGTTTAATCTTGCGAGTATTGGTGGGCCTTATGTGACTCCGTGTAGATGCGGGTGAAATCTCGCAAGTATTTTTGTGGGGCTTGCCCAGCAGTGTCATCGATGCGGTGAGCTGCCATACATGCTTTTCATTGTGCGCGTACCTCCGCGAAGATGGCGTGATGTCGCGAGACTATGCGGCCGACTAACTATCTGGTAGCCGTCATCTCGTGTTAACATGACGTCATCAGTGGTAGCGGGATGGCGAGCTAGTATGGCAAGTCCTCAATACACGTCTGTTAGTGAGGTTAGTCCAATTACACACATATGTGTTATATTTCACTTGTGTGATATGGATATATTAAGGGGTTAGAGGGAGTGATTCAGATACGCCCCTTGAGAAAGCGGAGCGAAACATATGTTGGGATGGGCTCTCCTCTCAGCTAGAAGCTCGTGTCTTCCTTTTCAAGTGTCCCTTAGGTATACCAATTGTGAAATCATGTGCCTTGTAGCTGTATTATATGTGCATAATTGCCCATTTGGCTAGTATAGTTAGGCACTGTTTTGCTTTTACATCCTATGTAGAGAGTGTTATCTTAATTAGCACTGTGATAGGGTTTCCATTTACACTATATGGGAGATAAAATTGGAGTCTTCTGTGCATGGGAGGGGAGCCACATATCTTGGCTACCATTTGTACTGCCGCCATATATTCATTGATATTGACATTATATAAATATATATATATATATATATATATATAGTTGGTCTTTTTATCAACTAATAAAGCTTTGACATTTTTATTGCGTGTCCCTTTATGGCTATTTGGTGATGAAATTTAGAATGGGCAAACGTTATACAGGAGATTTAGCACAGGTAATGTCGCAGCCATCAGCTGCGAAAAAAATAGAATTTATGTGACTGAGATTTAGGATGGGCAAGAGTTATACAGGAGATCCAGCACAGGTAATGTCGCTGCCACCAGCAGGAAAAAAATTAGACTGAATGTCACTGAGATTTAGGATGGGCAAACGTTATACAGGAGATTTAGCACTGGTAATGTCGCTGCCACCAGCTGGGAAAAAAATTTGAATTTATGTCACTGAGATTTAGGATGGGCAAATGTCATACAGGAGATTTAGCACAGGTAATGTCGCTGCCACCAGCTATAAAAAAAATTTGAGTGAATGTCATTGAGATTTAGGAAGGGCAGACGTTATACAGGAGATTCAGCACATGTAATATCCCTACCACCAGCTTATACAGGAGATTTAGCACAGGTAATGTCGCTGCCACCAGCAGCAAAAAACTTAGACTGAATGCCACTGAGATTTAGGATGGACAAATGTTATACAGGAGATTTAGCATAGGTAATGTCGCTGCCACCAGCAGCAAAAAACTTAGACTGAATGTCACTGAGAGTTAGGTTAGGCGAACGTTATACAGGAGATTTAGCGCAGGTAATGTAGCTGCCACCAGCAGCATAAAAATTAGAGTGAATATCACCGAGATTTAGAATAGGCAAATGTTATACAGGAGATTTAGCACAGGTAATGTCACAGCCAGCAGCCTTGAAAAAAATTGAGTGAATGTCACTGAGATTTAGGATGGGCAAATGTTATACAGGAGATTTAGCATAAGTAATGTCGCTGCCACCAGCAGCATAAAAATTAGAGTGAATGTCACCGAGATTTAGGATAGGCAAATGTTATACAGGAGATTTAGCATAGGTAATGTCACAGCCAGCAGCCTTGAAAAAATTAGAGTGAATGTCACTTAGATTTAGGATGGGCAAACGTTATACAGGAGATTTAGCACAGGTAATGTAGCTGCCACCAGCTGCGAAAAAATTTGAATTTATGTCACCGAGATTTAGGATGGGCAAAAGTTATACAGGAGATTCAGCACAGGTAATGTCACTGCCACCAGCAGGAAAAAAATTAGACTGAATGTCACTGAGATTTAGGATGGGCAAAGGTTATACAGGAGATTTAGCACATTTAGCACTGTAGATGTCTCTACCTGAGGCCTGCATTACTAAGTGGCTGCTTTCATAAGTGGAGTTAAAGAAACCAGAGTTCTACTGCTGAGTGTCTTTTTGTTGGGATTGCAAGTGTCTGAGTGTGGCGTGAAGCTGCTAACCTAGAAAGTGAGGGGGAGTGGCTTGGCCTAACAGGTGCTACAAATTAGACCACTCAACTCTTCCAGAGCCTGCTCTACCTGAGGCCTGCATTACTAAGTGGCTGCTTTCATAAGTGGAGTTAAAGAAACTGGAGTTTTACTGCTGAGTGTCTTTTTGTTGGGATTGCAAGTGTCTGAGTGTGGCGTGAAGCTGCTAACCTAGAAAGTGAGGGGAAGTGGCTTGGCCTAACAGGTGCTACAAATTAGACCACTCAACTCTTCCAGAGCCTGCCCTACCTGAGTGTCTTTTTGTTGGGATTACAAGTGTCAGAGTGTGGCGTGAAGCTGCTAACCTACAAAGGTGAGGCGGAGTGGCGTGGCCTAACAGGTGCTACAAATTAGACCACTCAACTCTTCTAGAGCCTGCTCTACCTGAGGCCTGCATTACTAAGTGGCTGCTTTCATAAGTGGAGTTAAAGAAACCGGAGTTTAGGAAAAGGAGCAAGAAACAGAGATTCATTAGATCATCCTTGTATACAGTTGGTTTGATTATAGCTAGTCTTCCTACTGCTGTAAGGGACCACAGTAAGTAAGAATCTTGATATCACTGCTCTATATTGTATTTTTTTTCCCTCTCTTTTCCTGCGTAATCCCCATTTAGTATGACTTCCATTATTGACAGTGCCATCCAGTGCACATCTTGTCTGATGTATGCAGTCCTGGAACAGCTGTTCGAGGGTGTATATGTTTGTTCAAAATGTGAGCAAATTACCCGTTTGGAATCGCACATCGAGTCTCTAAACAGGCGAGTTGCAACACTGAAAGCCACTGACAATTTGGAAAAGAGTTTGCTGCTCACTGAGCAAGCACTCTCTGGGGTAGATGTGGGGGAGGGTGGTAGCAGGGAGGCTGGGGAAAGTGAGGTAGTTAGCTGGGTAACAGTAAGAAAGCAGGGTAGAGGGAAGAGTGCCAGGGAGGCTAGCCCTGATCTGACACACCCCAACAAGTTTGCACGGTTGGCAGATAAGGGGGATGACAGTTCAGGGACGGCACTGCTGCCAGTCAGGGGAATGTCAGCTCCAGTAAGCAGGGTACCAGGAGAGCAGGGCAGGCCAGACAGGGGCTGGTAGTGGGAGACTCCATTATTAGGGGAACAGATAGGGCGATCTGTCACAAAGATCGTGATCGCCGAACAGTGTGCTGTCTTCCTGGCGCTAGAGTTTGACACATCGCGGATCGGGTTGACAGATTACTGGGAGGGGCTGGAGAAGATACAGCGGTCATGGTCCATATCGGAACCAATGACAAAGTAAGAGGAAGGTGGAGAGTCCTTAAAAATGATTTCAGGGTTTTAGGTCAAAAGCTTAGGGCAAGGACCTCAAAAGTAGTATTTTCTGAAATACTGCCTGTACCACGAGCCACACAAGAAAGGCAGCGGGAGATTAGGGAGGTTAACAAGTGGCTCAAGAACTGGTGTAGGAAGGAGGGGTTCGGGTTCCTGGAGAACTGGGCCGACTTCTCTGTCTGCTACAGGCTCTATCGTAGGGACGGGCTGAACCTCAATGGGGAAGGGGCAGCTGTGTTGGGGAGAAAGATGGCTAGAAGGTTGGAGGAGTGTTTAAACTAGGGACTGGGAGGGAGGGTAATTACATTATAGGAGGGGAAGATAGTGCAGATAGAGACCAGGGGCGAGGTAGTGTGACTGGGGGAGGAATGGAAGGGGGGACTAGAACAGCTCAGAATGAAAAATGTAGGGTAAAAAATACACATAAACCTGTCAAATGTATGTATACTAATGCCAGAAGCCTGACTAACAAGACTGGTGAACTGGAATTAGTGATGTGTGAGGAGGACTATGACATAGTTGGAATAACTGAGACATGGCTGGATGATAGCTATGACTGGGCAGTTAATATAAAAGGTTACAATCTGTTTAGAAAGCATCGTCAAAACCGGAGAGGTGGAGGGGTCTGACTCTATGTGAAGTCGTGTCTAAATCCCGTAATTCGAGAATACATCTCTGAGGGACATGAACATGTGGAGTCACTGTGGGTAGAAATACATGGAGCAAAAAACAATAATAAAATACTAATAGGAGTCCACAGAAAATCTATTACTAAACGAGATAGACGAGGCGGCAATGAAGTAGTTATTATGTGGGACTTAAACTACCCAGATATAGACTGGGAAACTGAAAGCTGTACATCCCAAAAAGGAAACAGGTTCTTGGCAATAGCCAAAGACAATTACCTTTCCCAACTGTTCAGGACCCGACTAGAGGGACGGCCATACTGGACTTAGTATTAACCAATAGACCTGATAGAACAATAGATGTGCAGGTTGGGGGACACCAGGGAAATAGTGACCATAAAGTTAAACCCTTCCAATTATCCTTCAAACGGGAGTTTCTAAAGGGAGGAACAAAAATACCAATTTAGCCAACTAAGCGAGGCCATAGGCCTAACTAACTGGGACAAAGTCCTCAAAAATAAAAATACAACCATAAAATGGGAGATTTTTAAAAGCATTGTAACATCTAATTGTGAGAGGTACATACCTTATAGGAATAAAAGGCTAAGGAACAATAAGAAACCAATGTGGATAAATGGAACCGTAAAGAAAGCAATAAATGACAAAAAGAAAGCATATAAATCACTAAAACAGGAGGGGAGTCAGGAAGCACTGATAAACTATAAGGAAAAAAATAGAATATGTAAAAAACTAATAAAATTTGCCAAACTAGAGACCGAGAGAATAATTGCCAAAGAGAGTAAAACTAACCCTAAAATGTTCTTCAATTATAAAAATAGTAAAAAATATAAATCTGAAGGAGTCGGCCCTCTGCATAGCAATAAGAGGGGTGTTGCAGAGAGCGACGAGAATAAAGCAAAACTATTAAATATTTTTTTCTCCACTATATTCACTGAGGAAAATAAACTGTCAGATGAAATGCAGAATGTAAAAGTAAATTCCCCATTAAAAGTGCCCTGTCTGACCAAGGGAGAAGTACAACAGCGACTTAAAAAGATTAAAATAGAAAAAATCGCCAGGACCGGATGGCATACACCCCCGTATCCTAAGGGAATTAAGTGATGTCATAGCCAGTCCTTTATTTCTGATATTTACGGACTCTATACTGACAGGGAATGTTCCACAGGATTGGCGCATAGCAAATGTGGTGCCAATATTCAAAAAGGGTCCAAAAACAGAGCCTGGAAATTATAGGCCGGTAAGTTTAACATCTATTGTTGGTAAACTGTTTGAAGGGTTTCTAAGAGATGCTATTTTGGAGTATCTCAATGAAAATAAGCAAATAACGCCATATCAGCATGGCTTCATGAGGGATCAGTCATGCCAAACGAATTTAATCAGCTTCTACGAGGAGGTAAGTTCTAGACTTGACAGCGGCGAATCAATGGATATCATATATCTGGACTTCTCCAAAGCATTTCACAACGTACCTCATAAAAGGTTAGTATATAAAATGAGGATGCTCGGACTGGGAGAAAATGTCTGTATGTGGGTAAGTAACTGGCTGAGTGACAGAAAACAGAGGGTGGTTATTAACGGTAGATACTCAGTTTGGGCAACTGTCAATAGTGGGGTACCTCAGGGGTCAGTATTGGGCCCTATTCTCTTCAATATATTTATTAATGATCTTGTAGAAGGCCTGCACAGAAAAATATCTATTTTTGCAGATGACACTAAACTGTGTAAAGTAATTAACACTGAAGAGGACAATATACTGCTACAGAGGGATCTGGATAGATTGGAGGCTTGGGCAGAAAAATGGCAGATGAGGTTTAACACTGACAAATGTAAAGTTATGCACATGGGAAGGAATAATGAAAGTCACCCGTACATATTAAATGGTAAAACACTCGACATGGAAAGGATCTAGGAATTTTAATAAACAGCAAATTAAGCTGCAAAAACCAGTGTCAGGAAGCTACTGCCAAGGCCAATAAGATAATGGGTTGCATCAAAAGGGGCCTAGATGCCCATGATGAGAACATAGTCCTACCACTTTACAAATCACTAGTCAGACCACACATGGAGTACTGTGTACAGTTCTGGGCTCCTGTGAACAAGGCAGACATAGCAGAGCTGGAGAGGGTTCAGAGGAGGGCAACTAAAGTAATAACTGGAATGAGGGATCTACAGTACCCTGAAAGGTTATCAAAATTAGGGTTATTCACTTTAGAAAAAAGACGACTGAGGGGAGATCTAATAACTATGTATAAATATATCAGGGGTCAGTAGAGAGATCTGTCCCATCATCTATTTATCCCCAGGTCTGTGACTGTGACGAAGGGACATCCTCTGCGTCTGGAGGAAAGAAGGTTTGTACACAAACATAGAAAAGGATTTTTCACTGTAGGAGCAGTGAGACTGAATGTCACTGAGATTTTGGATGGGCAAACGTTATACAGGAGATTTAGCACATATAATGTCGCTGCCACCAAGTGGCAAAAAATTCTGACTGAATGTCACTGAGATTTAGGATGGGCATATGTTATACAGGCGATTTAGCACAGGTAATGTCGCTGCCACCAGCTGGAAAAAAATTAGACTGAATGTCACTGACATTTAGGATGGGCAAACTTTATACAGGAGATTTAGCACAGGTAATGTCGCTGCCACCAGCAGCAAAAAAGATTAAACTGAATGTCACTGAGACTTAGAATTGGAAAACGTTATATAGGAGTAAATTTGAGCTAACACCTGGAAGTTCGGGTTCGCTGGGTTCGGCTGAACTTCGCCGCAAAGTTCGAGTCCCGGACCCGAACTTGACCCCGAAACTAGTGTTGATCACGAATATTCGAATTGCGAATTCTATTTGCGAATATCGGCACTTTGAGAATTCGCTAATATTTAGAATATCGCGAAATATTCTTGTAATCGTGAATATTAGTTTTTTTATACCAGTTATTGTGAATTTTTATGAGCCCAAATATTTGTGAAATATCGCGGATTCGAAATATTGCCCGTGGCGCTCATCACTACCCGAAACCGAACCTCATTGAAGTCAACTTTGGGGCACTAAAATGGCTCTAAAAAAGTAATGCAAAGTTTTAGAGGGCTGCAAAAGGAAGCAAAATGGGGGTAAGAGCTCGACAATTGCCCTGCAAACAAATGTGGATAGGGAAATGATTTAACATAAAATACATAAAAAATAAAAATAATAATCTTGAACTAGGAGGAGGAGGTCCATATGGAGTAGGAGCTTGAGGAGGCGGTGGACGTGGCAGTGTAGACCCCAAAACATTGGGAAATATAGAATAGAAAACAAAGAGAAAGTGCGCTGGAGTATAACAAAGGTTGGGTGACTCCGCTATACATGTCTATTCTGCACAAGGTACGGACAAGTCCTGTGGGATCCATGCCTGGTTCATTTTAATGAACGTGAGCTTATCCACATTGGCTGTGGACAGGCGGCTGCGCTTGTCTGTGATAACGCCCCCTGTCATGCAGTGCAGGCTGCAAATGTACTTTATGGCAAAAAATAAGTGTTTTTTTTTAACCCACAATGTCACAATTGTATTTACTGGTTATATTTCACTCTCAGAAATGCAATGCAGGCAGTAAATGTACTTTTTAGCAAAATAAAATGCATTTGTCCCCCCTGAATGTAACAGATGGAGTTACTGAATTGCATACACTGTTACATATGCAGCACAGGGGTACTTTACAGAAAAAAATGTGAATATGTCACCCCCTGGGTCCCTGAACTTACAGATGGATTAACTATATTATTTTCCCTTTCCCTGGCAAATATGCAGTGCTGGTGCACTTAAAGAATGGGTATATCTCGCCCACTGATCTACATAAACAGGATTAATTTATTGTCCCAGGCACATATGCAGGTGCAAGTGCACAGCACTTGCACAAAATAGTCGCCGATGCCCACCTAACTAACAGACGGATTAAAATTTATTTTTCTGAGTCACTGGGCTCTGGGCAGGGTACAAAAATGTTGCTTTGCACCCACAAAAAAATCACTGTAGATCGCAGAATTAACACCAAGCTCTGATATCAGATTCTTCCTAATCTCTCCATCACAGCAGCAGCATCCTATCCCTACACTAGTAAGTGTTGACGTTACGTGCGGTGCTAGGTGACTCCAGCTTATAGAGAGGCTAGAAACAATGGAAATCTGCAAAAAATGTATACCCTATTTTTCGCTTTATAAGACTCACCTGATGATAAGACACACCCCAAGTTTAAGAGGAGGTAAATAAGAAAAAATATTTTTCATCAGAACTTAGATCAGATCAGGACATCAGAACATCAGATCAGACATTCATAAATATCAGGAAATCAAATCAGACTCCCATAAATATCAGGAAATAAGATAAGGCTCCCATATCAGGACATCATATCTGACCCCCTTACCACAACATCACATCATCCATCCATGTCAGAACCCGATCAGACCTCAGATAAACCCACAATGTCAGAGCCCCATCAGACCTCAGATCAGCCTACATTGTCAGACCCCCATCAGACCTTATATCAGCCCATAATGTCAGACCCCCATCAGACCTCAGATCAGCCTTCAATGTTAGACCTCCATCAGACCTCAGATCAACCCACATTGTCAGACCCCCATCAGACCTCAGATAGGCCCTCAATGTTAGACCCCATAACATCTCAGATCAGATTAAAATAAAAACCTCCTCTTACCTATCCTGCGCCGTGGTTCCTCTTAACCTCCGGCAGAAGTTGCGCTCCTCTGTATTCCCAGCCTGCACTGGTCTGTCACCTGACTGAGTGCAGCGTCAGGTCATAGTGCATGCACTATGTCCTGACACTGTACATGGTCAGGACAGTGAAGTTCCGGCCCCAGCAAGACCGGAGAGGGTGAGGACTACAAGCTCTTGCGGCGCTTCGCTCCCAACTCCCAGCACCTAATTCATACTAGTAAGCGATTCCATAATGGTAGTAATCGCTTTATAAGATGCATGGCCTTTTTCCCCCACTTTTGGGGGGAAAAGTGCATCTTATAAAGTGAAAAAAAAGTAACTTTAAAGGAAAAAATACTGCCACAAAGCTATTACAACATTCCGCCCATGTAGATTTTGTGACAGTAGAATATCACAAAATCATTTTTTTCTTTTTTTTCTTTTTTTTAAAGCTAGTCATCTTGTACCACTTATCTTGGGTTATGTTAAGCAACAGGTGAGTTTAAGGAAGGACACACTGTATGTGAAGGAATCACCAAAAAATACCTGGCAAAGACCTGCCAGCCATGTAATTATAATGTAACTACAGGCTCCAGAGCAAAACGTCAGATACAGCCCCATTCAATTTTCCTCAGCCCTTTTCCATCAACTGATTCCATAGTCATTATGGACTGCAACTTACCCCTGAGAGATGGGTTCCTTTAATTCTTGGGCTCTACAGCAGGTTCTATGTGTACATTCAGGCTGCTGAAGAATGGAAAAATTATCATGACCCCAAACAGATCCCCAGAATAATATTTTCTGTCACAAAATTTTTCTAATGTCAAAAAGTCCTTGTGAAATTGTCATCACCTGGACATTGAGTTCTCAGCTTGAATATTCTAGTATTCTGGAAGTCAATGGGAATTGAAATATACGCTAGAAAGAATTACACCCACTCAGCTTCCTGAGTATGTGGCAATGACTCTGATCCCAGGTTGTATATAAACCTCCATTCTACTCTTGAGATTCACAATTTTAGTCTCAGGGCAAAGTAAACAATGTAATGAGCATGGGACACTATTTAATTGCTTCACCTGCTCCATTTCATAATTACAATGATCTCCAGTGGTCATTGTTGAGATCTATACACGTATGTAGGGTTGGTAATGACAGACTTTGCAGGCTTCGTCATTTTAAAAGCCTAAAACAAGGTTTATTGTCCTCAAGAAAGTTCAACTTTGACTTTGACCAAGCCACATGAAATATACTGAAACAAAATAATTCACCTGTCCGTCTGGACACTAACTAAACAGCGGTTTTCCTCACTCAGAAAAACACAGCAGGTCATTGGGCTTTCAGGCCCTGACTCTGAATGGGCTTTTCAGTCCTCCCTTTAGTCTTTCAGTAATGATCTCAGTAGCTTTACCTGGGTTTGCCTCAGGCTAGGGGAAGCAGTTTTAATGGAGTAGGGATGGAATGGCAGGCCCCACTACCAAGCTACCCACTATTTCCAAAAAAAATAAAAAACAGCCCCAAAAGTGCCTTAGCAGACTACACTTTGCTGAGACAACCCTGGATTCTTTTTACCTCACTCATTTGAGCATTATGGGTCAGATATGTACCCCCTCCAGTACTTTTTCAGACACCATGTTACAGTACAGTACTTAATGGTTAACATGTTAAGTAAAGAATAGCAAGAAAAAGATACCTATCTTCTCAATGGATTTCAACAGTTTTTGTCATGAAATAACCAAGATAACACTGTGCTATGTGTTATAAGAGTCAAGTTTAGCTCGGCTACATCTGTATATATACCAGTGCTACTAGAGCCCCAGACAACAAGCACTGTTAGAGAGCCATCCCCACTGATTGTGGACAATATGATAACATCAACAATAATGAAGCTTTGTTGAAGTTCTTTCGCCAGTGTTAGGCTAAGTTCACAACTCAGTTATTTGGTCAGTTATTTCCATCAGTGATTGTGAGCCAAAACCAGGTGTGGGCCGAAAACACAGAACAGGTGCAATTTTTTCTATATACCTTATCTCTGAGTAGGTTTTACTCCTGGTTTTGGCTCACAATTAGAGTTGAGCGAACACCTGGATGTTCGGGTTCGAGAACTTCACCCCGAACTCGAACCCAAACCACATTGAAGTCAATGGGGACCCAAATTTTGGGCACTTAAATGGCTGTAAAAAAGCCCTGGAAAGGGCTAGAGGGCTGCAAAAGGCAGCAGAATGTAGGTAAATGCCCTGCAAACATATGTGAATAGGGAAATGACAAAATAAAATACAGAAAAATAACAAATAAACATTCTAAACCTGAGCCTAAGTGAGTGACAGTGGCAGCAACGCCACCAGATCTGTCATTGTCACCAAGCATCTCCACCAAATCCCATGGAAGTGTTCAGCTATCAGCTGTCCGTCTTCCAAACACTAGAGAGAAAAAGAAATAGAAAGAGGAAGTACCCCCCCCCCCCCCCTACCCATGGCTCTGAATCCCTTATTTTAAACTTCCTGGTCCTTTGAAATGCTGTCATTCTGTCTGGTGGACAGAGCTGGAGAGGGTTCAGAGGAGGGCAACTAAAGTAATAACTGGAATGGGGCAACTACAGTACCCTGAAAGATTATCAAAATTAGGGTTATTCACTTTAGAAAAAAGACAACTGAGGGCAGATCTAATAACTATGTATAAATATATCAGGGGTACAGAGATCTCTCCCATTATCTATTTATCCCCAGGATTGTCAATGTGACGAGGGGACATCCTCTGCGTCTGGAGTAAAGAAGGTTTGTACACAAACATAGAAAAGGATTTTTCACGTTAAGAGCAGTGAGACTATGGAACTCTCTGCCTGAGGAGGTGGTGATGGTGAGTACAATAAAGGAATTCAAGAGGGACCTGGATGTGTTCCTGGAGTGTAATAATATTACAGGTTATAGCTACTAGAGATGGGTCGTTGATCCAGGGAGTTTGTCTGATTGCCTGATTGGAGTCGCAAAGGAATTTTTTTCCCTTAAGTGGGGAAAATTGGCTTCTGCCTCACAAGGGTTTTCCTCTGGATCAACTTTTTGGAAACAGGCCGAACTGAATGGACAAATGTCCTTTTTTGGTCCTATATACCATGTTACTAAAACAAAGAGTGACAGCACATATGTTAGGCGTTTTTATATTTTAAAGATTCCAAAAATTGTCGGCGCAGATGGTGTTTAAGCACACACAGTGTTACATTTAAAAAATGTGGCTTGTTAGAGGACCAAGCATCCAAAAATTATGCCTTGATGGGGTGATAATGCCTGTATTAGAGGCATGTGGAAGTAGCATATGCAGCAGAAGCAGCATAGCATGGAACATACATGGCAGTAAATCGACTGTTTATGGGTGGTAGTAGTAGTAGTTGTAGTATTGGCAGATGCCGGTAAAATAAAGGATCTGTCTCCTCCGTTATCCTCTGGTTTCAAACGGAATAACAGATCTGGTATTTAAATTCAAAGATCAAAAGAACCAATTTCAGATGCAAATTGTACAGTGGCTATAAAAGAGGACCAAAAGTATATATCCCTGAGATGCTGCCTCAGAATATAGCAAACATGATGCCAGACCACATTCAGTTTGGATTTCAGGCTCTAATCCTTGTTTCCTGCTGGAGTAGATGTCTTTGAGCCAGACGGCCCCATCTCTATTGGGTTCATCCGATCACTTCTGCCAAATTAGAAGGTGTGCTTTTGAAGTTCTTTTTCCTGAACTGCGGAATTATCCTGACTAGTTTCTTAACTACCTACGGATGAGCGTCTCCAGTTTTGACGATTTGCTACAAAGGGTCTGTCATCGCATCGAAAGACAGGACACCGTATTCCGTCGAAGTATTTTACCTGCAGGACGGTTAATACTTACCATGAGGTAATAAGTAATTTTTTTAAATTTTTCTATTTTGCTAGTAAATGTTATTTTTGTATACATTGTAAATAAATATTTAACATAGCTTGTCTGGGTTCAAAGCTGAACCCAGACATATTTCCCTACCCCTTGGTATGAAAATTATCTGAATTTAATACTCTACTCTACCTAGCGCAGCTCTTGATTGCGCAGGCCAAGGGCTTTGGAGGCTCTGGAGTAGTATTGTTCATTGTGACTTCACCGGCTCCTATGGTCAGGCTTTACATCTATCTCGACCATCAGAGACATTGACTTCACTCTGAGCAATGCTAGCCAAAGCGTACGCCTATGATTCTCCATGGAGAGCCTATTCCATTACTCGATTTCCCAAAAATGCCCTTTGCCCTGTGAGAATGACCACAGAACAAAAGAGAACATTAGAGCATTGAATGGTGGTATGGCCAGTTTCAGATCCCAAACAAGGTCAAATAAATTATATAGCTTGTATAGTTTTTTGGGGCTTTTTTTTTTTACATATTTGCTCATTTTTATTTACACTTGTTTTTTATTTTCTTCTGGTAGATTTCTGGCGACAGGAGAGGGTTTGAAGTCCCTCCATTATCAGTTTCGGCTAGGAATATCCACAGTTTCCTTGATTGTTAAAGATATCTGCCATGCTTTGTGGGAGCAGTTGCATGAGGAGTTCATACCTTACCCAAGTAGGCAACAGTGGATCAAAATTTCCAAAAAATGGGTGTGCCAGTTTTCTAGCTGTCTTGGGGCAGTGGATGGGAAACATATATGTATTATCAAACCCCAAGGCACTGGTTCTGAGTACTTTAACCCCTTAAGGACCGCACCGTGACATACATGTACGGCGGGCTGATCGGGCGGGCCGGTCAGCAGCAGGGGTTCGGCAATCACTGATAGCCGGACCCCTGCTGTATGCGCTGGCATCGATGAAAACACTGATGCCGCGGTCAGCACTGGGAACCAGCCAGGTTTGGCATGGCATTCGGGTCCCCGCGCTGCTGTGATGGGGACTCGATGGCAAAGAAGGCAGCCTGATGCCTTCCTTAGGCATCGTGGCTGCCTTCCGTGACAGCCTATGAGATCCAGCCCCCCGTGATCTCACAGGCAAGCAGGCTGAAGTGTACTACACAGTGAAATACACTTACAGTCAAATACACTTACAGCTTGTCACCTTACAACACAAAAAAGTGTAATAGCAAGCGATCAAAAAGTCATCCAAAATAGTGCCATTCAAACTGTCATCTCTTCCCACAAAAATTATACCTGACCTAAGACAATCACCCAAAAAAGAAAAAAAAAACATGGATCTCAGACTATGGAGTCACAAAAACACATTTTTTTTGTTTTAATAAGGATGTTATTGTGTAAAACTTAAATAAATAAAAAAGTATACATATTACACGTTCATAATGACCTGCTCTATAAAAATATCACATGAGCTAACCCCCCAGGTGAATTAAAAAAAGTGTGTCAGAAAAGCCAAGTGTAATATAAAGCGATCAAAAAGTTATACGCACCCCAAAACCATACCAATTAAACCCTCATCTCATCCCACAAAAAATGAGACCCTACCGAAGACAATCACCAAAAAAATATAAAAAACTATGGCTCTCAGAATTTGGAGACACTAAAACATGATTTTTTTTTTGTTTATAAAATGATGAAATTGTGTAAAACTTAAATAAATAAATAAAAAAGTATACAAATTAGTTATTGCCACATCCGTAAGAACCTGATCAATAAATAAAATAAAAAGTGTGTAAAAAAAATAAATTTTTTGTCACCTTACATCACAAAAAGTCACATGCGCCCCACAATAGTACCAATCAAACCGTCCTCTCATTCTGCAAAAATAGAGCCCCTACATAAGACACTTGAAAAAAGGGATTAAAATGGAAAATCTGCCAAAAAAGTTAAATTCTGAAATTTCATCTACATTTTCCTTTAATTCTTGTGGAACACCTAAAGGGTTAAGGGGGTTTGTAAAATCAGTTTTGAATACCTTGAGGGGTTTCGTTTCAAAAATGGGGCCATTTATGGATGGTTTCTATTACATAAGGCTCACAAAATGAGTTCAGACCTGAACTCATCCTTAAACAGTGAGTTTTGGAAATTTTCTGAAAAATTTCAAGATTTCCTCTAAACTTTTAAGTCTTCTAATGTCCAAAAAAAAGAAAATGACATATACAAAATGATCCAAACATGAAGTAGACATATGGGAAATGTAAAGTAATAACTATTTGAGGAGGTATCAGTATCTGTTTTAAAAGCAGATAAATAAAAATTTTGACAATTGCAATTGTTTCCAAATTTTGGGTAATTTTTTATTTATTTTTTAAATAAAAATTTACTATTTTGACTTAAGTTTACCACTGTCATTTAGTACAATATTTGACGAGAAAACAATCTCAGAATGGCTTGGATAAGTAAAAGTGTTTTAAAGTTATCACCATATAAAGTGACATGTCAGATTTGCAAAAAATGGCCTAGTCCTGAAGGGGTTAATTACAAAAAATATTTTTCCATTATATTAATGGCCATGGGTGATGCCCAGTACCGATTTGTAGCAATCGATGTTGGGGCTTTTGGCCGAACCAATGGTTCAATGGTCATCAAAAATTCGGACATGGGGCGAAGGGTATACAATAGACAATTTGATTTTCCACCTCCTCAACCTCTACCAAGTACTGATGCTCCCCCCATGCCCTTCGTGTTGGTTGGTGACAAAGCATTTCAGATGTGTTGCAATCTAATTAAACCTTATTGCCTCTGTGGCTGCAACAGCTATATTGTACATGTTGGCAGGCAGCGGCATGATGGTGGCAGTGACATGATGGAGACAGCAGCAGCCATACGGAAAATGATGTTAGGCAGCGAACAGCCAGGGGAGTGTGAAAATCCTCCCCAATCTAGACTTGGTTCATTCTGACAAAAGTGATGTTTTGGACAACTTGGTCTGTTTGGGGGTCACCACGTCCTCTACAGTGCTGAATATCCTTTCAAATATGAAAGGCTGGGTAAGAAAGAAGATAGATTGCATACTGGGCCAGTTCGGGCCAGGGAACAGGGTACATAGCAGAGACAGGTCAGAGTGTAGTTAGGTCTAAACCTAAGGCGGGAAGTTTTGGCTTGCTTATTTGCCTTAGCCTGACGTGGCACACAAACTGCTGAGGGAGCTGAAATGGCTGCTGCTGCAGCTTTTGATGCTTGGGCGGCAGGAAGTGGGAAACTCTGCGAGAGGCAGAGATGGACCTCGCTTTGAGACATGAATGTGCTTACCAAAAACTGTAGCAAACTGCATACATAGTATTTCCTCATAATCTGGGCTCCCTTTTGTAGGGAGGAAAACATTCCCCCATTTTGCTTTGCTAGTGACAGTCTAAAATCATGGCTGTCCAGTAAACATTAGATTGTTTGACGTCAATGATACAACTGTAAGTGCATAAGCAAGCGAGCATACAGGTGGCCATTCTGGCCAGTGTTTCCAAGGAGCCAGTTCTTTCCCGCTCTCCCACTGAGCATATTGGGTTCAAGACCAGTGTCATTATCATCATCATCCTCTTGCTCATCTATTTTCTCCTCCAGTAGAACCTCCTCATCCTCCTCCACCATGGGAGTTTCTCCTTGTATGTCCCCAGCAGCTATAGGGCGGACGGAAAGATTCGTTAGCTATTCTCCTTCTGCCGTTGTCCCGTGCTGCATTAGTATTAGGGTCTGTTCTAAGATAAATATGAGAGGGATGAGATTGTTCATGCCACAGTTGAATCTAATGACAGACTTTCTGACAGGCCTATTAGATAAGCTGCCACTGTCTAATTTTAAAAAAAATATGCTCCTTGCTGCTGAGATTCTTGAGCATGTACAATGTTGAATTCCAGTGAGTTGCAACTTTGCAATTTAGGCAGTGTAACAGCAGACTGTTTTGTCACGGCAAGTCTAGGAGAGCATTTCTCTCCTTGTAAGAATGGCTGAAATGCTTGGACAGTCTCCTCGATATTTCCAGCACCATGCGCAAGCCAGTGTACTTATTTAAAAAGTGTTACACAAAAATTTTTAAGATGTGCACCATGCACCATGTGTATATTTCCCCCAGGTTCAGGTCAACAATAATGTTGTGGCCATTGTCGCTGACCATCTTGCCCAGTTGGAGTTGGTGGGGTGTTAGCAAGCAGCATGTTTGCTGCTTTATTTACTTTAGAAACTGAATGCAGGTGTGGTTGCTCTAACCTAGGCCGATCAGGTCCAACACGGCATGGCAACTCTTGACTTGACACATGATAGGAAGTCGAGGAAGTAGGAGCAATGCTGTGCCCTGCTGCCTTTTGGGACCGGAGCTTGTCAATTAAAGAGTATGTGGAGGAGAAGGATAAGTACCTGATGTGGGAGCAAGGCAGACACAATCGGGGGTGGGGGTTGGGAGAGGGAATTGAGCATGAGCACCAGTTGTCCTTGGCTTCCTTCTCAATACACTTCTCTTCATTTGCCCGACTCCCACTATCGCTGCCGCCACAGCCAATACTGTTGCTATTGGTACCAATGTTACAACCACTAACACAGCTATGCATACGATCTCTGGCCTCCTCTTGAACCTCCTCCTCAGGGCAGACTTTCACTAAAGTTTTCTTTTAGGAGAAAGGAAGGCATCCCACTAGAAAGGTGCGGTGAGGATAGAGAGGACTTCGCTGAAAGGCTTCTCTGGGGCTGCCAGGAGGAGGAGCAGGAGAAATGCTATGAATCCTGGCTCCAAGGCACAGCCTAAAAAATCATCTCCATGTCATCCTGCTATGACCATAAGGAGGAGTGGGCCATCCAAACCACAATCTCATCCTCTTTCTTCTCAATAATAATGTTGCACCTCTCTAAAGCCAGGGAGAACTGTAGTCTACTACCACTTCTGCCGTTTCTGGCTCGATTGCTGGTGCTGCAAATAACAACATTTTGGCTCTGGGAGTACAATGCTTGGCCCTGGATCTTTCATTTGGAACCCTTTCATATTTCTGACATTTTTAGACCAAATGTACTTATCACACAAAGCATGGAATGGTTTGCAAGTCTGTTTTCTAGAACTTAAAGACAGAGAGGTCCATTAAATGTCCTTTCCTTTTAAAAACACTACAACTTACGAAGACACTACAACTTACGTGTGACTTTGGAAATAATGCAGTATTGGCGCCATTAACAAATTTGGGCCTACTGTCTTCTGTGCATTCAAATATGCAAATTCTGAAAAAAATATTTGAAAATGTAAAACGCAAGTTGTCAATCTAGTATGAGATAGCATAATGAAAAGAAAGCGTGATATTCCCGAATTGATGTACAATGGTTCTAAGATAAGCATATATCCTGACATTTCCGTGGCCAATCAAAAAAAATGGAGAGGTTTCTAGGAGATAAAAAAGAGATTGGCTAGGGCTAAGATTAAATATTCCATGATATACCCGACATCCCTGAGAGGAATATTTCAGGGTCAGGTTTCTTTTTTTGCTACTCCAGAGGAAGTTGGTGAGTGGGCGGATCGTATGGGTATTGGTTCTTGAAGTTGTATTTTCCAGCCTTCCTCTTCAAAAAAAAAAAAAAAGGAAAAAATGGAGGTGGGAGGGAGGTTTTGGAAAGGAGAAAGGTTATAGGAAGAGGTGAGCAAGGTTGATCCTGGTTCACCAAATGGAGAAAAGTGGGGTAATAGGGGTGGGTGGGTATGGGTTTGGGAGCTCTGGGGGTGGAGGAAGGGCAGGGGTTGGGATAGGGGAGTCTCGCATCTTTCATTGGGGATATAAGGAGGGTTGGTTATACTATGAGGCCTGTAGAGATCTCACTTTAAAATCCAAAAGAGATGTCCTGTAGGATCTTCTCATGGAATGTTCGTGGGCTAGCTGACAAAGCTAAAAGGCAATGGTCTTTGATCAAGTAAATAAACATTTACCGGCAATAATTGCACTCATGGAAACTCATGCTACTATAGATAGAGTTGAACATATGCAGAAGAGGTGGGCTCAAGCTGAATACCATTCATTATTTTCGTCATAAGCTAGAAGAGTGAGTGTTTATATACATCATAAAGTTTTATATGAATTACTAGATCAAAGAATTGATAAAGAAGGGAGGTTTATTTCTTTACACTGTCGATAAAGTAACGTTTATCCTTGCATTTGTTTACATCCCCCCACCTTTTTCTCCGCAGGTAATAATTCAACTGGCTAAATTTGCTGAGCAAAGGGCAAAATGCCATATCTTAATAATGGGGGATCTAAACAATGTGATGAGTCCACAGTTGGATAGGAAATCGACAGGGCAGGACTCCCAAAAAAATGCTCCCGAATATTCTGCTCTTTATAGGATCTGTTGGGAATTAGGATTTATCGACATCTGGCGACATTTATATGGAGATAAGGTGTCTTTTTCTTGTTATAGCCGCTCGTGCTCGGCTATGTCATGGATAGATCTTGCACTGACGACATCGGACTTCATAGAAAAAATACGTAAAATTAAATATGAATCTTTATCCGTATCAGACCACACGCTGATTTTAATTTCGGCAACTATGGGAAATAGGTCACTAGGGCAAAAAAAATATTAGGATAAACTTGCACTGGTTTAAACTGATACAGGATCAGGAAAATATAGGTAAGGAAATTGAAGAGTTTCGGCGGATTAACTTAGAGTCTACACACCTACACTTTGTTTGGGATTCCCTAAAGGCGTTCATTCGAGAAATATTATTTAGCAAAATAAAATATTGTAAAGTGAAATTCGCTGAAAAATAACAGAGAGTTAGTTGTCTGCAAAAAAAAACACAGTGAGATAAACAAAGCTGAAACACAGGAAGAACTTAGGGTGGCTAACGAAGAGCTTAATAATTATTTATCTCTAAAAGAACAACAGCGCCAATTTTTTAGGGGGAAAAAATCCTTTTGTGAGGGAGGGAAATCAGGGAAATTTTTTTGCATTAATAGTTAATAATCAAAGACCCACTAAAAAAATTAGTAGGGTTAGATTGAAGTCTGGTAAAATAACTCAAGAGCCTGATGAAATTAAAAATGAATTAGAATCCTTTTCGCTACTCTATAGAAATTGGAAATTAATGGTTCATCAACCGATCAATGGATCTTTCTGGAAGGAATAGAAATCGCTAGCCTGTCTGAGGAGGAGAAATCATCTCTGGATAGACCTATTCACCTGGAATTAAATCAGGGAGTTTTTAAAGCCTATTCATGGGAATTCAGCTCCAGGCTCAGATAAGCTTCCGTTTGAGATGTATAGGGTTCAAAATAAGTTATTATTTAGTAACCCCCCATCGCTTCGAGAAGCTATTATAACGCTAATACCTGAACAAGGAAAAGACGAGCAGGACATGGATGCTTACCGTCCTATATCCCTCCTAAATACAGACTGCAGAATTTATTTTAAGCTACTTGAGAATAGACTTAGGGGGGTCATAGGAAAGGTTGTGCATCCAGATCAAAGTGGATTCATTACAAAGCGACAGGCCCAGACTAATATACGTAGGGCCTTGATGAACATACATATAGGGGAAGGGAGGACTGCTCCATCCTGTCTCTTGACGCCGCTAAAGCGTTTGACAGGGTGGAGTGGAACTTCCTGTGGGAAGTAATGAGGAAAATGAACTTTGGAGGTAACTTCATTAATTGGGTTAAGCTTCTTTATAATTAGCCGACGGCATGGGTCAGTATTATTGGTGAGTTAACCCAGCCCTTCAGCCTCTCTCTCGAGGAACTAGACAGGGCTGCCCCCTTTCCCCATTACTGTTTACTATTTTTATGGAGCCTCTAGCCCAAAAGATCAGGGCAGATAACCATATTAAGGGATTTGGCGGCTTAGAGGCAGCGGATAAAATTAATTTATATGCGGATGACGTTTTATTATTCTTGAGGCATGGCTATTCCATATTTGCAGTTGTTATGAAGGTCATCAATGACTTTGGCCTACCCTCGGGATTTATGGTCAATTGGTCTAAATCCATGTTGCTGCGATTAAATAGGCTCCCTCCTCCTGTGACATCTGGAGTTAGAATTCTATCTATATCTGATTCCCTGGCCTATTTAGGGATTGAGATTAGCTCAGATTTAAAGGAGTATGGTAAGAGGAATTTAGACCCAATGATAGGAAAAATAAAAAACAAAATTAATATATGGCAAAAACTACCATTGTCCAAAGCTAACAGAATTGCTTTAATTAAATTGACTTTATTGCCACAGATACTGTACAAAATTACAACTTGCCCTATTTGGATAGACGAGGATTATTTTAATAAGATTGATCGGCTTTTTAATTACCTTATTTGGGGTCGGAAAAGGGTACAGATTAAGTTGCAATATCTTCAATTGGCAGAGGAGGATGGAGGTTTATCCCTTCCTATTCCCCAAGGATATTACCTGGCGGGCCAGATACAGTGGCTGAAAAGGGGCCTAGATGGTTATACTCATTATTTTATGAAGGACTATCAAGGTTCAGATAGAAATATATTCTCTATAATGGAGTCTGGGTTTTGGGGAAAAAAGGGAAGAAAATGTCTTATAAGTAAAGCCCTTCACTTAGTTTGGAAAAAAATAAAATATATATTGGGAATTACATACTCCTTTAGTTGCACACCCCTTTGGCACAATGTAAATTTTCCGGAATTTTCTTTGATAGATTATAAATTCTGGGAAACAAAAGGTTTTATTTTGCTTGCACAATTTTTCGCACATGGTTATATAAATAAGTTAGAGGATTTATTAAGGGGAAAAGTAGATAATTTCCTAACTAAACTTAGGTATCACCAATTATATCACGCCTTCTTAAATTCACAGTGTAAAGATAGTTTTAATATTAAAAATCACTAATTTATGGATTTTGTCTATAATTGTAAAAATAAGAACATTTCAATTTCACAGATATATGGGAAAATTAGGGCTAGCCTCGGGAAAATAATTAAGTTTAAGAGCAAAGGTAAATGGGAAAGGGAGATTGGATTGCCTCCGGACTTTCAGTGGAGGAAAATATATAAAAATTGTAAAAATGTATCTGTTTCAATTAACCTTCGACTTATTTAATTTAATATTCTACATCAAATATATTATCCTCCATCTTTAATAGGTCAAATATATAAGAATAGAACTACGAAATGTAGGAAATGTCAGGGGGAAAAAGCGGATTTTATACATATGATATGGGCTTGCCCCAGGATTCAGTCTTTTTGGCACAGCGTCTTTGATAGACTAGTGATGAAGTCGGTATATAAACTTCCATTAGATATTGCAACTGCCATATTGGGATTCCTGCCCTCTTCTGGTTTACATACGTCATGAGAATGTCTTTTTTGGAATGAAAGCCATGTTGCTTGCTAGAGTAATAATTGTTAGAAATTGGCGAAATGAGCAACCCCCTCTGACTTCAGAATGGTCCGCATTGGTTAAAAGAGTAATAAAATATGAAAAATCTCTATTCATAGTCCTAAACAGAAAGAAACGTGGGAAAAAACATGGATGTTATGGGCCTGACAGCTTAATACCCCTGTTCTCTTTGAAAGGTGCGGCACAATACAAGGGGTATAAGGGGTTTGATGGGGAGGGAGGTAGGGGGATATATAAGAATTGTATAGATATCAAGGTTGATTTAGAAGAATGATAATGTAAATTGCCTCCTTATTGTAAAAATTCTGATTGTACTGCTTATTTTTCTAAAAATAAATAAAAATAAATAGTATGAGATTATTTATTCCTCCCCACAGCAACACTTGAACTGTCTGGAGATGCCCTGACACAGATTGTCTTGACACGTATTTTGGTCTAGTATATCATGTTTTCACTTAGAAATTTCAATTGCTGCCCTCTGTATTGTAAGACACATGTTGCACTTGGTATATTTTGCAAAACAGTAGTAAAGCATTAACTGCAGCTAGAAGGCACTGCGGGAACACCCAATGTCAGCTCCTACCTTCTCACTCCCTGCCCTTTTCTATTCTAAACAATTCTTCATATTTTTTAGCCTTTATCTTCACTGTCCCTGACACTAGAAAAGAAGGTTAATTATTTTTTGTCAGACACTACAAAACCTATCCACCCTCATTCACAGCCCAACACAGATTGACATTCTGCTTGTTCTGTTAGGGCCTCCCTCCTACAGGTTTCATCCGAAGGGAACTGGAAAGCTTTGGGTTCGTCTGCAGGAAGACATTTTGGGAAGTTAATCACGAACCAGGTTAATTATGAAATGATTTTCTCAAATCTAGTTTAGACCTATTATTCTCCCATATAAAATAATGCAAGAAGGAGTGGAATGACTTATAGAAGGAGGCTAATACGTTTGTGACACTATCTTCAGTACTGGAGACTCAATCCAAGTCTCAGATGTCTCACTTTTCTCTAACATACCTATTTGTTTGAGCTTTCACATAATTTCTTACTATCTGGAGATTTAGAAATGTGCCCAGACCCATGATTCAGTCAACACATATTGCCTTGTATCATATAGTCTACCTTAAGCCAGAAATATTTTCATCAATAAATTTATTAGATTTTGTACAGTAGGTCAAATGATATAGTATATTAATGTAAGTGCTTCAAACCTGTACGACCTTTAGTTTGTGGATGTCACTTGTAAGCGGGTTAACCTACAGAGACTATTCTTTTATTATTTATATTGTCATTGATTTTAATAGATATAAACAAACAGACCAATCTGCCTGACAGATGATAAAAAACCCAGCTTGCAGGCCGGCATACTCGTAGCATGTAAAAACATGTCACAAAACATTTGGTTAACATGAGAGCAAAAGGAAAGACCCTATAGTGCAGGGCTGGGACAAGGTCCACCACCAACAGAGGCTGAGCTGCCCAAGTGCGCCCCCCCAAAAAAACTTTGGATCGGGGCCCCTCCCCAACACCGTTCCCAGTCACACCCTCTGTGTCCGCAATTGTCACGCCCCTTATCGCCCAGTAATGCCTCTCACTGCCCCTAATAATGTCCCCAGTAGTGTACCCCACTGCCCCAGTAGTGCCCTCCACAGCCCCTAGTAGTGTCCCCCACTGCCTCCAGTAATGGCCTCAGAAGCGCCCCCCATAGCCCCCAGAAGTGCCCCCCCACAGCCCCTAGTAGTGTCCCCCACTGCCTCCAGTAGTGCACCCCACTAGTGTCCCCCACAGCCCCTAGTGGTGCACCCCACTGCCTCCAGTAGTGCAACCCACTAGTGCCCCCACAGCCCCTAATAGTGTCCCCCACTGCCCCTAGTAGTGTCCCCTACTGCCTCCAGTAGTGCACCCCACAACCCCTAGTAGTGCCCCCGACTGCCCACAGACTTCATGTAAGGGGGCCCGGCATTTTCACTGTACTTAATGCCTGGCCCGTCAGAGCTGCTCTCACCTCCATTATGTTCACTGCTCCAGGCTTCCGGGATCAGGCCCCAGCGCTGCCACACATTAAGCAGGTGGGCGGAGCCTAAT
This sequence comes from Bufotes viridis, assembly GCA_033119425.1. Lineage (NCBI taxonomy): Eukaryota > Metazoa > Chordata > Amphibia > Anura > Bufonidae > Bufotes > Bufotes viridis. The sequence continues at coordinate 11,698,621 of CM065592.1, read as the reverse complement.
GGAGGTCCGTTAGGCTCCGCCCACCTGCTTACTGTGTTCCTAGTTAGAGGCAGCGGGGCCTGATGCTGGAGGCCTGAAGCAGTGAACATAATGGAGGTGAGAGGAGCGCTCTGACGGGGCCCGGCTCAGGGAATGACAGGAGGGAGCGCTGAGCGGTTCCCCCCTGTCAGTCCCTCTCCCTCTGGCCGGCCCCTGCCTGCGCCCTGAGGCTGGAGCGCCCTGAGGCTGGAGCCTCCCCAGCCTCTGTGTCGGCCCGGCCCTGCTATAGTGTGTTTGCTATGTATAATACACATATACATCAATTGGCAATTATGCTGGATTAATTCTCCAATTTTATACACTATTAGTTTTATTAGTTATAAAGTTAAAAGTAAAAATGAAAATGTGAAACAAAAATAGAAAAATTATCCCTCTCCTTCCTGATGGCTTACAATCATATTGAAGTTAATTTTAATATAATATTATTGCATTTTTTTGACAATTAGGGAGATACTAAGCACATATTCTCTCTGTGGATATGGGATATCTGGGGAAATGATAGTGAGTTCCAAGCTATTACCCATGTGGAATGACAATGTATCCCTTTAGGACTTGTTTTCTATATTGTTCATTTCTTAGGCATAGTTATGTATTGACTGTTGAAATTTTTATTTTTATACACGCACTTGGTTATACCATTAAATTCTCCTAGTAGGAGATTGTGTAGACACTAGTAGGATATTTTAGTAATTTATTTTAGATGATATTTTCTTCTGATTAGATCATTGTAAACAGTTGCTCAGTAGTGTTGATCGTGAATATTCTAATCACGAATTTTTATCGCGAATGTTGCAAATATTCTAGATTTTCTTTCATCAGTACCCATGATCTCTCACTGCTTCTTGCTTGTGGGCCAATAAGAAGGCTGCAATATCTTTGACTTTAGGAGTAGTGTTGATTGTGAATTTTCGTATTGCAAATTTTTGATCGTGAACTTTTATTGCCAATTCCTGCAATCAGAAATATAATGACTGGAGATCACGAATTCTCGAGTTTGAGAATTTATGGCGAATATTCGCCTAAAAACTCTCTAAATATCGCAAATTGGAATATTGCCCATGCTGCTCCTCACTATTGCTCAGGAGGTTTAATTAGATCACTACCAGTCCTAGTGTATTGTGGGCAACAATATTGAGTGGTAGTGGCTTGGATATAGAGTCTGCTGCTCTTCAGGACGAGATAGTAGGTATTATGTGGCAGTTAGAGCTACTGCCCCTTTAAATCTGCTTAGTATCACCTACCGTACGTCCCTTCACAGTCATTTAAATCATTCACACTCAAGGGTAGCAGGGCTAATGTGGGGTTTATGATCCTGAATATAAGTTAATATGATCTACAGCTTAATGTCTGTAGAAATTCAGTAGGGTTTACAAACTTCCATGCACCACTCTCAGAACAGAAAGAGAGCAGTGTATGGTTAGAACCATGTGTAATGCTAGGGGAACTTGTTCAACTTTAGGTTGTAGGCCCCGGTATGCAGGCTCAAATATTTCCAGTCAGAGGCTGCCTATCACCTCATGGTTTTGAGTTTCTGAAGAGGGTTGTGCAGGGGAGGATAAGGTGAGGATGACAGTGGCAGTAATGTTGGTGGTGGTTGGAACCCACAATGGCATCTGTCCTTCTGACGTGGTCCCAGGGTTGTACAGTGAAAATAGAATACACCTGGTAGTGTAACGCACCAAATTGATCAGTTAGGATCTCAACTGCGGTGTCCTTTGACATCCACTTTTGTCACACTGATTGAGTGTTGGTGGTGTCTTTTGCGGCTGCTCAGTGTGTACCCCAGGCGGCTCTCTCAGTCTTAAGCGGAGAGTATGGGGTTAACAAGATCATGTACCGCGTACTACAGATAGAGTGTAAAACTAATAGTGAGGAAAGTTCGTTTTAGGAATGAGAGTTCAGATTAAAGTTCATGAATAACAGCTCTTGGCAACGTTCAGGAATCCCAGGCCTGCAGTACTAATAACCACCAGCGAGTCCCTTCCTTTCAGTGAGCAATGTCAGTGAAACAAAATGACAGGCTTGATACTTGCTGTTGGAAGTCATGCAGGGATCCTGCAGTGGTGGAGCCGGGTAAGGTAGGTGAGGGTTTCTCCTGGAGGTTCAGAGTTGCAGGTAGTTAGGATCTTGAGTCCTCGTGGTGAATGGAGCAGGCAGGGTGCGCACTCCATTAGTGGAACCCCCTGTGCAGCACCTGGCTCCTATTTATTGACCAAGTGTGGGTGGGCGGAGCCACCTTAGACGGCCCAGCGGCCACTGCTTCCAGCCTGGGAGGTAAACAGCGATCGTTGTCATGGTTACACAGGGTATGATCCAGGCTGGAGCGCAAACCACCGTATCCTTACAGTACCCCCTTAAGGGGACCCTCCGGTACCCCAGTAGGGGAGGGTCGGTCGGGAAATCTCCTGTGAAACAACCTTTGGAGTCTGGGTGCATGGACGTCTCGCACATCTTCCCAAGAGTCATCCTGAGACCCGTAACCCTTCCATCTAACGAGGTACTGGATCCTCCCCCGTCTTCTTCTGGAGTCGAGAAGCTGCTCAACCTCAAATTCCTCCTCACCTCGGACATCTATCGGGGGAGGGTTGAGGAACCCGTGAGGGGAACGGGCTAGGTCTAAACGGTTTTAGCAACGATACATGGAATGTGGGATGTACCTGTAGTCGAGGAGGAAGGGTAAGTCTCACCGTGTTGGGGTTGATAATTCTTTCTATCAGAAAAGGACCCAAAATTGCCTACCCAGTTTCTTAGCAGGTACCCCCAACCGAAGGTTTCTCGTTGACAGCCATACCGAGTCTCCAACCTGATAAGGAGGATTTTCTCTTCTGTGACGGTCGTAGTAGATCTTCTGCCTTTCCTTTGCCCGTTGGAGGTTGTCTTTCAGCATCCTGAGGGTTGTTTGCAAGGTAGTTACAAAATCATCTGTGGCAGGAACGTTTGTAGGAAGGTTGATTTCAGGGAGAGACCTAGGGTGGAATCCATAATTAGCAAAGAATGGACTATGTAAAGTGGAGGAATTCACAGAATTGTTGTAAGCGAATTCGGCAAGAGGGAGTAGGCTTTCCCAGTCATCTTGAAGGAATGAGCAGTGACATCTGAGAAATTGTTCCAGACATTGGTTCACCCTTTCCGTCTGCCCGTTAGTTTGGGGGTGGTAGGCGGTAGACATTCTATGGTCGATTTGGAGTCTAAGACAAAGTGCTCTCCAAAATTTGGATACAAATTGTGAACCCCTGTCTGATATAACTTGGCTAGGGATTCCATGTAGTTTTATGACATTGGACAGAAAGGCCTCGGCAGTTTCACTGGAGGAAGGTAATTTTTGAGGGCGATGAAGTGTGCCATCTTAGTTAGTAGGTCTACTACAACCATGATGGTGTTGTTTCCTCTGGAGCCGGGGAGTTCTACAATGAAGTCCATTGAAACCCATTCCCAGGGTCTGTTGGGGATAGGAAGACTCATAAGAAGGCCATATGGTCGATTTCTATCACTTTTGCATGAGGCACATGTCTCGCACGTGGAAACATATTGCTTAATTTCTTTGGTCATTTTTGGCCACCAGAAGTTCCTGCGTATCAGGTTTATGGTTTTGGCAATGCCAGGGTGTCCCGCGAGGGGTGAGTCATGGCAGAGTTTGATTACCTGGGTGGTGAGAGGAGTTGGTATGTACAGTAGGTTGTTTTTGTAGAGGAAACCCCGTTGGTCTTTCAGAAGTCCCGGGGATGTTAGCACAGTCAATTTTCAGAGCATCCTTAAGCTGGGTTTCCAATTCGATGGTGGCGAAGATAATTTTGTTAGGTGGTATAATGCATGTGGGGGCTGTGACTGCGGCGCGGCATTCAGCCAGACGTGATAAGGCGTCAGCCTTCCCATTTTTGAGCCTGGTCGGTAAGTAATTTGAAAGTCGAATCTGTCAAAAAAAAACTCCACCGTACCTGACGTGCTGACAGTGTTTTACTGGTTTTCAGGTATTGTAAATTACGGTGATCCGTGTATATTGTGATGGGGTGTGTTGAACCTTCAAGTAGGTGCCTCCAGTTCTCTAGGGAACATTTTATGGCAAGAAGTTCCTTTTCCCTATGGGGTAGTTGATTTCAGCGGCGTTTAGAGTCTGGGAGTAGAACCCGACAGGATGTAATGGGGATGAGAAGGAGCTCCGCTGGGACAGAACAGCTCCTATGGCTGCCTGTGATGCATCTACTTCCAGCACAAAGTGATAGTTTGGATTCGGAATGGTCAGAATTGGTGCTGAAGTGAATTTGTCTTTAAGTAACTCAAAAGCTGATTGGGCCTCCATGGACCAAACAAATTTCGTGTTGACACTAGTTAATCTGGTTAGGGGTTTAATGGTAGCGGAGAAGTCTTTGATGAATTTCCTGTAGAAGTTCGAGAACCCTATGAAACGCTGGAGGGCTTTCCTGGAGTCCGGAGTCGGCCAGTTTTGGATGCAAGTGATCTTTGACTGATCCATCTGAATTCCCTTGGGTGAGATTATATAACCAAGGAACGGAAGGGTAGTAGTCTCGAATATACACTTTTCTGGTTTGACATATAAGTGATGGACGCTAATCGCGCAAGTACCCAACGGACGTGTTTCCTGTGATCTTGTAGGTTATCGGAGTAGACCAATATGTCATCTAGATAGATGACAACACATACATCTAGTAGATCCCTAAATATGTCGTTGATAAAGTTTTGGAATGTGGCAGGGGCATTGCACAAGCCGAAAGGCATTACCATGTACTCAAAGAGTCCGTACCGGGTGCGGAAAGCAGTTTTCCATTCATCCCCGGTTCTAATCCTAATCAAGTTGTATGCGCCTCTCAAGTCCAGTTTAGTGTAGATAGTTGATGTTTGAAGTCTTTCAATAAGCTCGGATATTAGCGGCAGGGGGTACCGGTTTTTGATTGTTATTTTATTTAATGCTCTGTAATCAATGATGGGTCTGAGGCTCAAGTCTTTGTTCCTTACGAAGAACATACCCGCGGCTGCAGGGGAGGTTGAAGGCCGAATGAATCCCTTCCTTAAGTTCTCTTCGAGATACTGTTTGAGGTGGTCAAGTTCTGGTTGTGCCAATGGGTAGATTCTTCCTGTGGGTATTTCACTGCCCGGCAGTAGGTCTATGGGGCAATCGTAGGGTCTATGGGGCGGTAGGGATTCCGCCATCTTTGCACTGAATACCTCCGAGAACTCTGAGTATTGGGTAGGGACCTGGTTCACCCCTACATGCATGAGCGTTTTAATAGGGAAGCAGGTCTCCCTGCAATAACGTGAGGTAAACCCAATTCTCCCCTGTTCCCATAGGAGAACTGGTTGATGTAACCGGAGCCATGGCAAGCCTAAAATGATGGGGAACGAAGGGAGTGTATGACATCAAAGGATAAAAATTCTGTGTGGCTATTTTCGCTTGTCACCAAAAGGGGTTGAGTCTGGCTATGGATAGGTCTAGAGGTTGTACCATCAATAAAACTCACGGATATCGATACATTTTTCTTTGTATGGGGAATTTTATTTCTCTCTACTAGATGCTTATCGATAAAATTCCCGAAGCTCCCGTGTCCACCATTGCATCAACGATAGTTCGGTTTTGGTCCCACTGTAAGGTGAGAGACGTATAAATGTAACCACTTGTGTTGTTATTTTTCTGCCTAAGTTACAGAACGTCATCATTTTACCTTCATGTTTCTTTCTTATGGCAGGACATCCATCAACCGAATGGTCAGCCGACGCACAGTATAAGCAGAGGTTGAGGTTCCGTCTCCGGGTCTTCTCTCTCAGTCAGAGGACCACAAATTGCCCCAATCTCCATCATCTCTGCTGCAGGATCTGGGCTGGTCTGTCTCGGGGTGGGTGTAAACCCTGAGACTCTCTCAGCCCTGCGTTCCCTTAGCGTCTGTCAATGGTGGTGACCTTCTGCATCAAGGCGTCGAGTGTATGTGGCAGCTCTCCGCGGGCTAACTCATCTTTCAGGGCCTCAGATAGACCGAGACGGAACTGATTTCTAAGAGTGAGATCATTCCATTCCGTCTCACGGGCCCAACGAGTGTATTCCGCAATAAAGTCCTCTACGGGTCGTCTCCCTTGCTTTAGGGTGCGAATGGCGGTCTCCGCAGTCAGCTGCTTGTTGTGGTCCTCGTAAAGGAGGGCCATTGTTTCAAGAAATTGCGGAAAGGAATTCAAGACCGGGTCTTCCTTTTCTAAATAGGTGTTAGCCCATGCTCTGGGCTCCCCCTGAGGTACGAGATCATGGTGAGTACTTTGGTTCTATCGGTAGGATAGGTCCGGGGCGTAACTGAAACATCAGTTTGCACGCATTCAGGAATTCGCGGAACTGCTTCCGGTCTCCTGAGAAAAGTTCAGGTGGACTGACCTTGGGTTCCGGTCCATCGTGGGGGTGTCCTGTGCGCGACGTGACGAGATCTCGCAACGTCTGATTTTCCAATTGGAGATTCTGTACGGTCACGTTAAGGGTTTCCACCCTCTCAGTGAGGGCGACCATATGCCGCGCGAGCTCCGCTGGATCCATGGGGGTTCCACTAATATGTAACGCACCAAATTGATCAGTTAGGATCTCAACTGCGGTGTCCTTTGACATCCACTTTTGTCACACTGATTGAGTGTTGGTGGTGTCTTTGCGGCTGCTCAGTGTGTACCCCAGGCGGCTCTCTCAGTCTTAAGCGGAGAGTATGGGGTTAACAAAATCATGTACCGCGTACTACAGATAGAGTGTAAAACTAATAGTGAGGAAAGTTCGTTTTAGGAATGAGAGTTCAGATTAAAGTTCATGAATAACAGCTCTTGGCAACGTTCAGGAATCCCAGGCCTGCAGTACTAATAACCACCAGCGCGAGTCCCTTCCTTTCAGTGAGCAATGTCAGTGAAACAAAATGACAGGCTTGATACTTGCTGTTGGAAGTCATGCAGGGATCCTGCAGTGGTGGAGCCGGGTAAGGTAGGTGAGGGTTTCTCCTGGAGGTTCAGAGTTGCAGGTAGTTAGGATCTTGAGTCCTCGTGGTGAATGGAGCAGGCAGGGTGCGCACTCCATTAGTGGAACCCCCTGTGCAGCACCTGGCTCCTATTTATTGACCAAGTGTGGGTGGGCAGAGCCACCTTAGACGGCCCAGCGGCCACTGCTTCCAGCCTGGGAGGTAAACAGCGATCGTTGTCATGGTTACACAGGGTATGATCCAGGCTGGAGCGCAAACCACCGTATCCTTACAGGTAGTAGTTGCTTTTCCCCTGGTGGACAACCAGGTTTGAGTCTCCTGCCTGATGGAAGGTGTTGCTAAAAAGTTGTAACAGGTTTTGTGGCGGAAGAAGTAGATTATTTCCATGAGCTTCCTGCAGATATACTGTTATATATATATATATATATATATATATATATATATATATATATACTGTAACAATACTTTAAGAAGTCCCAATCCAGCTGAGGGGACCGTTCCTCATACAAAGTCTGCAATGCTGGGTATAGACCTAAAAGTGGCACCTGCAAGCTGCCACAAGTCAATACTGAGGGCTGGAAACCTTTATGCTGAAGTCCAGTTGACTTACGGTAGAAAAGTATTAACTTCTAAGACCTTGGCTATGTGAAACCTCATTTTATGGATGCTCCACCCTTCTAAGGGTTTATTTTCTTCTCTAGGATGTCTACTGCATTTCTCTTTGAGTACCAATCTTTGTCTGTACCCCCCACAGAACTGAAGTTAGCTGCTAGCTGCCTCTCTACTAACTTAGCACCAACTGGCCAACTTTATAAGTAACAGCCCAAGCCCAGCGGTTAGTCTCCCCTTCTCCCTAGAGACAGTATCTGAGAGAAAGGATTTAATCCTCTGATTCCCCCTGATGTACCCACAAATAAACATAGCATAGTAGAACACATTATATTAGCAATCGCCTAGTTTGTTACTGCAAGTCATTTACATTAGCTGTTGCACTGAGTGAGACCTAAGAAGGAGCAGACAGTGAGCTGAAACGTGTGACCAATTAATAGTCTGGTTCTAGAGGAGTCTGCCTATGGAGAAGGTGCTTTGCAGTGCTCTATGCGAGCATGGATGGTATTAGCTTTGGGACAGTCTGAAGTGGCTGAAGAGATAATGCGAGCCTAGAAGGAGGGATAGAGGGGAAAGCGCCAATGAGCTAAAACCTGAGGAAAGCTATGGCGAAATCCAACCAGCACAATTAATTAAGTCAATTCTGTGGGAAACATAGAGGAAGTAGAGTGGCAAGCTTGATATCTGGAGGCCTGAGACTGAGCCTAGTGGGTTTAATTGTGTTTGGAACTGAACAGGTTTATCCATGAAGTGTGTGTATGGGGCAAGTGTAGCATAATTAGTGCCCTTGACAGCAGGGTTTCAGTAGACAGTTATGAAGCTCAGGATAATAAGACCTGGAACAGAGTGAATAGTGCCTGGGCTGTGAGAGATACCCACCTACTATTCAGAGAAAGGTGTTTGCATAATTGAGGCCTGTCATCTTTTAAAAGGAAACCACTTTAAAAATGGCATCCTACACAACTTCCTTAGGTTCCTCATCCTACCCCTTTGGCATTTAACAATTACAATACAAATTAGGACAGAGTGCACAATTGTTTAATAAATTATTCAGAGTCATTCTCAATTTCGCAAAAAATTGCCAAAAAACAAATCCAACGATGTTTTATTTATTTTGGATGAATCGCATGAAACGGTCCACAATGCCATTTTACTGTCCATGTTGGAGGTCAAAATCACTAGAGAGAAAGAAGAAGTATGGTCACCTCTCGCTGGGAGGAAGTGAAGGGGAAGGCTTGACCTGATAGGCTCAGTGGCTGACAGCCTAGATCAGCCACTCACGGGGACAATAGGCAATATGTCAATATTAAAACATAATAAATCCCAGCAGCTGCTGCTGGGATTTATCCTGTTAATGAATCATGGAGAACGCTCCTTCCCGCGCAGCGTGACCCGGAGATCGAGTGCTTGCTATCCTTGACTGCAATATTAAAACATAGGCGGTCATTTATTAAGACTGGCATTTTAGACGCCGGCATTTATAACCCTTATATTTGGGGGTTGGTCCACCAAAGTTATGAAGAAGCGCAGGTTCCTTTTTGTCTTACCATTTGTAGACCATTTTCTACACCTAAAACAGCTGTAGAAAATGATGAATGAGACAGGCCTACCAACCCGTCCCCTTCCCCGCCCATGCCACGCTTGCTTTTTTAGACCTGGCATGAGCAGGGAAACAACACAGATTGCGGAACAACTAACCATTGCGCTGCAATCTTCGCCATAAAAACGCCTAATATAGGCATATATCTGGATGATAAATGACCCCCATAGTTTATAATAGATGACAGTGGTCAAGACATATTTGCAAAAAGCAGTAAGACATTCACATGGTCACAATACCCAGTAAAAATGGAACAAAAGCAAGACAGACATGACACACATGCAAGGTATGAAGTTGCTCTACCTGGGCAGATATCAACCAAATGGTCACAGAACTTAGGACTATGTGGCACATTTATTAGATACTGGTCTTAATAATAATAAGCCCCTGCACTGGCAGTGGATTACCAAATTTATGTAGAGGAGCCAGCCTCTACATAACATTGGCATCTCCACCGCTGATTCTAAATGTAAGCCATCTTCCTTGCTGTCTTACATTTAGACAATTTTCTATGCCTAAACCAGGCGTAGAAAATGATGAATGAGAGAGGCCTAATGGTCCTTCCCTGCCCATGCCAGTCTCCCATTTTTAGCCCTGGCGTGAGCAAGGTGGAAGTTGCAGATTCTGCAACAACACGATGTGCAACAGATAAAGAGAAGCAATGTCACTGGCGCTGAGTATTGTTGTAAGTAGCGATATCGCTGTGTGGCCGTATCCACACAGAGTCTGTGCCAGATATACCTGACAAATGTGTTGTATATCTGTTCGTAAATTACCCCCTATATAGCAGACGTAACAAACTAATTAGTAGTACATGTGCAGACACACAGAAATGAATGATTAACCCCTGCAATATAGAACTGAGGAGGAGTACAGGAACATAGGCACGATTCACACCACAGGTAACCAGGACCAGGATATGCAGTGCAGTGGAACCAGGGAATAACAAAACCAGGATATAGTACTAAATCACTCCCAGAAGCAGCCAACGCTGGTGAGGATGGTACAATAGTACAAGTGAAAGGCCATCACGAAACTGTTGCTGCTCCCAATTAAACGGGAGAATTTTTTCAGGCCACTCTTTCTTCTGACAATTAACAATTGCTTGTGTATAAATACTGGCCAGCATAATTTTTGAATTTTTGAATGCTTGTGCAAAACGAGGCGCTCTTTCTTCTAGTATTAAAGTGTGTTGTGCTTATAAATGGTGGCAGGAATCTGCTCTCACTGAGGCAGAATTTTTGGATGCTTGGTCCCAACAAACCACAGTTTTTTTCACTAAATACCATCTGCCCTTGATAAGGGGCAATTTTTAAAAACGTAATCTAACATAAAAAAGCATAACGTTTGTGGTGGAGCGTTAGTAGTTAACACCGTCAAACCTGCGTTTACCCATAGTTATGTATGTCAGTGTCACTCAGACATGATTTGCTATTGCTGTCATTACATTTAAGAGCTTAGGGAGGGGGAAGAAAAAGAGAAAACATTTAAAAATATATTTTCTAAAAGAAAAGTCATAGATGTTCTGAGAGTGTTATATACCAATTTTCAGGCCAATTGGAGTAACTTCGATTTGTGTAGATTTGATCTGGACATAAATCAAATGTATTTATTTTTTTCAAAAATTCGACGAATCGGACGCAAAACAAATATCAAGAAATCATTGAGCTTTAACATAAATATACAATAACTGAATAATATTGCCATTTAAGGTTCGAACAATACCACCTTAGATGACCTTCCAATAACAGTAAACAATACCTACACACTTCTCAAGTACAAGTACAGCAGCCCAGCAGAAAGGGTGGAGAGGATAGGAGTAGAGATGAGCGACTTTTTTAATAATTCGATTTGCCAGTTTGCTGAATTTTTGAGGAATTTGCTGCGAATTACGTTAAAAAACAGCTATTTCCTAGCCTTTATAGTGATGTAGAACACTGTGCAGTAACACGCATAGGAAGTCTGCTTGGCTAGTGAAATAATACTGTGAGTCCATATGACATGCAGATGACAGGCGTCAATCTTAGAATCACTGCGCACTTCACTTATTTGGGCAGTCACAGGGCCAAAACTGACCAAATAACTCAAGTATGAACTCAGCCTTATAGGTAGATGTTATCTCCTTTTGCACCATTGTCAGCTGATTCCACAAAGATGTCTATAGAACCTGTTCTATTAAATGCTTATACAAGTAGAGCCCCCCCGACAGAGTGGAGAGGGTGTCAGCAGTAAGTTTCTGTTGATGTCACTGATTAATTTGTCCTTCCTCTGATCTGTCAGAACAATAACCCACAAAAAACGGATCATGTCTGTGGAGCATCCGCCTTCACTCGGTCAGAATTTGCTCAATAAGCCATCAGTATTGCTAATGCCAGAAAATACAGGAGTGGATTTAAAACAGAGATGACACGTGAATAGAATATTTGCATGTCTTCTGTGTTTTATACCCACTCCTGCTTTTGGCTACCAAATCATAAGTCAATTCTGATGGGACCATAAAGGCCTTACAGCTGCTACACAGACACTATACGTTGTGTGTCTCATTTTTCCTTACTTCTGACACATCAGAGGAAAGGTCAAATAAATGATGATGTCAGCCAGGCCAAAAGCCAAAATAGTGGACCAGTCGTGAAGTGGGGAAAGTAGGAACAGCATGAGAAGTCCACAGAGAGGACATATGGCATAGTGGTGTGGTGGAAACAGCATTAGGAGACCACAGAGTGGCACAATGACAGAGTCTGGAGGTGGCAGCAGTATGTAGAGGCCACTGAGTGGCACAATGACACAGTCTGGAGTTGGCAGCATCAGAAAAAGGCCACTGAGTGGCACAATGACAGAGTCTGGAGGTGGAAGAAGTATGTGTAGACCACTGAGTGGCACAATGACAGAGTCTGGAGTTGGCAGCAGTATAAGGAGGCCAACAAGTGGTACAATAACAGAGTCTGGAGTTGGCAGAAGCATGAGGAGGCCACTGAGTGGCACAATGACAGAGTCTGGAGGCTTTACCAGTATGGGGAGGCTACCGAGTGGCACAATGACACAGTCTGGAGTTGGCAGCATCAGGAGAAGGCCACCGAATGGCACATTGACAGAGTCTGGAGTTGCCAGCATCAGAAGAAGGCCACTAAGTGGAACAATCACAGAGTCTGGAGGTGGTGGCAGCATGAGGAGACCACAGAGTGGGACAATGACATAGTGTGGAAGTAGCTGCAGTAGCAGCATCAGGAGGAGGCCACAGTGTGGCACAATGACAGACTCTGGAATTGGCAGCATCAGAAGAAGGCCACTGAGTGGCACAATGACATAGTCTGGAGGTGGCAGCAGTATGAGGAGGCCACCAAGTGGCACAATGACACAGTCTGGAGTTGGCAGATTCAGAAGAAGGCCACTGAGTGGCACAATGACAGAGTCTGGAGGTGGCAGCAGTATGTGGAGGCCACTGAGTGGCACAATGACAGAGTGTGGAGGTTGCAGCAGTATGAGGAGGCCAACGAGTGGCACAATGACAGAGTCTGGAGTTGGCAGCATCAAGAGAAGACCACTGAGTGACACAATGGCAGAGTCTGGAGATGGCAGCAGTATGAAGATGCCACTGAGTGGCAAAATGACAGAGTCTGGAGTTGGCAGCAGTATGAGGAGGCCACCGAGTGGCACAATGACAGAGTCTGGAGGTGGAGGCAGAAGAATCAGGAGAAGGCCCACCGAGTCACAAAATGTCAGAGTCTGGAGGTGGTGGCAGCATAAGGAGACCACAGAGTGGCCCAATGACAGAGTGTGGAGGTGGCGGCAGCAGCAGCATCAGGAGGAGGCCACAGAGTGGCACAGTGACCGTGTCTGGAGGTGGCAACAACAGCAGCATCAGTAGGATACCACAGAGTGGCAAGGTGACATAGTGTGGAGATGGCACCAGCAGCAGGATACCACAGGTGGCAAGGTGACATAGTGTAGAGATGGCAGCAGCAGCAGCAAGAGACCACAGAGTGGAAAGGTGACATAGTCTGGATATGTGCAAAGTCAAGGTGGCTCATCTGTCTGCTTTCATGTATAAGGTGCTCAATGTCTAACTGACTCAACTACTGGTAATTCTCAGAGATATAATGTTAGAAGAAAAGAACCTTTAATATATGATAAAATAACATATAATAAACTAAAATGACTCCTAAACTGCGCACAAGAAACATTAAACAACTAAACATTAAAAATAAATAATAACAATCGTATAAAACACATGATCTGTCAATAGCAGCATAAAATTAATACAATCAATCAATGGCCACACAATGATCTTTGATGTATACTATACAAAAACGCATGTAGAGGATCCTTTTTTGCAGTGAATGTTTGAAAAAGTGTCCAACCCTTACACTGTACACTGACTGCAATTACCTTACCTGTCCCATCGACCGGGCGGCCTGCTGCTTCTGTAAATCCGGTCCTCTGTTCAAGCCCCTCTGTTGGCGTCTCACGTCGAGCTAGCAATGTTGGCATCCCACATGATGATAGAGCACTCGCGTTCAGGCTGACGGGTTGTGTGAATGCGGACCGGTAGGAGCAAATGCCTTCAAGTGAAGCTCTTCAGACGGGGTGATTTAGACAATATTCCTCCCAAGGTAGAACATGCGGGTACAATGTTAGTTCACCAAATGGTTTTCAGAGTCTGAGACTGACTCCTTCATCAGTGGTTAACCTCATTTACCCATCTCAGCCCTCTTATACTGTTCATTCATTTGGAATAAAAATCCGGAATGGAAATCATACCCATCTCTTTTTCTTTCTTTTGCTTATTTGGGCTATTTACATTAAGGCATATGAATCTAAATGTTTGCAATCCATATTTCCCTCTCTCTCTATTTGTTGTATCTTGTGAATTAAAGTAGCACAGGTTTTTCTGATTTCTGCCATATTCTGTTGCTGATTGCAGCAGCTGCGTCCTCTCCCTAACTCAAATCAGCAGAGTGACGTGTGGCAGTACGTGACTCCAGCTTATAAAGAGGCTGGGTCACATGCTGCACTCAGCCAATCACAGCCATGCCATTAGTAGGCATGGCTGTGATGGCTTCTTAGGGCAAGAAGTAAAACGCTAGCTGATTGGCTGCTGTGCAGCCCTTCAGAAAGCAGGAAGAAATCGTCAAACAACGGACCCGAACTCAAACTTTTTTGAAAATTTTCGGGTTCAGGTCCGTGTCCCGAACACCCCAAAATTTGGTACAAACCTGAACTATACAGGTTCACTCAACTCTACTTGTGACATCACAGCACTATGTCTGTAGCATGTATGTATGGACAGCACAATACACAACACCCTGCACTGGAAACAATTAGCTACACTATATCACAATCTCACCTACACTGACTATCTCACACTAACTATCTGTATTATATTTATAAGCTAACTAATAACTATCTAATGTAATGTGACACGGCAAAGCACAGATCGTAGCAATGACACTGCTGTCTCTCTCAGGACTGCAAAAAACTGCAGAAAATGGCCGCTCAGCAGATTCTTATATAGTTAGCCGAACTAAATAAATTGTAAGCAAATTCAAACACCCTTAAATGCGACGAAAATATTTTTCTTTTTGTACTGAAATAGGCCACTAAATGCTTTCACGACAAGTAACTGCAACAGTGAAGTGCATATATATTTTGTCTTTCGATACTGAAATACTGTTGACCACTAAAAGCTTTCACCACAAATAACTGCAACAGTGAAATGCGTATATATTTTTCTTTTGTACTGAAATAGGCCACTAAACACTTTCTCTACAAATAACTGCAACAGTGAAATGCGTATATATTTTTCTTTTTGTACTGAAATAGGCCACTAAACGCTTTCACCACATATAACTGCAGAAGTGAACTGAGAGTATATTTTTCGTTTTGCACTGAAATAGGCCACTAAATGCTTTTAGCGCAAATAACTGCAACAGTGAACTGCGTATATATTTTTCGTTTTGTACTGAAATATGCCACTAAACGCTTTCACCACATATAACTGCAGAAGTGAACTGAGAATATATTTTTCTATTTGTACTAAAATAGGCCAATAAATGCTTTTGCTACAAATAACTGCAATAGTGAAGTGAATATTTTTCTTTCTGTACTGAAATAGGCTACTAAACACGTTCAGTGCATATAACTGCAGAAGTGAAAAGGGAATTTTTTTTTTTGTACTGAAATACGCCACTAAACGCTTTCACCACATATAACTGCAGAAGTAAAATGCATATATATTTTTCTTTCTCTCCTGAAATCGGCCACTAAACACTTTAACCACAAATTACTGCAACATTGAAGTGCGTATATATATTTTTTTTGTATTGAAATAGGCCACTAAACGTTTTCGCTACAAATAACTGCAACATTAGTGTAGAAGTGAACTGAGAGCATATCTCTTGTTTTGTACTGAAATAGGCCACTAAACGCTTTTACCGCAAATAACTACAACAATGAACTGCATATATATTTTTCTTTTAGTACTGAAATAAGCCACTAAACGCTTTCACCACATATAACAGCAGAAGTGAACTGAGAATATATATATTTTTTGCATTGAAATAGGCCACTAAACCCTTTCACCACAAAATACTACAACAGGGAAGTGTGTATATATTTTGTCTTTTTGTACTGTAATAGGCCACTAAACCCTTTCACCACATATAACTGCAGAAGTGAAATGCGTATATACTTTTCTTTCTGTACTGAAATAGGCTACTAAACGCTTTTACCGCAAATAACTGCAACAATGAACTGTGTGTATATTCTTCTTTTTGAACTGAAATACAGCACAAAACACTTTCACCACATATAACTGCAGAAGTGAACTGAGAATATATTTTGTCTTTCTGTACTGAAACAGGCCACTAAACCCTTTCACCACATATAACTGCAGAAGTGAAATGTGTATATACTTTTCTTTCTGTACTGAAATAGGCCACTGAACGCTTTCACCACAAATAACTGCAACAGTGAAATGCTTATATATATTTTTTTCTTTGCACTGACATAGTCCTCTAAATGCTTTAGCCACAAATAACTGCAACAGTGAAGTGCGAAGATTTTTTTTGTACTGAAATAGGCAACTAAACGCTTTCACCACATTTAACTGCAGAAGTATATTTTTCTTTTTGTACTGAAATACACCACTAAATGCTTTAACCACATATAACTGCAGAAGTGAACTGAGAGTATATTTTTTGTTTTGTACTGAAATAGGCCACTAAACGCTTTTACCGCAAATAACTGCAACAATGAACTGCGTATATATTCTTCTTTTTGGACTGAAATACGCCACTAAACGCTATCACCACATATAACTGCAGAAGTGAACTGAGAATATATTTTTCTTCTTGTACTGAAATAGGCAACTAACACTAGCACCACATATAACTGCAGAAGTGAACTGAGAATATATTTTTCTTTTTGTACTAAAATAGGCCACTAAACCCTTTCACCACATATAACTGCATAAGTAAAATGTGTATATATTTTTCTTTCTGCACTGAAATCGTCCACAAAACACTTTAACCACAAATAACTGCAACAGTCAAATGCATATATATTTTTATTTTTGTACTGAAATAGGCTACTAAATGCTTTAGCCACAAATAACTGCAACATTGAAGTGTGTATATATTTTGTCTTTCTGTACTGAAATAGGCCACTGAACGCTTTCACCACATTTAACCGCAAAAGTGAACTGCGTATATATTTTTTATTTTTGTACTGAAATACACCACTAAACGCTTTAACCACATATAACTGCAGAAGTGAACTGAGTATATTTTTTGTTTTGTACTGAAATAGGCTACTAAACGCTTTTACCGCAAATAACTGCAACAATGAACTGCGTATATATTCTTCTTTTTGAACTGAAATACGCCACTAAACGCTTTCACCACATATAACTGCAGAAGTGAACTGAGAATATATTTTTCTTCTTGTACTGAAATAGGCCAATAAACACTTTCACCACATATAACTGCAGAAGGGAACTGAGAATATATTTTTCTTCTAGTACTGAAATAGGCCACTAAATGCTTTTACCACAAATAACTGCAGAATAGTGTTGAGCACGAATATTTGCATTACGAATATTAATCGTGAATAACGGCACTTTGCTAATTCGCGAATATTTAGAATATAGCCCTACATATTAGTAAAATCGAATATTTGCTTTTTTTTTACACAGTTCACTGATCCCTCCCTGAATGTAGCTTGTGGGCCAATGAGAAGTCTGCAATATAAATGTCTGAGCTTAGCAGCATCCCTAGAAACCAATAGGAAAGTTGCCTAACTCTTACTATATTGGAACCTCCCCAGCAGCCATTTAGTGCAGTTTCATGTGCTTGAGAGATTGAGAGGAGCTTGATAACTGTCGTGTGCTATGCTTTTATCCAAATCAAATTACATTCTGATATATATAAAATACTGATAGTTCATGTTAGATAGGGTAGGTTAGCTATACCTGTTTTAGTGCAGGGTATAATGTTTGTTAGAGTTAGCTGTAAGATATAATCCATATAGTTGGGAGATAGTACAGGTTAGTTAGTGTATAGTGTAGCTGATATGTTCTAGTGCAGGGTGTAGTGTAGGTTACAGAAGGTATAAACCATATAGTTGAGAGATAGTGCAGGTTAGTTACGTATAGGGAATAGTGTAGCTAATAGGTTCTAGTGCAGGGTGTAGTGTGTTTTAGTCTTTTAGTTTATGTATTGATTATCGTCTGTATTTTGTCAGTGAAAAAAAAATAAAGTTTTTTATTGTTAGTATTTTAGGATATAGTTGGTGTCACTGTCTGTGTTAGTGCCTGCGTATAATTTGTGTCAATTTTTTAAAAATATAACCATTAGTGTTTTAGTGTTAGTGTTTTATGCTTTAGTTGGTGTAGTTATTAGTGTGTGCATTAGTGTCTGCGTCTTTTGTTTTTTTTTTTTTTAAATGTCTTTTAGTGTTTTAGGGTTTAGTTTTGTACTGAGCAGTGTCTGCTTCTTTTGTTTGTGAAAAAAATAACAATAAAAAAAGGCTTTTATTGTTAGTGTATTAGGGTTCAGTGATTTTTGTCTGCTTTAGTGTCTGCGTCTTTTTTCTTAGAAGAAAAAAAATCCTTTTAGTGTGTGTTTTAGGGTTTAGTTTTTGTACTGTTTAGTGTCTGCGTCTTTTGTTTGTGAAAAAAACTAAACCAAAAATTTTTTTTGTGTTAGTGTTTTAGTTTGTGTGGTGATTAGTTTCTGCGTCTTTTATCTGTGAAAAAAAGGCTTTTATTGCTAGTGTATTAGGGTTCAGTTGGTATTGTGGTTATCGTCTGTGTTAGTGTCTTGGTTTTTTCTGTGACAAAAAAGGCTTTTACTGTTAGTGTGGTAGTGTTTTTAGTATTATTTATTTTATTTTTGCACCATTTTACCCATCACAATAAAGTTTTCCCAAATTCCCTAATTTATTTTTTTCCGGAATATAAACTCACACTATGAGTGCATTTGGGCGTTCATGTAGCCCGAGTAGGGGAGATGGTTCTAGTGCTGGACCGCTGCCAGGTCAGGGCCGCTCCTCTACCCACGGAGGGGCAGGCTTAGGTGTCAGGGGTGTCTGCCTCAATTGTGATTTCTTTGGGCATGGCAGCCACCCCATTTCTGATCAGGACGCTATCGTAGTGGCTATCGTGGCACAATCCTGTAGCACGGAGTCCTCTGCTCTGGCAATGAGCAGCAGCAGCTGTAGCACTCTGCCTCCTGCAGGACCAGCCCCCAGCCCCCAAGAATCGTCCCTGCTCCTGTTTGACAGCGACAGTGAGAGGAACATTTGGGGGTGGTAATGCAGGAGAGGGGATTGCAGATCAGTCCTCCTCATGGTCCGGACCTTTTGGAAGGGATGTAGGAGGAGGAGGAGGGGTTAGCGCCTCTCAGTACACCAGTGACATCCCTTCCAACTGGTGCGGGCAGTTTCAGCCACAGAACCCCTGCACCTAGTCAGACCCAAGCATCAGCAAGGGGACAGCGGAGGGGCTCCACATCTGTTATTCTCCTCAGTCCACCACAGGTTGGCCTTGAGTCTGACATTACAAGGGACGAAGAGGAGGGTGACCCAGAATGGGTGCCACCTCCCTTGTCAGGTGACAGAAGCACTGATGAGGAAGGTAAGCACCCGAGGCAAACGATGCGTCAGGTCTCCAGGGAGCCCAGTGTTAGGGGCTCCACTGGTAATGGCAACAGGAGGAGGCAGCAGCAGCCCGCTCCACCTGTGTGCACCAAGCCCAAACAGGCGCAAGTCAGCACCACCCCATCTGCCTGGAGGTTGTTGCATAGGTCGCCTGTTTGGGCTTACTTCACCCTGGCAGCACATGATTTAACAATTGCCATCTGTCAGCTGTGCCCTGCCAGGGTGAGGAGAGGAAGGTCTGTTGCTCAGCTGGCTGGGTACCATTGCCTTTACCCAGCATAGGAGACTCAACCACTGGCAAGAGTGGGACCAGGTGCAAGGTGGTCGTAGCAGCGCCACCAGCAGTGCGCAAGGGACAGCAGCTCCTGCTAATGGACTCCAGCCCCTTCCCACAATGCATTCCCACTTCCAGGGGAACTGGTACCATCAGCCAGACCTCTTCCTCCAGTGCATCCTCCTCTATCGCCTCCACTGCCATCTGGCGCCAGCCGGCAATTGCCGACGCATTTGAACGCAGTGCCCTACTCTGCTGGGGACTAACTACAGAGTTCACTTAATGGCCTCCTGTCAACGATTATCGCCCAACATCTGCTGCCCTTCAATATTGTGGAGCAGGTCCAACCCAGATGGCGTGTCCCCAGCTGCCATTTCTTTGCCAGGACTGACGTCCCTGCCCTACACCAGCACATTGTGCAGAATGTATCCCTGTTGCTGGATTATGCTGTCAGCGACAGGGTACATCTGACAATGGATGCCTGGAGCAGCAGACATGGGCAGGGACGATACATCAGCTTTACAGCCTACTGGGTGTCCTTCCGAGGCGCCGGGGAGGGATTATCAGATGTGGCGCCATCTCAGTTTTTGGTGCTGCCCCTGGGTGTCCAGGGGAGAACTTCTGCCCTCACTGAAGCCACTCTCTCCACAGCTGCTTAGCCCCCCAGCAAGCGTCCCCATAGAAAAGCAAGTGTGGGGCATGTCCGCCGCCAGGTCGTGCTCCAGCTTGTGAGCTTAGGGGAACAGAGACACACTGGACCTCATGTTCTGGCCGTCCTTCAGGCTCAGGTCCACAAGTGGCTGACACACCGAAGGCTCCAGGCAGGTATGGCTGTCTGTGACAACGGCAGGAACCTCCTCGCCACCCTCCATGCTGGCAGTCTAACGCACATGCTCTGTATGGCACATGTCCTCAACCTTGTGGTACAGAAGTTCCTACGTGCAACGTGTGCGTAGGATTTCCAGCCACTTCCGACACTCCCCAACTGCCACTGCGTCCCTGTCCAAACTGCAGCAGGACAACAGCCTGCCCCCTTACAGGCTGATTGTGGACAGCGTGATTTGGTGGAACTCCACCTTCCACATGATGGAGAGGTTGTGGGATCAGCGACAGGCAGTAAAAGAATACCTGCTGGACCAAGGCACTTCCGGGCCATTACATCCACTCCCCTATATCACCAATGCGGAGTGGGGGCAGATACACCAGGTCTGCCATGTGTTGGCCCCATTTGAGCGGGCAACCAAGATGGTAAGCGGGGAGCATGTTGGCCTCAATGATTTGCTCTCTATAGTGTTTCTGTGGGACAGGACACTAGATCGACTGCTCGATGCTGGGGAGAGTGCCTTGGTGGAGCAAGAAGAGGCAACAATGCTCCACCAAGACCATGCCCAGGGCGAGGAGCAGGAAGAATTTGTTGACGAGTTTGACAACGTCCAGGAGTCTGGGCCTGGTCAGGAGGGAGAGCCGGTGCTGGGGACACCGTTAGTCCGGGGAGCAGGAGGACCAAGAAGTCATGGTACAAGGCAGCAAAGAAGAGTCAAAGTGGACTGTCCTCTTCCCCATGGCTGCCCACATGCTGCGATGCCTCAGGAGGGTCCTTCGAATCAGGAAAAATAAGGAGAGTGATAATTATTGTTTGCCCCCCCCTTTAGACCCTCGCTGCAAGGGGAAACTGGAGCCGTTAATAACAGCCAGCCGGAGGGAGGCCCGTATGAATAACCTGCTGGCCTGTCTGATCGTCCGGCTGGAGCAGGCAAACCCTCAGCCTCACGCTCCAGTTCTCCCCGCCCCCTCTCACCCAGCAGGTGGTTGGCCCCAGCAGTAACAGCTGAGCAGGTGACCATATGGGTGAGATGAGGTTGTTCTACCAGTCTACACTATCCAGTAGCAGCAGGAAGCATCATCAGTCTCCACCAGCAGCTGGCTCGCATGGTGGCAGACTACATGGGGTCCGTTGGTGCTTCTGACAGCATGAGCACCGACGACGCCATGGAGTATTGGGTTGCCAGGCTGGACACCTGCCGTGAGCTCGCTCAGTATGCACTGGAATTACTGTCTTGCCCCCCTTCCAGCGTATTTTCTGAGCGGACTTTCAGAGCGGCAGGTGGGGTGGTCACTGACGAGCGGACTCGTCTGTCAACTGACTCCGTGGACAGACTGACATTTATTAAAATGAACAAGTCCTGGATCATCAGCGACTTCTTGGCCCCCACAATAAGATAATGGGTTGCATCAAAAGGGGCATAGATGCCCGAGATGAGAACATAGTCCTACCACTTTACAAATCACTAGTCAGACCACACATGGAGTACTGTGTACAGTTCTGGGCTCCTGTGAACAAGGCAGACACATTAGAGCTGGAGAGGGTTCAGAGGAGGGCAACTAAAGTAATAACTGGAATGAGGGATCTACAGTACCCTGAAAGGTTATCAAAATTAGGGTTATTCACTTTAGAAAAAAGACGACTGAGGGGAGATCTAATTACTATGTATAAATATATCAGGGGTCAGTACAAAGATCTCTCCCATCATCTATTTATCCCAAGGACTGTGACTGTGACGAGGGGACATCCTCTGCGTCTGGAGGAAAGAAGGTTTGTACACAAACATAGAAGAGGATTCTTCACTGTAAGAGCAGTGAAACTATGAAACTCTCTGCCTGAGGAGGTGGTGATGGTGAGTACAATAAAGGAATTCAAGAGGGGACTGGATGTATTTCTGGAGTGTAATAATATTACAGGCTATAGCTACTAGAGAGGGGTCGTTGATCCAGGGAGTTATTGTGATTGCCTGATTGGAGTCGTGAAGGAATTTTTTTCCCCTTAAGTGGGGAAAATTGGCTTCTGCCTCACAGGGGTTTTTTGCCTTCCTCTGGATCAACTTGTAGGAAACAGGCTGAACTGGATGGACAAATGTCTTTTTTTGGTCTTATATACTATGTTACTATCGGTTCTGGGCTCTGAAGGGTCCCATGTCAATCCCTCTCCTTGGCTCTCCCTCCCAAACTTCGTTGTTTTTTAACTTATGTATCATATATATTTCTTGATGAATTTATTTATTTAAATATAAGTTTATTTATACAGTATATTTCTTTATTGATCAAATATTAATGTATATATTTATAAATTTATTTTAGGATTTATTTATTTACAGATGTATTTTTTAATATATTTATTTGTTTATTTATTTATTTTTTATATATTTATATATATATTTCTGTTTTGATGAAATAATTTATGTATATATTGATGGATTTATTGTAGTTTTTTATGGATTAATTTTACAATATGTTTATTCATTTATTTATTGATGACTTCATTTATATATTTATCTATTGTGGAAGTTCTTTACTTTATTTTTTGGCAAATAATTTTTATATTTTTTTACAATCAAAGAGTTTATTTCTCTTTTTTTTTCATTACTTTCTTATTTATTTATCCATTCATTCATTTAAGTAATTATTGAAATATATATATATATATATATATATATATATATATATTCCAATAAGATCAGGCAGCACTCCACTTTAACACACGGTGCACGCGTCCGCTCGTGTCCAAGAGCCGCATATAATCATATGCCAATGATCTGGAGCTGGCAGGCTGTAGTTTCAGTTGTCCCGGCTCCGATCACATGAACGCGCGCGCACGAAATTCATGTGAAATCTCAGGTCTCACGAGATGACGCCGATAGGCGTGACTGAGACCTGAGAGAGCCGCCGCGCTGACGCCCATCGGCGTTAGCGTGGCGGCAAGAGGTTAATTATATGATTAATTATCACAAATTGATATACCTTTATATATCACGCATACACACATGTCTGTATGGCTTAAGAAAGACAGCAAAAAGCAGTTGAAATGTTGCTGTTTGGTGAATAAACCACGTTTTCCTTGAGATTTTGGAATGCTGCTGGCTTTCTTTCCTATATATATATATATATATATATATATATATATATATTTGCAAGAAAAAGTATGTGAACCCTTTGGAATGATATGGATTTCTGCATAAATTGGTCATAAAATGTGATCTGATCATCATCTAAGTCACAACAATAGACAATCACAGTCTGCTTAAACTAATAACACACAAATAATTAAATGTTACCATGTTTTTATTGAACACACCATGTAAACATTCACAGTGCAGGTGGAAAAAGTATGTGAACCCCTAGACTAATGACATCTCCAGGAGCTAATTGGAGTGTGTTGTCAGCCAACTGGAGTCCAATCAATGAGATGAGATTGGAGGTGTTGGTTACCGCTGCCCTGCCCTATAAAAAACACTAACCAGTTCTGGGTTTGCTTTTCCCAAGAAGCATTGCCTGATGTGAATAATGCCTTGCACAAAAGAGCTCTCAGAAGACCTATGATTAAGAATTGTTGACTTGAATAAAGCTGGAAAGGTTTATAAAAGTATCTCCAAAAGCCTTGCTGTTCATCAGTCCATGGTAATACAATTTGTCTATAAATGGAGAAAGTTCAGCAATGCTGCTACTCTCCCTAGGAGTGGGCATTCTGTAAATATGAATGCAAAAGCACAGCACAGACTGCTCAATGAGGTGAAGAAGAAATTAGAGTGTCAGCTAAAGACTTACAAAAGTTTCTGGCATATGCTAACATCCCTGTTAGCGAGTCTACTATACGTAAAAAACACTAAACAAGAATGGATTTCATGGCAGGATACCACAGAAAAAACATTGCTGCACGTTTACAGTTTGCACAAGAGCACCTGGATGTTCCACAGCAGTACTGGCAAAATATTCTGTGGGCAGATGAAACCAAAGTTGAGTTGTTTGGAAGCAATACACAACACTATGTGTGGAGAAAAAGAGGCACAGCACACCGACTTCAAAAACTCATCCCAACTGTGAAGTATGGTGGTGGGGGCATCATATTTTGAGGCTGCTTTGCTGTGTCAGGGCCTGGATGGATTGCTATCATCGAAGGAAAAATGAATTCCCAAGTTTATTAAGACATTTTGCAGGAGAACTTATTGCCATCTGTCCACCAGCTAAAGTTCAACAGACGATGGGTGTTACAACAGGACAACGAGCCAAAGCATAAAAGTAAATCAACAGAATGACTTAAACAGAAGAAAATATGCCTTCTGGAGTGGCCCAGTCAGAGTCCTGACCTCAACCCGATTGAGATGCTGTGGCATGACATCAAGAAAGCGATTCACACCAGACATTCCAAGAATATTGCTGAACTGAAACAGTTCTGTAAATAGGAATGGTCAAGAATTACTGACCGTTGTGCACGTCTGATCTACAAACAACAGGAAACATTTGGTTGAAATTATTGCTGCCAAAGGAGGTTCAACCAGTTATTAAATCCAAGGGTTCACATACTTTTTCCATCTGCACTGTGAATTTTTACATGGTGTGTTCAATAAAAACAATGTAACATTTATTTCTTTGTGTGTTATTAGTTTAAGCAGACTGAGCATGTCTATTGTTGTGACTTAGATGAAGATCAGATCACATTTTATGACCAATTTGTGCAGAAATCCATATCATTCCAAAGGGTTCACATACTTAATTTTTCTTGCAACTCTATATATATATATATATATATATATATATAATCATAGAAAGGAACGCAGCACTCTTTCAGACGTAAAAAAAGCGGTGATTTATTCAGCACATGTGTCAGCAACGTTTCAGCTCTCTCACAGAGCCATTATCAAGCCAAGTGAACAAACATAACATAGTTGTGCATATATACACTCCTGTGCAGGAAGTCATTAGTCTCATATCCTGTGTAATTACATACAAGTGTGTATAAAAAGGTGCGATCAGTCAAAATACAATTGATTGCAAAAAAACGTGATTCTGTGCATAGACATCGTGTTCCCCAGCATGAGGTATCTTAAAACATATTCATTCGTGATACATAAAATTTATCTTCATATAAAAGTGTTCATCTTCATGTGAAATCACACGATGCAGTGGAGTTAAAAACTCATGGCTTGTATCACTTCATAAGCATATACAAAGAAAGGAACAACCTGCAGGGAAAAGGAGTAAAAACCATTACTTATGTGGGTTACCTTATGTTGTTTGTAAGATCTTCATTCATGTAACTTGGCGTCCCTCATGTTCCACACTGCATGCACACGCCCCTCCAGCCGCGTCACCACCACAACCGTGATGGGGCGTAACAAGGATGGAAGGACATGCGCCTTGCACAGCAAACACACTAGGAGCCATCTTGGGTAAGGGTACATTAGCGTCACGTTCACATGGCACCACGTCCCTCCGAAGAAAAAACGCAAAGCGATAAAATCTATCAACACCACCATATAACTCACAACCCCTCTAACCAAACATCATAATCCCCACACGGGACAATTAAACAATATTTATGTCGATCATGGATAGTGTATTCGGTAACCCAAATAAGTATAAGGGCCGACACCTTAATTACCCTGGTCAGCTCACATACTATAGTTCATTATAACAAAAAATAGATTATATCATTATTGCACAAACATTAGCCACATCACTTTATATAGCAACCAGAATTTTTCAAGGACTATCATTAGCAGCCTATAGAATCATAACGCCTATATTCATTAATTTACTTAATCATTCCTGCTGTAACCCTAAACTCCACATTTAACCCCTTTGGCATAAGTGTATCTAACCGGAAAATCCATCTTAACTCACTCTTTTTCAGTATCGATATTCTATCTCCCCCTCTTTTTGGCATATTAATCTGTTCCAAAATCATAAACTTTAGATGCTGTTCCTTGTGTTTCTTCTCAAAAAAATGTTTTGACACCGGGAGATCTTTCCTCTGATCCCTAATGCTCTGTCTGTGGTTGTTGAGGCGTGTTTTCATTTCCGTGGTAGTTTCCCCCACGTATAATAGATTACAGGGGCACCACAGAACATAAACGACCCACGATGAGTCACAGGTAAGGTACTGTTTGATTTCAAAATATCATCAGAGAAAACATGCAGTACTGTGTGCAAAAAAGAGTGAAAACAGTTTAATTTGTGGATACAGAGTGACTTTATGCCAATTATAGGGTCACATTCCATGGAAACTTTCATGGAATGTATCAAGCGTGATGTTGGGAAATTACGGCAAGAAGTGCCAGATCATTCGCTGAGGGGCATAGTGAGTCCATGAAAAATTAAACTTTTTGTCAAAAGTTAGCGGAAAGGGAGACTTTGTGAGAAAAAACAATAAAAAATCAATTTCCACTAACTTGTGCCCAAAATTTTTTTTTCTATGAACTCGCCATGCCCCTCATGGAATACCTTGGGGTGTCTTCTTTCCAAAATGGGGTCACATGTGGGGTATTTATACTGCCCTGGCATTTTAGGGGCCCTAAAGCATGAGAAGAAAAATGCGTAAAAATGCCCTCCTAAAAGGTACTCATGGGAATTTGGGCCTTTGCGCATCTTGGCTGCAAAAAGTGTCACTCATGTGGTATCGCCGTACTCAGGAGAAGTAGGGCAATGTGTTTTGGGGTGTATTTTACATATACCCATGTTGGGTGAGAGAAATATCTCTGTAAACTGACAACTTTGTATAAAAATTTTTAAAAGTTGTCGTTTACAGCGATATTTCTCACACGCAGCATGGGTATATGTAAAATACACCCAAAACACATTGCCCTACTTCTCCTGAGTACGGCGATACCACATGAGTGACACTTTTTGCAGCCAAGATGCGCAAAGGGCCCTAAAACCAATGAGTACCTTTAGGATTTCGCAGGCCATTTTTACGCATTTGGATTCTCACGCTTTAGGTTCCCTAAAATGCCAGGTGAGTATAAATACCCCACATGTGACCCCATTTGGAAAGAAGACACCCCAAGGTATTCGCTGAGGGGCATGGCGAGTTCACAGAATTTTTATTTTTGGCACAAGTTAGCGGAAATTGATATATATTTTTTTAATTTTGTTTTTTACAAAGTCTCATATTCCACTAACTTGTGACAAAAATAAAATTTTACATGAACTCACCATACCCATCACGGAATACCTTGGGGTCTCTTCTTTCTAAAATGGGGTCACTTGTGGGGTATTTATACTGCCCTGGCATTTTAGGGGCCCCTAAAGCGTGAGAAGAAGTCTGGAATCCAAATGCGTAAAAATGCCCTGTGAAATCTTAAAGGTACTCATTGGAATTAGGCTCTTTGCACTCAGGCTGCAAAGTGTCACACATGTGGTATCGCCGTACTCAGGAGAAGTGGGGCAATGTGTTTGGGGTGTATTTTATATATACCCCTGCTGGGTGTGAGAAATATCTCTGTAAACGACAATTTTTAATTTTTTTATACAAAGTTGTCAGTTTACAGAGATATTTCTCTCACTCAACATGGGTATATGTAAAAATACACCCCAAAACACATTGCCCTACTTCTCCTGAGTACGGCGATACCACATGAGTGCCACTTTTTGCAGCCTGGGTCCGCAAAGGGCCCTAAACCAATGAGTACCTTTAGCTTTTACATGGCTGCTCACAATTAGCCCCGCCCAAAATGCCAGAACAGTACAAACACCCCACAAATGACCCCATTTCGGAAAGTAGACACCCCAAGGTATTCACTGAGGGGCATAATGAGCCCGTATGAGATTTTTATTTTTTTGCCAGAAGTTAGCAGAAATGGAAACTTTATTATTATTTTTTTCCTCAGAAAGTGTCATTTTCCGCTAACTTGTGAAAAAAATGAAATGATACATGAACTCACCATGCCCCCTGCGAATACTTTGGGGTGTCTTCTTTCTAAAATGGTGTCATTTGGGGGTATTTATACTTTCCTGACATTCTAGCTCCTGAAGAAACATGACAGGTGCTCAGAAAGTCAGAGCTGCTTCAAAATGCCGAAATTCACTTTTTTGCACCATAGTTTGTAAACGCTATAACTTTTACCCAAACCAATAAATATACACTTATTGGACTTTTTTTTTTATCAAAGACATGTAGAACAATACATTTAGAGAAAAATTTATATAGAAATGTAGTTTTTTAAAAAAAATTTTACAACAGAAAGTGAAAAATGTCATTTTTTTGCAAAAATGTCGTTAAATTTTTATTAATAGCAAAAAAAGTAAAAATGTCAGCAACAATGAAATACCACCAAATGAAAGCTCTATTAGTGAGAAGAAAAGGAGGTAAAATTCATTTGGGTGGTAAGTTGCATGACGGAGCAATAAACGGTGAAAGTAGTGTAGTGCGGATTTGTAAAAAAGGGCCTGGTCACTAGGGGGGTATAAACCTGTGGTCTTCAAGTGGTTAAAGTAAACATTGTAAAAATTCATACAACAGTGTAATATACATTTAATCCAATGCATGATTGCTTGTATAAGATAGTACTAATATCATAAAGTGCCTGTGCTATGTGCAAAATACAATAAAATGTGCAAATTCATTATTTCTTCAAATTGCTGATAATCTATACACAGGTGCAATATACAAAGTGCAATTAAAAACATTTGCCAGTGCGGCATTAACCTGTGTTGTCACAGAGTCATTCGGGTTCCAGCGCCGTCCACATCATCTCAATGGGCATGCGCGAGACTTTGCTAATATTGCGATGTCCCAAGCGCATACAGGAGAGCAATACATTTCATTAGGTACCCAACTGACCTAACCAAAGATGGCGGGGCCAGCATATGGGTCAAGTGTGCACGCTCACATATCGGTCACATGGCCGTAAATCACATGATCACATTCAGTAACTTCCATGTGTCAAACTGACATCTAGAGAAGAAATATATATGGATCCAAGGTATGTGGAAATGGGATCAGGCCGAGTCATCAGTCCGATCTCCAATCCAGTCATCAGTAGTGACGTTGCCACGGGTTACCGTAACAAACCGTCACCTCCGCTGTACATCACACCACAGGGTCCAAAGGAATAGAAGGGGGTGCTGGAAGTCAGATATACCATCAGGAGAACCCAAATAAAATACATCAATCTCCGCACTCACCTATATATTACATAATATTTTATGAAGTTACGATCTGTGACATGAGGGCTATATCATCAATAACCATAAATACATAGATGCTCCAGCCAAATTATTAAGTATATGTTTCTCAAAAGGTAAAAAATTAGAATATGGACCGTTTTAAAGAACCCATAATGTCATAGTCATCACAGGAAATGCCCACTGATATTGTAGCTTGCAGATGTATCAATAAAAAAGGAGAATAAAATATTAAATATCAGATCATGTACAAGTATAAACAATTTTCTACACCTGTCTAAAACTACATAGAGAGGAAGAGACAATGCCGGTCACATAGAGCACGTCACTAGTAAGTCACCCTAAAATCTACATTAAGACCACTGGGTTTCAATGTTTTTAAAGTAAAAATCCAAAATAATTCCCGTTTCTTCAGAAGGGCATTTCTGTCCCCTCCCCTTCTACCCATCTGTATCTGTTCTAAAATCCGAAACCTCAGATCTTCTTAAAATGTTTGGAGACTGGAAGATCCTTTTTTTCTTTCCTGATGGAATATCTATGTTGGTTAAGACGTGTTTTTACATCCCATGGGGTCTCACCCACATTCCAGAGGCCACAAGGGCATGACAGTAGGTAGACCACATGGGATGAATCACACGTAAGGTATTGAGAAATTCTGATCATCTTATTAGTAGTGCAGTTGTAAAAGGACTTACCTTTAAGCATTAAACAACAATTTACACAATTGTAACATGGATAGCAGCCTGTTCGTGTAGATTCACATAATGTGCTTACATTAATCCTGTTTGTACCATGTCCGATCTCACTAATATGTCACCCAAATTGCGACCCCTATGATAGGAGATTAAAGGGGACATTTGAAATTCCTCCACCTCAGTGAAGCCATTTCCAATGATCATTCATGTTTTCTGAGAATGGCAGAAGCCAATGACAGTAGCCAATGTTCTTGGGGAATACCAAATTCCGCAATAAAAATCAAGAGAACATTGGCTACTGTCAACTAAGGATATTTAACCCAAGGACGATTCGGACGTAGACCGCAGTGACCCTATAGACAACATCTCATCTGCCGCGCAAGCAACGGCTCTCCTGCAAAATCTACACCACGTGGTGACGCCAGCGTGGTATATGTTCAGACGTTATCAATTTTGGGGACAAGCGGAGGTACCATACCATATGTCCGTACGGGTAAGACCGAAGCCTTCTCCCACAAATAGGGAGAATACTGTATATTGCCGGCGATTATATAAAAATTACAGCAGGCTGCCGCTGGTTTAGAAGAGAGGGACGCCGCTCTATACCACTGCCGATAATAAAACCACTTTGGGAGACTTATCTATATTAGACCCCTACAGGAGTGAATATATTATGATCTGGTTTATGGAATGTGACTTTTATATGAAGTGATATATTATATCGAACTCATTGTCTGTCCCAGTCCAATTACTTATATTGGAAGGAGGGATCAGTATTGAAAGAGATCCAGGATTAACCATACAAGTGCTGCTATAAGTGAATACTATATGCTGGTTTGCACAATTAGGTGCTGATAAATTTAACACTGGGGTCTATTTCATTGAGAAAAGTGTGGAATGTGAAGAGGTCCAACATGGCGCTGGTCCACACCAAGAAGACATCATCAATATAGCGCCACTACCCCAGAACATGTTTGAAGTGGTGGCTACCATAAATAAATGACTCCTCAAGGTGGGACATATATATGTTTGCATAAGTCGGCACCACATTGGGCCCCATCGCAGTCCCCCACAATTGCACAAAGAAATCACCCTGAAACAAAAAATAATTTTTTGCAAAAACAAATTCCAATAACTGGTCAGATTAAATTGTTGGCATTCCTCTGTATAACTAGATTGTGTCAAACATTTCCGTATAGCCTGAAGACCCAATATACTGTATGATCAAGCGATGTGTACAAGCTGCACACGTCAAATGATACAAGAATGGCTTCCACTGGTATTTGAATACCCTGAAATTTTGACAGAAAATCTTCAGTGTCTCTGATATACGATTTAGACATAGTCACATACGTGCGCAAAATCCTATCCTAAAAAATGGCCACATTACAAAAGATGTACACAATAGGCTGTCGGGGGATATCCACTCTCATCTGAATTATGGGCAGGGCGTACAGTATAGGTGTGCATGGTTTATCACAATACAGATAAGTAAACAATTTATCATCAGTTAAACCAGCTGTCAAGGCTTGGTTTAAAATATCACGTAGCTCTCTCAACAGTGTAAATTTAGGATCATGGGTAACCCTTCTGTACACCTCTGCATCATTCAATTCATTTCTGATCTCCTGCACATAATTCCTGGTGTCCATAACCACAACCCCATCACCCTTGTCTGCAGGCTTGATAGTGAGGTTGTGGTTGGAGGCCAGAGAATCAAGTGCAGCGATCTCCTCTGTTTTAACATTAGCATGACTCAAAAAATTATTGCTGGAATCACATTTCAAGATTTCAATATCTCTCTTCACTGCCAAAAAGAACGCATCCAATGCAGGATGGTCCACCACTGGATTAAAATTACTTTTCAAATTTAAACCAGTATTCTGTAAAGTCAATTCTGAATATCTCTGACCTCCTAGAAATCCGTTCTTGATGTTGCATAGAAAACCAAATTTTCAATTTTATTGTACGCAAAAATCGGTGTAAATCCAGTTCTTAATTAAACCAGTTCGTTTTGAAAACTGGACAAAAAGAAAGTCCTTTATTAAGTAATGAACATTGAGCATCATCTAGTGGGATTGAAGAGATATTTACCACTATATCCTCCTTTTGTTCAACATTTTCTGACGTTGGGGTCTCCGGTTTTTCCCTTTTTCTCCACTTGTGTTGACGTATACCTCCCCTCCTGGTTCTGCTACGTCGGAGCCATGTTCTAAAAAAGACATTGGTGGTGTACTCTGAGAGGCTTCATCCAGTCCATTATTACCAGAAATCAAATTCTGTGATCCTTTTCTATCATGTTGATTCACATATTTCTTGTCCCCTCCTCTCCGGTTCCTTTTAAGGTCACCTTGTCATACATAAATATATCAACATGTATAGTCCTCCATGTCACAGATCCATTTCCCTCTCTTTTTATCCTACAATTTATGTCGCAATTTGTCAAAATGTGGGGTACATGAAGTTATATAGTAAGTGAAATCATCAGCAGATAGTAGTTGTTGTAACAAATCCATGTTCTTCCAGATATTCTCTTGTATCACAGTCATCTCCTTTTGCAAGAACTCCACATTTAGTAAAATCATATCAAAAGCATATTTGTTAGAAATCTGAATGAATCTGGTACAAAACTCTGCATTATTAGGGAATACGTCTCAATTGTGATCTCATTCCCCTAGGTATCCTATGTGCTTGATAGTTCTCACAGAGGGTAGACATATGTAGTTCGAGGTTAATCAATCGTTTGGAATCGTACTCATATTGTTTCTTAATTTTAAAAAGGGACGGAGTGAACAAAAAAGTAGCGTCTCACCGTGTCCTGCATTATCCTTTGTCCATCCTCGCTAGTGTAGGTAAATACATCCGGGTTCCGACTTTCAGTAGGAAATTCCATGATTAGGTGCAAAGCTCCTCAGGTACACAACGTAGATTTAGAGAAGGAGAATGCAGCACTGTTGCAAAAAAGGGGGGTGCAAAAATCCGTCAGACACAAAACCAGCACCGCGGTTTGATTCAATAGTCCATAGGAAAGAAAGTCAGCAGCACTCCAAAATCTCAAGGAAAACATGCTGCCCGCATCGATCTGCTCTCAGTTTTCATATCTGGCACATAGAGTCTGAAATAGAACACTGCGGTAATGCATCCTGCTGCGCCGTGTGCTGATTCCTGCAAGCCAGAGGGAAGCTGGACTGGTGGTGTTCAGCAGCGGCTCTGTCAGTCTCCTTTTGTCTGTGAAAAGGCATGGTTACCGCGGATCGCACGACCCATACATGATCAGCGCCACACACACGCCATGCTCCAGCCATTGGCAGCACCCAGCTGTCCTCTGCCCTTCAGAGCACAGAAGCCAGTGAGGAGCCAGCTTTTCTTGGGCTCTGCCGCTGGGATCCGTTCCCATCCCCACGGTGATGACTCTGTCACAGTCCCTGGTTGCTGGCAGGGTTCACTTTGGCTGCCTCCAGTGCGCAGCCTGGATCATCCATCGCCAGCAAGGGGCTGATAGGCACTGGGGAGCACCGACACTGTCATCCAGCAGAGCAGGGTTTTTAGTCCGTTCTGAAGCCACCATGTTCTCTAGTTACATAGAACTGCAGGTACACTTACCAGAAAAAAACAATTCAGCTCTGCTTCATCTTTGTGGACTTGACATAAAAAATCATATTCTTTAGCTTCCTTAAAAACATACAGTAATCCAGTCCTATACAATGCAGATGTCTGGAGGGGGAGAATAATTCAGGGCTAAGAACCTGCTGCTATCAGAGATGTCTTAGTTTATTTTAGTTGTTTCCCAGGTCCGGTGGGGGCCTATTCCTGGGAACACATTCCAGCTGCAAACTAAGAACCTGCTGCTGTCAGAGGTGTCTTAGTTTATTTTAGTTGTTGCCCAGTTCTGGTGGGGGCCCATTCCTGGGAACACATTCCTGCTGCAAAGAACCTGCTGCTGTCAGAGGTGTCTTAGTTTATTTTATTTGTTGCCCAGGTCTGGTGGGGGCCGATTTCTGGGAACACGTGTCTTAGTTTATTTTAGTTGTTGCCCAGGTCTGGTGGGGCCTATTTCTGGGAACACATTCCTGCTGCAAACTAAGAACCTGCTGCTGTCTGTTCCTGCTGAGTTAGACCGATCTATGTGTAGGCCTCAGACTAGACCATTACCATGTACCTAATGCTACTGCTGTCTGTCCTGATCATGTTGAGTTATGTGTTGGCCTTGTCTTACAGCGTTCCCATTTCACTGCTGCTGTTTGTTCTGTTCCTGCTGAGTTATGCCCAGCTATGTGTATGCTGTATACTACAGCATTACCATTTTCCAGCTGCTGCTGTCTGTCCTGATATTACAGAGTTAGGCCCAGCTATGTGTATGCCGTATACTACAGCGTTACCTGTTACCAGCTGCCGCTGTCTGTCCTGATATTGCTGAGTTAGGGTCCAGCTATGTGTATGCCCTATACTACAGTCTTACCATTTCCCTGCTTCTGTCTGTTCTGTTCCAGCTCAGTTAGGCCCAGCTATACGTATGCTTTTCACTACAGCGTTAACATTTTCCTGCTGCAGTCTGTCCTGCTCCAGCTGATTTTTGTCTAGCTAGGTGTAGGCCTTATACTATATACCCTTAACAATTACCTGCCGTTGCTGTCTGTCCAGATCTTGCAAAGGACCACCAGCATGGACCACTATTCGCCCTTGGACTTTAACAAGTATCGAGTATTAGGATTCTCCTAAAGTAAAGCTTCATTTTTTGCGCATGTGTTCAGTTCATCATATATTGTCTATATATATATATATATAAAGATTCTTTTGAATAAAATATGATCATGTGGTGTTAAGCTTCATTCACCAAAAAATGTTTTTTTCATTTAATTTATTTAATTTATTATAATGTTACTTTACTTGAATTTTGGGAGGCCCTGCTGTGTGGTTCTTACTAAAACTAGCTGGGGACCGCATGTGGGCTTCCCTTCTCAAAAGTTCTTGTGCAGTTAACATTTCACAGGACAGTTTGAGGACCCTAATAAAAATGTATTATTTTATTATTTTCTTGTTTGTTTTAATCAGGATTTAGGTTCAAATATGGTGTTGTCCTGGAAAGGATGCCTGACTTCCATATTGACCTCTCCACATGGTTGGGTGTGACTGGCATTACACTCATCCGTGTCGTAATCCTGTTTCGGGAATGGAGCGTTATTTCCACATGTATACATTGATATATATATTTTTATTTAATGTTACTTCTTGACAGTATAGTATAATGTTATTTAGTTGGTTAGTTAATGCAAGTTCAGTAGAGTATAATAATATTTAGTTGGTTAGTATATGATAAAAGAAGAAGCTACACTTTCCTGTGGCTAAGCATTTCTGTAGCCCAGGACACAATAGAACACATGAAAGTTCTCATATTAGAAGGTAACTTCAAATCTCAAAGAACTAGAAGATTTTGGGAATACAAATGGATAACATTGCTTGACACTTTGAATACTGGAATAATTTTTTTCCCAGGATTTATGAAACACACTACAAACAAGGTCCAAATAGTCTTCTAAAGACATAGTCAGGGCACCAGGTCTCTGAGATAGCATCAATTTAGAGACCATAAAACTTTCACTCCCCTTATCTGTAAGATAATTAAGAACTCATTCTCAAGATCTTTCATATGTTGTTCTGTTATCTTTCAAATGCCCATTTATTCCCCTATGTCTCTGTTCTTATTGTATATATTGCTGTTTCTTTATATATTCTTGTAGTATGCCTGATGAAGGGACTGGTGATGTCTCGAAAACTCGCCATGTAACATCATTACTTCTATTTTTGTATGCCATTAAAAGGTATCAAACCTGCTATACTCCTATTTTGTTTCTCTTAATGAGAGCACTGAAATAGTTTGTGATAGTTATGTAGAGTATGATGTGATTTAGTTGGTTAGTTAATGGTTTTTATGTAGATTACAGAGTTTGTGTGTGTCTAGTGTTGTTGTTTTCTATTACTGTAGTGTGAGTTTTTCACTTCATTGTTGGCCCTTTGTTTCTATACATATTATGGATACAGATTTATAGTGCTGTGTGCACATATTTACCCTCCTGGCGGGGGGTGTTGACAACCTCCTCCTCTTCTTCCTCATCAGGAGCTTGGGGAAGGGGGGGGGATGCTGCTGGTGATAGGGACCAGACACGTCGGCCTCCACCTCTACATTATCCCCCACATCCGGTGGTGGTGGAGCATCTACATGCTGGGAGGGACCAGCCAGCTCTCATTTGTCGTCCTCCTCTTCTGCAGAGACAACCACAATGTCCATGTCTTTGGTTGAGAGCCGGCGGTGCAAAGAGGGAACTGGAACCCCTGTAATCACACAATGTTCAGAATTTAGACAAAAAACTCAGAACTCATAACAAATGCAAATTCACCCCTTAATGACCAGGCCGGTTTTCACCTTTCTGCCCAGCCCATTTTTACCAAATCTGACAAGTGTCACTTTGTGTGGTAGTAACTTTCAAATGCTTTTACTTAATCAGGCCATTCTGAGATTGTTTTCTCGTGACATATTGTATTTCATGACAGTGGTAACATTCTGCCAGAAAATTTAAGAAAATTTGATCACTTGGTGTTACGCTTTTTGTGATGTTAAGTGACAAAAAAATTGTTATTTTGACAGTCTTAATTTTCTTTTTTTACGGTGCTCACCTGGTTAGGTCATGTGATATTTTTATACAGCCAGTTATTACAATTAATGGCAATACCTATTATGTATACTTTTTATTTTTTATTTTAGTATTACACAGTAATAGCCTTTTAGAGTCTACATATTCTGAGAGCCATATTCTTTAAAAAATTTTGTCAGTTGTCTTTCGTAGGGGCTCATTTTTTGCAGGATGAGGTGATGGTTAGATTGGTACTATTTTGGGAGTAATATGCCTTTTTGATCGCTTGGTATTGCACTTTTAGTGATGGGCACAAAAAGGGGTTTATTTAGAAAAAAAGAAATTATTTTTTTTTCCAAATTTTATCGAACTTTATTTTGGAAAAAGGACCATTTTTTTTTTAAACTGGAAAATGGATGTGCAATGTGCATGTGAGAGATATTTCTCTGCTGTCCATACATACATGCTACTGACATAATGTTGTGATGTCACAACAATACTTGCTTGGCCAATCAGTAATATCTACTTAGAACAGATAAAATGTGAACTTTTATGTATTTGGAGAATAAATTTGCATCATACGTAGCTATTTTCGCAATCGCGAATATTTCATAAAGAGATTGTTCTGACATGCATGTGACATGTAATTAAATTCAGTGCTGTTAAATTACTTACAGTGATCAGTAGTTCTTCCTCTCTTTTGAGAAAATTGCTTCCCACCATCTTTTCCATTCTTCTTAAACTTCGAGCAGTTAAATTAAGGCCATGCCCCTTTTGCGCATGCGCATTGAGCAAAT
The DNA here is from genome assembly GCA_033119425.1 of Bufotes viridis. Classification (NCBI taxonomy): domain Eukaryota; kingdom Metazoa; phylum Chordata; class Amphibia; order Anura; family Bufonidae; genus Bufotes; species Bufotes viridis. Next base: position 11,660,919 of record CM065592.1, on the reverse strand, counting down.
GTTACACTGCGATTTTTGCAATGTAAAATAAAAGTGCACGAATATACCGAATTCGCGAATTCACAAATAATTCGCAAATATTTGCCCATATATTTGCAAAATATTGTGAAATCAAATATTGTCCCTGCCACTCATCACTACTGCAGAATTGAACTGAGAAAATATTTTTTGTTTTGTACTGAAATAGGCCACTATAGACTTTTACTGCAAATAACTTCAACAGTGAATTGCATCTATATTTTTCTTTTTGTACTGAAATAGGCCACTAAACGCTTGCACCACATATAACTGCAGAAGTGAACTGCGTATATATTTTTCTTTTAGTTCTGAAATACGCCACTAAACGCTTTTACCACAAATAACTGCAACAGTGAACTACGTATGTATTTATCTTTTGTACTGAAATATGTCACTAAACGCTTTTACCACAAATAACTGCAGACAGGGAACTGTGTATATATTTATCTTTTTGTACTGAAATACGCCACTAAACTCTTTCACCACATTTAACTGCAGAAGGGAACTGCATATATAGTTTTATTTTTCCACAGATATAAGCCACTGAAGGCTTTTCAACATAGCACTTGCACCCCAAGAACAAAGTTCTGGAATGACAGAGCTGTCTTAAGGCTATTTGGATCCCCAAATAATCTTTCCCTGCACTTGTAAATCACTTTTGTTTTACTATAAGGTTTTTCCTATCACTGCCCCTAGCACCTTTTGACGTCTCCCCCTGCACTAAGATACTGTGAAGTGATTACTCCCTATCCTTTCCCTGCACTTATATACTTATATATTTATAGGGCTGTGACATCACAGGGCTGTCTGGCTGCTGATTGGCTGCATGCATGGTATTATGGGTCATCCCGCCGTCCCAGAGTTCCTTGCCCCATGTCCTTACACGTGTAGCCACCATTTTAGGAAAAATTGCGATTCATTGCCACGAAGCACGAGGAAATTCGCATGTGTTGCGAATTTAATTTTTTCTTAAATTCATAACGAATTCCACTTCGTCAGCTTCAATTCGCTCATCTTTAGAAAGAAGCAGTAGTACAGATGGCAGTTGTCATGGAGGCTGCTCTCCTCATGCTCCTTGGGGCCCCTGCAATGTTATAATGATGCTAATGATAGTGAAGTATGGTTTAATTTTGTAGGTGGTCCACACAAGCACCATACACATACAATGCAGTCTTTACAATGATCATATGTAATTCCCAAGGCTGTGTATGGAAGATGGGGCTGAATCCTTTTCTTAGAGTCTGCAATATTTTCTTTTCCAGCTTAAGTGGCATTTTTTCTCTATTTCTGGGTATACCAGAATACCTTCTCTAAACAGAATACCTTCTGGAATACCTTCTCTAAACAGTGGCTCCTTTCTGTAATTTTTTTGTTATAGTTGGGAGCCTTAAGTACTATGTACTCATCAACAACTCACACTAGACTTTCTATATTTCCTCCTCTAGAAGAAGAAGAGGTACCCACCCTGCCCAGCCACCGTGGAACCGTCCACTCCATACAAAAGCTTTATGAAATACAAAATATGAAAAACACTTTAGCCTCGTGCAGTCGAGACACTGCGATACCAGTCTACAAAATAACTATACCTTGCCTAAAGAACTTACACTGCTCAAGTAATGCTATCCTAAGGGCCACTCAGATTTTTAAGATATTTGATGTGCCTTGTTTTTAGCTACTTTTGTGAGTATAATAAATCTGTTGGTTTTATCTTGATCTCTGTAGCTACAGGAAATGAGAAGGCAAATAATCTGGAGTATATACCATAAAGAATATGAAAAACAGTTATTGAATATTGATTACAGGAGGGCAAAAAGAAAATAAATCTATGGACTCTACCTAATTCTGCTTATATGCTGGAAAAGAAAGAGTCGCATGGTCTCGCTGTATATATATTTTACTCCATGCTTTTATCTGCCCAACTACTGGCTGGTAACTTGCACATCTATATTTACTGTTAATTGTAGAGACAATTTTAAAATGCTTTTCTTGACTTCTCTGTTGTTCAAACTGTAAATGAGAGGATTTAACGTTGGAGATATCATAACACAAAAAATAAAAAAATATTTGTCCTGGTTCAATGATTCAGTCAGTGGTCTGAAGTAAGTCATCATTTGAGCCCCAAAAAACATTGTCACCACAGTAATATGTGAAGTACAGGTGGAAAAAGCCTTGGATCTTCCTGCAGACTGAATCTTCAATACAGAAGATATAATACAAATATATGACACAAGAATTAATATGAAAGGTAGAAGTAGAACAATAAAGCCCATGTTAAATATTACACGTTCTTGAAGAGAGGTGTCATCGCATGACAACCTCAGCACCGATAGGACCTCACACATGAAATGGTTGATCTTGTTGGGATAACACAGAGTTATGGGCATTGCAAGGGACGGGATGATGACATTTATCAAACTAAATATCCAAACAAAGGCTGCTAGATAGCAGCACACACTCCCCCGTATGAGAATGTGATAGTGAAGGGGGCGGCAGATGGCAATGTAACGGTCATAGGCCATGACGGCTAGAAGCTGACATTCAGTGGCTCCTATCAATAAGATAACTTTGAACTGTATGAGACAACCAGTGACAGATATTGTCTTATGAGTGGATAAGAGGTCTACGAGCAGCTTAGGTATAGACAATGAGGAATAACACAAGTCTATGAAGGATAAATTCACCAGAAAGAAGTACATTGGAGTGTGTAAGGAATGATTTAATATAATGAGACATATGATAAGACAATTTCCAACGACACAGAATACATAGATGGAGAAAAATATAGGAAATAAACAGATATTAGTTTTTATGTCATCAGAAAATCCCTGAAGAATCACTTCTGTGGCCAACGTCTTGTTGTTCATTTTTGTCGCCAATTCCTAGAAAGGTAAATATAAATGAATAGTGCAGGAATACTATCTGAGATAATTCAATATAAAATAACATTTGCCTACAATTACTACAGAGGTCTCTTTAAAAGCAGGCGTAAATTATGTCCCTTAGTCATCTAATTATGATCAACTTTCATACTTTTCTTTTGGCCACATGAAACTACAAAAAAGATGACTTTTTCCTCCGGTAATCTGCGTTAGACCAGATTCACCAGAGGTTTAAAATGAATTAGTTCTAATTAACCAAAGTTTCTAGAAGTCTAACAGGAGCCACCTTATCAAATGTTCGCTCTAAAGAGAACCAGGAAGTGTGGAGATCTGGTAGTATTGGAACTTTAGACCTTTTCTAAGTACACCCTGTAAGAATTGTAGGATGTCTCCAAAAGACACTTCCTCTGCTATTAGCCTTCTCTGTTTACACCATCTCCTAAAGATGGTAATTATAAGAGCATTAGCTTTATTCGTTGCTTTTCCTCTGGCAGCTAACACCTCTTCAGCTCCGCTACATCATTCCGCTACATCATTATACAGCATCAGCTCTCCAATTCCATCCCATCTGTCCTGTTGCACTAGAAACCCTTGTCTGTACTGTATTAGACTTGCTCTTCCGGACTTGGGGTTTACAGGTGAGAACCTGGCACTATAATGTGAGACATTTTCTGTCTTCAGTAAAAAATAAATCTGTTGGAAACCTGTATGTCACATTCCCTACCTTTAACCCACTTCATACTTCTCCTTGTGTTTCAAAAAGTGGTTAGAGGTAATAGACGGCGAGAATTTTAGCACAAATATTTGCTACTTTTTAAAATCAAAACACTGGCACAAAGCTTTTGATAAATCCCCCCATCCCAACCACTACATACTTTAAACAACTATTGTCAACAGAATGACAAAATAAAACATTTTTTAATAAGTTTTTTCAAACTAGTCATCTCATACTAAGGGGGAAGGATAAGCAAAGTTTTTTTATGATTGCTTCATATCTGTAGCAGTCACCTAAAAACACCTGGCATAGACTATAAGTGTAACAAGTAGCCATAGCACCCAGAGCAATGGCTCATTCACACATCAGTGTTTTGGTCAGTGATTTCCATCAGTGATTTTTGAGCCAAAACCAGGTGCGGCTCTAAACACAGAACAGGTGCAGATCTTTCCCTTATACCTTATGTCTGTGGAGACTCCAATCCTGGATTTTGGCTCACAATCACTGATGGAAGTCACTAACCAAAACACTAACATCTGAATGAGGCTTAAAATGGTAGATTGAGGCCCAATCAATTTTCCACAGTCTCCTCCATCATCTGTTTGCAAAGTCATTACTGACTGCAACTTCTTCATGAGTAGAGAAGGGTTCCTTTAGATGTTGGGCTCTATAGAAGCTGCTATGTACACACTCAGGCTGCAAAAGAGTGAAAGAATTTGTTCCTAACCCCTGACAGATCCATAAATTAACATTTTCCATTGCTAAATTTTTATAATATCAAAAAGTCTGAATGAATCTTTCAGGCAATTGCGTTGTCATTCCCTGCTTGTATATACAAAAACTCTGGAAGTCAATGTGAACTCAGGAAATACATAAAATAAGAACCAGAAAGTATTACATCCACTCAGCTTCCTGAGTATGTGGCAGTGACTATGATACTGGGTTGTATAAAAACCTCAGTTCTCCTCTTGAGAGTCATTATTTTAGTCCCAAGCCATTCGATGGATGTTATTTCTTCTCGTCATCTGATAATTATAATTAGAGATGAGCCAATCGAAGTTGACAAAGTGGAATTCAATCCGAATTTCAGGAAAAATTTGATTCGCACCAAATCTGAATTTCCTACTGCTTTGTGGTAACGAATCGCATTTTTTTCCCTAAAATGGCTGATGCACATGTTAGGACATGGAGCAAAGAACTCTGGGAATGAGGGATCACATACAATGCCATGCATGCAACCAATCAGTAGTCAGCCAGCCCTGTGATTAGAGATGAGCGAATTGAAGCTGATGAAGTGGAATTCTTTACAAATTTTATAAAAAAATCTATTTGCAAAGAATGCGAATTTCCTCACGCTTCATGGTAACGAATCTCAATTTTTCCTACAATGGCGGCTACACGTGTGAGGACATGGGGCAAGGAAATCTGGGAAAGCGGGATGACCCATAATACCATGCATGCATCCAATCAACAGCCAGACAGCCCTGTGATGTTACAACCCTATAAATATGGTGGCTATCTTGGATTCAAACATTTTCTCGCGTTCTGAGTGCAGGGACAGACGTGAGAAGGCGCTAGGGACAGAATAGGAAAACCCTTATTGTGAAAGAAAATAAAACTGAAAAAATGATTTATAAGTGCAGGGAAAGGATAGGGAGGAATCATTTCACAGCATCTTAATGCAGGGAGAAAGATCAGAAGGCGCTAGGGACAGTGCTAGAAAAGCGATTTACAAGTTCAGGGAAATATTATTTGGGGATCCTAATAGCCATTATACAGCTCTGTCATTCCAGCAATTTGTTCTTGTTATTAGGTGCAATCATTTCACAGCATCTTAATGCAGGGAGAAAGATCAGAAGGCGCTAGGGACAGTGTTAGAAAAGCGATTTACAAGTTCAGGGAAAGATTATTTGGGGATCCTAACAGCCATTATACAGCTCTGTCATTCCAGCAATTTGTTCTTGTTATTGGGGTGCAAGTGCTATCTTGAAAAGCCTTTAGTGGCCTATTTAAGTACAAAAAAGAAAAATTTATATGCACTTCACTGTTGCAGGTATTTATAGTAAAAGCCTTTAGTGGCCTATATCAGTACAAAAGATAAATATATACGCATTTCACTGTTGCAGTTATTTGTGGCCTATTTTGTTGAAACGCCTGCTGTGTAAAAGTAGAAAAAGATTTGGGCCTAATTGACGTTCTGCGGTCCAGTGATATATTCTAAAGCCCTGTTTGCCATGCATTAGTGTTGAAATAAAAATATATTCGCCAACCAATGTTGTATATATCTGTTGAAAAGCCTGTGTAAAAGTAGAAACAAATGTGGGCCTAATTGATGTTCTGCGATGCAGTGATATATGCGGGAGCCCAGTTTGCCGTGTATTAGTGGAAGAAAAAAAATTATGTTCGCTGTTCAACGTTGCATTTATCTGTTGATAAGCCTTGTGTAGTGTAAAAGTTGAAAAAATAAAGGCCTACATGCTGTTCATCGGTGCAGTTATATGTGGTAAAGGCCATTTTGCAGTGACATTTTTTTCTGTGAAGCAGGCTTTTTTGGGGAATTTCATGGGTGATAAAAACACCATCTTTTGCGGTACGGACCGAATTACGTAGTGGTGAAATTTGGAAATTTGTAATATGAAACAGGCTTTTTTGGGAAAATTCATTGGCGACTGTACACCTCCTTTTGCGGTATGGGCCAAATTACGTAGTAGTGAAATTTGTTATATTTAACAGGCTTTTTTTCGGCAAATTTATGGATGATTGTACACCTCTTTTTGCGGTATGGGCCGTATTACATAGTGGGGAAATTTGTTATATGAAACAGGATTTTTTCCGTCAAATTTATGGGCGCTTGTACACCTTCTTTTGCGGTAAGGACCAAATTACTTAGTGGTGAAATTCTTTATGTGACACAGACTTGATTAACTTCGTGACTCTTCTCCAAGCTATCTTGAAGCTTTTACAATTAAGTTCACTAACAGTAAGGCAGTGCCCGTGTCATAAATAGAATAAATTTATTTATGTCACACAACAGTGTAACGGAGCAATTCAATACAATTACTTCACTATCACCAAAAATTTGAATTTTCCAACCAACAATGTAACAGTTACCGGTTTAATTGGACAGAAATTAGTGTAGGCCGCAAATGACTATCGCAAAAACTGTGCTTTTTGCAACTAGCTATGTAAATGCAGTTTACGGTTTTATTGGAACATCTGAAATGTAGCGTAGAACACTAATGTGCTATGTGGCATTGTAACAGTGTTTTTTGCAACCAACTATAAAAAGGCAGTATTTCACTGGTTAATTGGAATATCTGAAATGCAGACTAGGGCGCTAATGTGCTATGTGGCACTATAACAGTGTTTTTTGTTTTTTTTTGCAAGTAGTAATATAGCCCTGGCAACGCTTCTCTGGGTTTCTAGAAATTAGCTTTCCTAATACTATCTGATGCCAGCAGATGTAAGATGTGCTAATTTTCATATATTTTTCACAGATACCAAGGAGTATTGACTGGCTTATAATACTAATCATGCATACTCTGGCTCCCTCCATAAGGTGAAATAGTACTAAGACCTCTCAGGAAGCCAATGCAATTGTTTCTGTTAAAGAACTGGGGTCCTGGTATAAGACCCTTGCTTGCATCTGTCGTACTTACTTGCAGTACAATAAAGTACTATATTAAAAACGTTTCTGTTAATCCATGTTATGGCAGTGCAAACACATGCATTTGAATCCCTTCTGTTAGATGTAAAATGACCCTGTATCACTATTGGGCTTAGTTCACTCATCACTTATTTGGTCCGTTACTTTCATCAGTTAGTGTCCCCGTAACAGACTGGTGAGGGTGGCAACAACATGAAGAGTCACAATAGTGGCCCAGGAACCGACTGGTGAGGGTGGCAACAGCATGAAGAGTCATAATAGGCGTCTTGAAACAGAGTGACGAGGGTGACAACAGCATGAAGAGCCACAACAGTGGGGAGGGGGCGGCAAAAGCAGTGACAGTAAAAGCACAAGATGGTGGCAGATCACAGTAGGCGCAGACGGCAGTAGAGGCAGCAGGCGTGTGGCATCAGGTGGGTGACAGCATCAGAAGAATGGCAGCAGTACGTGAGCGTTGTGTCACAATGTTCTGGTGTGGCAGCATTCTACAGTCAGATTGTTACTGTCAGAATGATCTAGTCTGTTGTATGAGACTCCAGTGTCTGGAAATCCTGGTTGATCCAGGCCAGATTCATCTTTATAAAAGTTAGTCTCACAATATTTTGTGTTGAAAGGAGAGCTCTCTTTGTGGTAACTATTAGAGATGAGCGAATCGAAGCTGACAAATTAGAATTCGATGAGAATTTCAAGAAAAATTAAATTCGCAAGAATGCGAATTTCCTCGCGCTTCGTGGTAACGAATCGCATTTTTCCTAAAATGGCTGCTGCAGATGTGAGGACATTGAGAAAGGAAGTATGGGAAGACTGGCTGCATCATGGATGTCAATCAGCAGCCCGCCAGCTCTTTGATGTCACAGACCTATAAATATGGCGGTCATCTTAGATTCAGACATTTTCCAGCGTTCTGAGTGCAGGGACTGATGTTGCAGGTGCTAGGGAGAGTTATACTGAAAACCTCATTCTGTAAAAAATGTGATGTATAAGTGCTGGGAAACATTATTCAAATTGCAGGAAATGATAGGGAGGAATCATGTCACAGCATCTTAGTGCAGGGAGAGATGTATGAAGTCGCTAGGGACAGTGCTAGAAAAACCTCATTGTGAAAAAAAGTGATTTACAAGTGCAGGGAAAGATTATTTGGGGATCCCAATAGCCATTATACAGCTCTGACATTCCAGCAATTTGTTCTTGTTATTGGTGTGCAAGTGCTATGTTGAACAGCCTTTAGTGGTTTATATCTGTGGAAAAAGAAAAATATACACGCAGTTCACTTCCGCAGTTATTATTATTTCAGTAGAAAAACAAAATGTATTCAGCGTTCACTTTTGCAGGTATATGTGTAAAAACCTTTTGTGACGTAATCCGGTGAAAAAACTAAATATATTCAGCGTTCAGTGCTGCAATAATATTTGTAGTAAAACCTTTAGTGACGTATTTCGGTAGCAAACTATACATTTATTCTGAGTTCTGTGCCGCAGTTATACATGGTAAAGCCTTTAGTTGCGTATTTCAGTACAAAACGAATACATTTATTTTTATAAAAATGTATCCTTATTAAGGAGGGGTACACGGGTTCACGGAAGCAGCAGCGGAAGCAGTCAGTCAGTGTGTAGTGATGTCTGTAAAATCACCTACAGACATCACTACACAGCCAGAGGAGGAGGTGAACATTGCCATATGTAGAATCTGTGCACAGAAGGTGAAGCGTGGCCAATGTGCCAATGTTGGCACCACGGCCCTGCGTCAACATATGCAGCGTCACCATAAAGTGGCCTGGGAGAACAGTGGCTCTGATGTGGTGGTCCAGCCTGCCGCAGCAACCGCTGCCTCACCCAGTGGCACGCCGCACCCAATTTCAGGTGGTCAAGGCTCCACCACCTCAGGCGAAGTGAGCTGTCTGTCATTCCCATCGTCTGCTGGTCCTGATGATCCAGCTCCTCCTCGTCACTCATTCCGTCAGCAATTGATCACCGTACAATTGCCAAGATACAACAGTATGCGTGCACGCATCCAACGGTGCAGAAGCTGAACATGCTGCTGTCCAAGATGCTGGTGCTGCAGTCCCTTCATTTCCAAGTGGTGGACTCTGCACTAGAGTTGAGCGAACCCAAACTGAATAGTTCTAGTTCGTACCAAATTTTGGGGTGTTCGGGACCCGGACCCTAACCCGAACATTTTCAAAAAAGTTTGGGTTCAGGTCCATTGTTTGGCAATTTTTTCCGACTTTCTGAAGGGCTGCACAGCAGCCAATCAGCAAGCGTTTTACTTCTTGCCCTAAGAAGTCATCACAGCCATGCCTACTAATGGCATGGCTGGGATTGGCTGAGTGCAGCATGTGACCCACCCTTTTTATAAGCTGGAGTCACGTACTGCCGCACAACACTCTGCTGATTTGAGCTTAGGGAGAGGATAGGGCAGAAATCAGACGAACCTGTGCTACTTTAATCCACAAGATACAGCAAATAGAGAGGGAGAGAGCTTTAGCAATCCGACAATTCTGTACCCAGCCACTGCAAGGGAAATCTTTTTTTGTAATCCATCTGTTACTGAGGTGGTGCTCGGCGGCCATATTAGCCACTGCAGTGTACTGCCTGTGTGCCAGCCATGCAGGGAGATCAGTCTAATCCTAGTGGGAAAAAAAAAAAGGTGGAGATACTGATTTCACATTACAGCTGAGAAATAGTGCATTATTCTTTTTTTTTGTGTAAAAAACAAAAAAGCTAAATTCCTGCTTCACAAAGCAGTTGTACATACACGGTATAAATACCTACATTTAATTTACAGCCGTGAAAAACTGCATTTGTAAATTTTGGTGACAAAAGCCGTGACATAGTCCATTTGTCTAGCCTGGGCTCTGTGGTGCCACAGAGCACTTTTGTATACTATGCACTAAACCGTATATTCCATTTCAGCTACCAAATAGTGCATCAGTGTATTTTAGTAAAAAAAAGTGGAAAAGTGGTCATCCTGATCCACCAAGCCTATTTTACACATTTACATATATATTTGACATTTCTGCGGTGAAATAGAGAATCCGTGTAATTTTGGGGAAATCCCGTATTTCTTGTCCACAAAACAGTTCTGCATAAACCGTCCAACGGCATATTTTATATTTCTGCATGGAAATAGTGCTTCTTTGTTTTTTATAGAAAAAAAAAAACGTTATTCAAGGTCCACTAAACAGTCTGAAATACACAATAAAACCACCTATTTTACATTGCTGCTGTGAAATACAGCATAAGTGTATTTTTTTGACAAGAGTGGTAATCCTGATCCACAGAGCATCTTGAAATACACCGCTTAAATACCGATTTCATATTACAGCTGAGAAAAAGTGCATTATTCTTTTTTGTGTGAAAAAGCAATATTCTTGCTTCACAAAGCAGTTGTACATACAAAGTAAAAATATCTAATTTAAATTTACAGCAGTAAAAAACTGCATTTTGGGGTTTTAGGTCGAAAAAACTGTTGTGCATCCGTCGTTTAAATAATTATTTCCAATTTATAGCAGTTAAATACTGCATTTGTGAATTTTGGTGACCAAATCAGTGTTCTCGGTCCCCAAATCTGGTGTCCATACATAGTATAAATAACAACTTTTAATGTACAGCAGTTAAAAACAGTTGTGCATCCGGCATATAAATAATTAATTTCAATTTAACATAGTAACATAGTAACATAGTATAAAAAGACATTTGTCCATCCAGTTCGGTCTGTTTCCTACAAGTTGATCCAGAGAAAGGCAAAAAACCCCTGTGAGGCAGAAGCCAATTTTCCTCACATAAGGGGAAAAAAATTCCTTCCCGACTCCAATCAGGCAATCAGAATAACTCCCTGGATCAACGACCCCTCTCTAGTAGCTGTAGCCTGTAATATTATTATACTCCAGAAATACATCCAGTCCCCTCTTGAATTCCATTATTGTACTCACCATCACCACCTCCACAGGCAGAGTGTTCCATAGTCTCACTGCTCTTACAGTGAAGAATCCTTTTCTATGTTTGTGTACAAACCTTCTTTCCTCCAGATGCAGAGGATGTCCCCTCATCACAGTCACAGTCCTGGGGATAAATAGATGATGGGACAGATCTCTGTACTGACCCCTGATATATTTATACATAGTTATTAGATCTCCACTCAGTCGTCATTTTTCTAAAGCGAATAACCCTAATTTTGATAACCTTTCTCGGCACTGTAGTTGCCCCATTCCAGTTATTACTTTAGTTGCCCTCCTCTGAACCCTCTCCAGCTCTGCTATGTCTGCCTTGTTCACAGGAGCCCAGAACTGTACATAGAACTCCATGTGTGGTCTGACTAGTGATTTGTAAAGGGGTAGGACTATGTTCTCATCACGGGCGTCTATTCCCCTTTTGATGCAACCCATTATCTTATTGGCCTTGGCAGTAGCTGCCTGACACTGGTTTTTGCAGCTTAATTTGCTGTTTATTAAAATTCCTAGATCCTTTTCCATGTCAGTGTTACCGAGTGTTTTACCATTGTCAGTGTTAAACCTCATCTGCCATTTTTCTGCCCAAGCCTCCAATCTATCCAGATCCCTCTGTAGCAGAAAACTGTCCTCTTCAGTGTTAATTACTTTACACAGTTTAGTGTCATCTGCAAAAATAGATATTTTACTGTGCAGGCCTTCTACAAGATCATTAAAAAATATATTGAAGAGAATAGGGCCCAATACTGACCCCTGAGGTACCCCACTAGTTACAGTGACCCAATCTGAGTATCTACCGTTAATAACCACCCTCTGTTTTCTGTCACTTAGCCAGTTACTTACCCACATACAGACATTTTCTCCCAGTCCGAGCATCCTCATTTTATATACTAACCTTTTATGAGGTACGGTGTCAAATGCTTTGGAGAAGTCCAGATATACGACATCCATTGATTCGCCGCTCTCAAGTCTAGAACTTACCTCCTCATAGAAGCTGATTAAATTCGTTTGGCATGACCGATCCCTCATGAAGCCATGCTGATATGGCGTTATTTGCTTATTTTCATTGAGATACTCCAAAATAGCATCTCTTAGAAACCCTTCAAACAGTTTACCAACAATAGATGTTAAACTTACCGGCCTATAATTTCCAGGCTCTGTTTTTGGACCCTTTTTGAATATTGGCACCACATTTGCTATGCGCCAATCCTGTGGAACATTCCCTGTTGTTATAGAGTCCGTAAATATCAGAAATAATGGTCTGGCTATGACATCACTTAATTCCCTTAGGATACGGGGGTGTATGCCATCCGGTCCTGGCGATTTGTCTATTTTAATCTTTTTAAGTCGCTGTTGTACTTCTTCCTGGGTCAGACAGGGCACTTCTAATGGGGGATTTACTTTTACATTCTGCATTTCCTCTGACAGTTTATTTTCCTCAGTGAATATAGTGGAGAAAAAAATATTTAATAGTTTTGCTTTATCCTCGTCTCTCTCTGCAACACCCCCATCATGGCTATGTAGAGGGCCGACTCCTTCAGATTTATATTTTTTACTATTTATATAATTGAAGAACATTTTAGGGTTAGTTTTACTCTCTTTGGCAATTAATCTCTCGGTCTCTAGTTTGGCAAATTTTATTAGTTTTTTACATATTCTATTTTTTTCCTTATAGTTTTTCAGTGCTTCCTGACTCCCCTCCTGTTTAAGTGATTTACAGTATATGCTTTCTTTTTGTCATTTATTGCTTTCTTTACGGTTCCATTTATCCACATTGGTTTCTTATTGTTCCTTAGCCTTTTATTCCTATAAGGAATGTATCTCTCACAATTAGATGTTACAATGCTTTTAAAAATCTCCCATTTTATGGTTGTATTTTTATTTTTGAGGACTTTGTCCCAGTTAGTTAGGCCTATGGCCCCGCTTAGTTGGCTAAATTTAGCTTTTTTGAAGTTTGGTATTTTTGTTCCTCCCTTTAGAAACTCTTGTTTGAAGGATAATTGGAAGGTTATAACTTTATGGTCACTATTTCCCAGGTGTCCCCCAACCTGCACGTCTGTTGTTCTATCAGGTCTATTGGTTAATACTAAGTCCAGTATGGCCGTCCCTCTAGTTGGGTCCTGAACCAGTTGGGAAAGGAAATTGTCTTTGGCTATTGCCAAGAACCTGTTTCCTTTATGGGATGTACTGCTTTCAGTTTCCCAGTCTATATCTGGGTAGTTGAAGTCCCCCATGATAACGACTTCATTATGATTTGCCGCCTCGTCTATCTCGTTTAGTAATAGATTTTCTGTGGACTCTGGTATATTAGGTGGTTTATAATACACTCCTATTAGTATTTTATTATTGTTTTTTGCTCCATGTATTTCTACCCACAGTGACTCCACATGTTCCTGTCCCTCAGAGATGTATTCTCGAATTACGGGATTTAGACACGACTTCACAAAGAGGCAGACCCCTCCACCTCTCCGGTTTTGACGATCCTTTCTAAACAGATTGTAACCTTTTATATAAACTGCCCAGTTATAGCTATCATCCAGCCATGTCTCAGTTATTCCCACTACGTCATAGTCCTCCTCACACATCACTAATTCCAGTTCCCCAGTCTTGTTAGTCAGGCTTCTGGCATTAGTATACATACATTTGACAGGTTTATGTGTATTTTTTTACCCTACATCTTTCATTCTGAGCTGTTCTAGTCCCCCCTTCCATTCCTCCCCCAGACACACTACCTTGCCCCTGGTCTCTATCTGCACTATCTTCACCCTCCTATAACGTAATTACCCTCCCCCCCAGTCCCTAGTTTAAACACTCCTCCAACCTTCTAGCCATCTTTCTCCCCAACACAGCTGCCCCTTCCCCATTGAGGTGCAGCCCGTCCCTACGATAGAGCCTATAGCCAACAGAGAAGTCGGCCCAGTTCTCCAGGAACCCGAACCCCTCCTTCCTACACCAGTTCTTGAGCCACTTGTTAACCTCCATAATCTCCCGCTGCCTTTCTTGTGTGGCTCGTGGTACAGGCAGTATTTCAGAAAATACTACTTTTGAGGTCCTTGCCCTAAGCTTTTGACCTAAATCCCTGAAATCATTTTTAAGGACTCTCCACCTTCCTCTAACTTTGTCATTGGTTCCGATATGGACCATGACCGCTGGATTTTCTCCAGCCCCTCCCAGTAATCTGTCAACCCGATCCGCGATGTGTCGAACTCTAGCGCCAGGAAGACAGCACACTGTTCGGCGATCACAATCTTTGTGACAGATCGCCCTATCTATACCCCTAATAATTGAGTCTCCCACTACCAGCACCTGTCTGGCCTGCCCTGCTCTCCTGTTCCCCTGCTTACTGGAGCCGACATTCCCCTGACTGGCAGAGGAAGTGTCTGGCTGCAGCGGTGCCGTCCCTGAACTGTCATCCCCCTCATCTGCCAACCGTGCAAACTTGTTGGGGTGTGTCAGATCAGGGCTAGCCTCCCTGGCACTCTTCCCTCTACCGCGCTTTCTTACTGTTACCCAGCTAACTACCTCACTCTCCTCAGCCTCCTCGCTACCACCCTCCCCCACATCTACCCCATAGAGTGCTTGCTCAGTGAGCAGCAAACTCTTTTCCAAATTGTCAGTGGCTTTCAGTGTTGCAACTCGCCTGTTTAGAGACTCGATGTGCGATTCCAAACGGGTAATTTGCTCACATTTTGAACAAACATATACACCCTCGAACGGCTGCATACATCTTACAAGATGTGCACTGGACGGCGCTGTCAATAATGGAAGTCATACTAAATGGGGATTACACAGGAAAAGAGAGGGAAAAAAATAAATAAAAATACAATATAGAGCAGTGATATCAAGATTCTTACTTACTGTGGTCCCTTACAGCAGTAGCAAGACTAGCTAGAATCAAACCAACTGTATACAAGGATGAATCTCTGTTTCGTGCTCCTCTTCTCAAACTCCGGTTTCTTTAACTCCATTTATAAAAGCAGCCACTTAATAATGCAGGCCTCAGGTAGAGCAGGCAATTTACAGCAGTGAAATACTAATTTTCTGCATTTTATTGCAAAAATACTTGTTCTTGTTCCACAAACCACTTGTGCATACAGCATACCAAAACATTTTTTTACATTTCCGCATAGAAATTGAGAATCAGTGTATTTTGGGCACAAAAAACATTATTCTGGGTCCACAGAGCATTTTTATGACACGGGCACTGCCTTAGCGAATGTAATTGTCGACTAGTGGCAGGTAAATTGACACTGGAGAGAGACCAATCTTTCAGCTTGGTGGGTTAATTCAAATAAAGAGGAGAACACCTTCTGGGAGAGGACGTGGCCATTCAGCGCCAACTATTGCTCCAAGTCAAACACCTTCCTCTTTTGTGAGTAGGTGACAGAATCTGCAGCCTTATTTGATAGGCCCAAATGCCGCTCTACGGATGGTGAAGCCAGAACATGTACAGGTGATAGTATATTGGGTGGCTAACAATGCCTCCAGTTCCTTCACAGTATCTATCACCTAGTCCTCTGCAGAAAGCTCAGAGTTGGCACCTGCAGCCCACTTCAGTCACGATTATGTGGTGCCATAACATCACATATAAGGAAAAGGTCAGTCAAAGGAAGTTAGATTAGATTAGAGGTTTTTGGAGAGGAAAGAAAGGAACACCATGTAGCTGCTGATGTGTGTCCCCTTAGCACTTGCCAGTAGGGGAATATAAGAAAGGACTAAGACCCTGGTTACAGGATCTTTTCTTCAGTACCACAGTACAGCCAGGGACATAGTGAACCTTTTGTGTGTGAAGGCAACCTTTATAAATAATGGAGAAGAAGACTGATGCCTGCCGTGATGGAGACCGCCCTGTAGGTTGCAGGAGATAAGTGTGAATTAGAATTAAGATCCAAGTACCCAAATTCTAGTTTTATTGAGAGGAAAAGAACAGCCAAGAAAGTTATCTCTCTCACACCAGCCCAGCTAAGGCCTGTTAGAGACGACTAAACTAAGCCTGTTGTCTGGAATTTCAGATCAGCATCCTTATTGTGTACCAAAGCTCTTCTACTGGATTATAGCTTCCTCAAGGCAATTGGAAATAAAGTTCCCCTTTTGTTCACCAGCATTTGACTCTCCTTATTTGTCACTATCCTCCATTGTACCTTATGGTGTTGGCGTCACAGACACCAGGGACCCTGCCTCCATGGAACCTTAAACCACACCACCAAAGGCACCTCAACCACCATCTGACTGGAGTTCCTGGACAACATAGTGTGCCCTGAAGGAACTGGTGCTGTCCTTCCATTCTCTGCACACCGGCCCAGGGATCTCTACAGAACTGTGCGTAAACTACTAGTGCACCCATCGGCACACAGCGCTCACATATTGCCCATGCGGCCTGGTTGTTGCACATGCACCTGTATAATGAATTGGCTGTTGAGACTAAGTCTAACGCACAGTAAGTCTATGTATAACAGAACATATTCAGAATGAATGGCGCAGCAGTGGAACAAGATGCACAGGGCAATTACACAGAGCCTGCACTGTCCCTGCAGTCTCCTTATGCTCTCCCTATTATCTCCTTACAGTTTCTGAAAACACTCCATATGATCTCCTTGCACTCTCCCTCTCCAATATTCTTTATTCTTTTTTTTTAATTGTTTTTCGCAATGAAGTACCTAGGGCATGAGCATTAGTAATGTCTCAGCTCACAGTGAAATGGCAGCTTTTTATTGGGCTGTAACATCACAGGGGATATCTGCTGATTGGCTAGATGTATTGCATTATAAGTCATACCACGTTCTTAGGTGTCTTTCTGAGCAGCACAATTTACCTGACAGCACTGATGTAAAGATCAGTCCTCATCCACGTGTCAGGGATTATGATTCTGAATAAAATTCAATAAGATCTTCAGCTAAATCTCTGTAGGAACATCATTCATAAAGAGACATAAAGTACAGAGAGCAGGGTAGGCTGTGAATAATGAGCAGCAGCACCTGTATGCAGTCTCCCTTACCACAACCCCACATCACCACAGTCTGTCCTGTCCGTCTTCTCTGTACTTAATGTCTACTTATGAACTCCATTCTACAGAGATACAGCTGAAGATCATATTAAATTGTATTAAAATCATAGTTCCCGTCAAGCAGAGCAGAAAGAAGGATGAGGCAGCTCTTTAGCTCAGTGCTGTAAAGTAACTTGTCTGATTAGAACAGGTTTTGTGTGTACTACTAGGACGGCAGCCATTTTATTTTTCCTAGTGATTGCTCCCTAGACAAAATGAGCCATTATAACTAATGAAAGGTATTTGAGAATATATTTATAGTAAAGCAATATTTAAGTATTTTCATTTTTTCTATTACGTGAGAAGCCCTGTAACTATAGGCCAAAACAATTTGTGTACCGTAAATTGAAAGAATATAAATATGTTTAAAATCATTTCGATGTTGTCATAAGTCTTCTGTGAGATTTTCCTTTATAGGATGATATTGACGTTATAAACATACACACACCAAAAGTCTTTGTGGAGATTTACGTCAATAACATGATTATGCGCCTATCAAATATTAAGAATAAAGTTCTATAAGAAAGGGCTCAATGACACCTTCTGGCTCATAACAAAATTTGTTTCACTGTTTCTGAGATTTTCTTTGCCATACTACATTTTTATATGAAACAATTTTACAATAGTTCTTTTGACATCTCTGTTGTTTAGACTGTAAATGAAAGGATTTAACATAGGAGAGATAATGACATAAAAGACTGAGACATATTTCTCTTGGTCTGAAGAAGCATCTGTAGAAGGTCCTAGGTATGTGACCATTCCGGTGCCAAAGTACAAAGCCACCACAGTGATGTGAGAGGTGCATGTGGAAAAAGCTTTAGACCTTCCTACAGAGCTAATCTTCCATATAGAAGATATGATGCAGATATAGGACACTAGAATAATTACAAAGGGGATAGAAAGAGAGATAAAACTGAAGAAAAATGTGACAATCATATTGTCATGGATATCGCCGCACGCTAGCTTTGTAACTGATAGGACCTCACACATAAAATGGTTGACCTTATTAGGATAGCACAATGTCACAGGCATTAAGGATGATGGAAGAAAGACATAGGTGAAACTAAATATGCATACAAAAATGGCAAGACTGCGGCAAATTCTCCAACTCATGATAATGTGGTAATGGAGAGGATGGCAGATGGCCACATATCGATCAAGGGACATAACAGCTAGAAGCAAACACTCATTAGCCCCTATCCATAGTAGAAGTAAGATTTGCACACTACAGGTGATGAGCGATATGGTTCTTTGGGTTGAGGTGAGGTCCAGTAATAATTTGGGTACAGCACATGAAATGTTACATAAATCTATGAAGGAAAGATTGATGAGAAAGAAATACATCGGAATGTGTAAATGGGGATTCATGAAGATTATGCAAATGATTAAAACATTTCCAAAAATGGTCACTACATAGATCAGGAAGAAAACAAAAAACAATAAAAAATTCACCTTCATATTATCGGTAAAGCCAAGAAGAACCAAATCACCAACAATAGTCTGATTCCTTATATCCATGGAGTACAATTATCCTAATGTGCAAAGACTCCAGAGTAGTTTTCAGTTCCACCATTTATAATATGAAGTATTAAGTTTCGAATAGTTGCCACTGAACTGAAAGTTCTAACAAACACTACTAGACAAAAGAAGTTTCCAGCACGTTGTTGGTGGTGGAGTTAATCCCAGAGAAAGAGTCATATTAAATTAATGAAAATAATAATTGTAAAATCTTGAAGATGGTGATGTCATAGTTATATATGAAATGGGTATATTTTTAGGGTTTGCTCAAAGGTAACCAAGTGTGTGCTCCTCAATAGAACATTTGTCTTCAGAGAAATAACTGGTGACCACGGTGTCCTCCATTTCCACCTTAAAAGATTATTAAATTAATATATCTCTATTTTATCTTGTATGGTGAGGACATAAAATCGATGTATGACAAGTGTTAATTTCATTGTAAGGAATCTGGCCGAAGGAACTTTTTTTACAAATTTTGAATGTTATTAACATTCATAAAACTGAATTTACAGTACTGAGTTTCATCAGAATAAATATATTGGTGAATAAGTTAAAGAAATATAGACAAGATATTTTATCTATTGTTTTAATCTGATGAAGGGAGGTTCTGCTTATTGGAAATTTGAGATTTATGTCTATCTCCTTATTCCGTCCCTTTTATTCTGTTCCTAAGCTGTTGTCTTTGTTTCCTATATAACTCGCTTATTCTGTGTATTATATACACCCCTTCAGTCCCTCATATACCCCAGGAGTAACATACAACTCTCGCAGATACTTATATATAAAAATAGTTTACTAATAAAATAGAGATGACAAAGCAATGGACATTATACATAAAGATACAGACACTACAAATAAGACAGTACATAGAGGACACCACAACACACAGCGGCCTCCGTTCCAGCCCTCACTGGATGCTAAGCAAATGTGTATGTATATGAAGTATATCCAGAATCCACCAATATTGTATCTACTCTTCTACTGAAATCACATCCAATACCTGACCATTAGTACATGTACTGTACATATAGTGACTCATGCATAAACAGCATATATAATCTACTGATAATACAATCGTAGACTACAAATATCTATATGTACACATATAAAGTCTACTGGGATATTATACTTATATAGATACACACATAACCAGACAAATAACTTATCTTGCTCTTGAAGTGCTGTTGGACCAAGGGACTGGAAGGAAGAGAGAGAGAGACCCCCAAGTTTCATGTCACCTATAGGTTCCTGTGTTCCAGCCCCTACCATGGACTCCACCCTGTGACCACCCAAATGTCTTCCCAATCTGATGGCCAAGAGAATGTTGTCCAACTGCTTTTACAATTTTTGTGAACATCAGGCTGAAGTTCTGGCTGAGAGCCATATTTTCCTGTAACACTATCATATAAAGTCTTCATATGATATGTCTAGCTTTTAGATGGATTTTGTTCCAGGTTAGATCATCTATGTATTTGTTAAACAAAGGGAATAATAATTATAACGTGAACATACTGTAATTGCTATAACTATATCATGTCAGAAAGGTTCATTCATTCACTCATATGTTATGTTCATAAATTCCCTTTCTAAAAAGTCCTTAGTAAGCTCTAGTGACTAACTAACAAAAATAGTAATGAACAGCAGGGGCAATATACGAATTTGAGATATTTCGAGAATATATGGGCAAATATTCGCCATATGTTCGCAAATTTGCGGTTATTTTCTTGAAATATCGGCAATGTAATATTCGCATAATGTGCATGCAATACAGGCGTGGGTCACTTTGGGTACATTTTTCATGCTGCTAGAAGTTTACTGAAATTGGAGATAATGGTTGGCATGGCAGAACATTACAATAACTTTATATATGCAGGTAGATTGCTCAAATATGTATTCGCGATTGCGAAGATTGGCAATTAATGATGTGCATATTTTTTTCCCAATATGTGCAACTGGGTGACATCACAGCACTATGTATGTATGGACAGCAGAATCACACTACCCAACACCCTGCACTGGAACCTATCAGCTACACTATAAATCAATGTAACCTACGCTGACTATCTCCCCCTACCTATCTGAATTATATATCTAAGTTAACTTCCTAATGTATATACAGCAGAACACAGAGCACAGCAATCACACTGCTGTCTCTCTCAGAACTCCATTACACTACAGAAAATGGCTGCTGGGCAGATTCTTATATAGTAAGGGGTAGGCAACTTTTCTATTGGTGGTTGGGAGGTTGCTATGCTCAGACAAATACATTGCAGGCTTCTAAATGGCCCCGCAAGCAGGAGAGAGGTTACTGATGAAAAAAAAGTAGAATACTTGAAATTACGAATATATAGCATTATATTCTAAATATTTGTGATAAATATTCGCGATTTGATTATTCGCACATAACACTAAACAAAAATAATGTTTGTGATAGAGCCAAGGTCAGACAGAACATATAAGCAGCTACTATAATGGTCAAGGAAAGGGGCGTTCTGGTCTATTGAAGGTTTATCTTCTACCAGTGATTTGAATAATGCAGATGCCAGGCATGTGAAGTTTCCACAAAAAGGCTGCTAAAGAAAAAGGTTGTTGGCTTATCTGAGTAGGACAGACTGGTGGTAACCTAGCAAAAACGTTTGTAAGGCTGAAAAAAATACTTACATCCATCCAGTTCAGCCTATTGCATGCAGTTCAGCTTATTTAAACAAGTTGGTTCTGAGAAAGTTGGCCAACCTTTATCAAAGGTTTCCCAAAGAGAAACAGCTAAAGGTCACAGCCAATCTGTAGGGACCCCAGGGGTGTAGCTATAGGGGGTGCAGAGGTATCAGTCGCTACCAAGCCCAGGAGCCTGAGGGGGCCCAAAGAGCCTTGTGCCACATAAGAAGACACACCGGTATTATAGAAAGTGCATGCTGGTCAAGTTACACCTCTGACTGGAAGGAAGAGATAAGGTCAAGAACTTAGCATGGGAGAAGGAATTGATTTTTCAATTTTTGCTTCAGGCAGCAGGAAGGCAATGTGCTTCCCTGCCCCTCACCACAAAGCACTGAGGGAAGGGGGGGGGGGTCCAAGCTGAACTCATGTACCAGGGTCCTAGAGCCTTTAGATACGCCCCTGAGGGACCCTACAGGGAACCTGTTTTTTGCACTATAACTCTGCTCACTCTGCTTACTTAATAATGACTCTGGTACTAATAAGACACCAGTCATAATGCATCCCTTATGCAAATATTCTTATTATCAATCTATTAATTTTAATAATAATAAAAAAAAAAACATTTAGAGTAATCGAAAGAAATGATGAACAGATTTAGATTGACCTATACATTCTTGTTAATGACCTACTTTGCTGCATCAAAAACTCTCTGAAACAACATAAAATAAATAACATAAAAATGATACAAAGATAATAGGTATATTACAAACGAGAAAATGGTACAAAGAAGACACGTGGCGCAGAGCATATTAGATGGTTCCCTTCTGAGCTATGCTTATAAGTCACAGCAAGAAAACATCTTCATGAACGGTCAGCTCTTGAGATTAATTAATTTAATTAATGTGTTGGATAAATGATGATAATTGGTACAAACAAATTACTATAATTAAGAGTCTGAAACAAGTTACCTCCTGTAAATCTATGTTAGAGTCTATAGACTAATTTCTCTGTCACCGAGTCACCAACATTTATCTTTCTATACATTTGTGTAAAGTTATTGGAGAAGTCATAGTATGCATAAAGTACATTTCTTATCCAGGCTGATCCTGAATTATATCCTGTATTATACTCCAGAGCTGTACTGACTGTTCTGCTGGTACAGTCACTGTGTACATACATTCTTATAGAGAAGAATCAAAGTTGACAAAGTGGAATTCGATACGAATTTCAGGAAAAATTTGATTCGCACCAAATCACAGTTTTCTTGAGATTTGTGGCAACAAATTGCATTTCTTCCTAAATTGGCTGCTGCACGTGTGCCAATCACCCATAGTGCCAATCACCCATAATGCCAATCAGCAGCCAGCCAGCCCTGTGATGTCACAGCCCTATATATACCCTCAGCCATCTTGGATTCTGCCATTTCCAGTGTACTTAGTGCAGGGAGAGACATTGGCAGGCGCTAGGGACAGTGCTAAAAAATTATTTACAAGTGCAGGGAAAGATTTTTTAAGGTGTAGGGAAAGGATAGGGAGGAATAAATCCTATTACACCTTGCTGTTCGGATCCAAATTGCCATTATACAGCTTTGTAAATCCAGAAAACTGTTCTTATTAGGTTGCAAGTGCTGTTTGATACAGCCATTAATAGGGTTTATTACAAGGAAATATTTATATGTCTTATTTGCCTTTGTGCGGTGCAGTTATATGTTCTAAAGAATTTTTTGGCCGTTTTGTGGTGAAGTGCTAAAATGACAGCCCTTTTTGTCATGTATTATTGGCAAAAGTAAAATATATTTGCCTTTCAGCGGTGCAGTTATATGTTCTAAAGCCTTTTGTGGTGTGTATTAGTGGAAAAAGAAAATATATATTTGCTGGTCAGCGGTGCAGTTATATGTTCTAAAGCCCTTGTTTGTGTGTATTAGTGGGGTGGAGGGGGCGTATTAACCGCTGTGTGGTGAAGTGAGAAAGTTACAGACTTTTTTGTGGTGTTTTAATTTCCTTTTTATTTATATTATTTGATCTATTAACATGTCAGACAGAGAAGTGCCAGGCCCTGCATAGAGGAGTGGCAGAGTCCTAAATGTTTCTGGCGCAGGCAGAGGTCGCAAAAGAGTAAGGGGCCGTGGCAGCAGCGGTCACTTCGAGAGGCCTGAGCTCCCAGTGTCAGCCAGCGGTCGTGTCTTGACCAGCAACCCAGCGGTTCTTGAACAGTTGACTCAATCTTCTACTTTGTCGCAAGTGACATCAGACACCCCCAGCCAAGAGTCAGTGGGTTCTGAAGACACAAACCTTAGTTGCCATGGCCCAGGAGCAGGCCCTGTGCCCTCACCTGTCCTTAACCTGCCTCTGTCCTTTTCTGTTCCCTCAGCCAGAGAAGTAATGTATGCTGTGGGCTCAGCTCCACTATACAGCAAGGGCAAGCTACTAGAAGCAGCTACTGGCCAGCCAAGATGTTCTTGAATGGTTGGCTCAGTCATCTCTGTTTTGGATCCACTCCTGTATTTTTTGGCTTTAGCAATACTGATGGATTACTGACCAAATTCTGATTGAGTGAAGGCGGATGCTCAACAGACAGGATCCTTTTTTTCGGGGTTTTTGTTCTGACGGATCAGAGGAAGAGCAAAATAATCAGTGATGTCAATACAAACTTACTGCTGACCCCTCTCCACTCTTTCGGAGGGCTCTACTTGTATAAGCGTTTAATAGAACAGGTTCTGTAGACATCTATGTGGAATCAGCTGACGATGGTGTAAAAGGAGTGTGCTTCTTCTTGATGCTAACATCGACTTGTAAGGCTAAGTTCATACTTGAGTTATTTGGTCAGTTTTGGCCCCGTGACCTTCCAAATAAGTGAAGTGAGCAGTGATTCTAAGAGCGACGCCTGTCATCTGCATGTCATACTGACTCACAGTATTGTTTCACTGCCACAGCAGACTCCTTATGCGTGTTACTGCAAGGCACAGTGTTCTACACCCCTATAAAGGCTCTCTGCAGCCCGGAAATAGCCAAAAAATTCCCTCATCTCTACTCATCTCTAATGGCTACACCATTTTCAGACTACGTTTTTGATAGTCCAAGACAATTCTTGCTGCCCTCAAATTGGCCAGCACTGCTCAAGAGATCAGTATTGGCCAATCCAGCAGCATGGCTAGAGAAGCTGTGGTGCAGTAGTCTTGGGTGACAGAACAGGGGCTCAATAGTAATTGTACCATACAATATAAGTGGTTTCAGAGGGAGAAGGCTCTTTCTGTCATCCTCCAGGAACCTGAAAATGCATTCACAGTGTGCCAATGTCTTTATATGGCAGCAGTGGGTCTTTTAAAACTCCCCAGGTCAGCCCTCTGTGCATGTCAAATGTGTTTTAATGGGAAAAAAAAGTCTTCAACTGGATTTGTATCTCTGCATCTACAACAAGCTGAACTTTGCAACTATTATGTAATGTGTTCTGCATTGTAAATGCTGTAATAAAAAAATAAAAAATGATAAACTAGATGGTGTCATTTCTGAAGAAACCACAGAATGTTGGCTTGAACTAAAACTGTGGGAGGAATAGCACTCTATCTAAAATCCATTAGAGAAATTTGATTGGTTGTTGGTGGCTCCACCCACTTTTTCTAACCTTGAAATGGAAACACCCAATGACCACATTTGTGATATTTGAGGTTCTTGACATCAATAATGTGAGAATGGCAGCATTTTTAGTTTTTCCGATTTAAATCTGATTGGCTGTTTTGGCTCCGCCCACTTTTTGTATTTAAATTCATCACCCAGTGACAAAATGTACCAAATTTGATGACCCTGCCATTAACAGTGGAAGAATGGAGGCAATTTAAATATTCCCATTGAATAGCAATAGGTAATGTTTAATTGGCTGTTTTAAGCTCCGCCTAGTTTTCCAAAGTTTAACCCCAATCACCCAGTCATGTTTTGGGCCTCTGGCTTTAGAAGTGTGAGAATGGAAGTATTTGAAAGTATTAAATTGAAGTCAATAGGTGAAATCTGATTGGCTTTTTTAGGCTCCACCCACTTTTCCTAAATTTCAACCAGTCACCCAGTGAGTAATTGTGCTAAGTTTGGGACACTTGGCATTTAAACTGTGATAATGGCAGCTGTTTATCTTATTTTCATTAAGGTCAATGGCTGAAATCTAGCTGTTGTTGCCCCACCCCTTTTTTTCCTAATTGTGGACCATAGTCACCCAGTGACTAACACTTTAAGGTTAGGCATTTAACGTGTAAAAATGGCAGCAATTTAAAAAAATTTCTATTGAAAATCAATGAGTGAAATTTGATTGGTTGTTGGTAGCTCCACCCACTTTTTCTAACCTCGAAGTTAAAAAACCCAATGACCACATTTGTGATATTTTAGGTCCATGACATCAATAATGTGATTATTGCCAATAATGTGATTAATGTGATTGCATTTGACAGGGACAGTGTGTCCCTGTCAAAGGCAAAAGAGGGGTCTTCGGTGGTCCGCTGCACGGGCCCGGAGGGTGGGATCACCTATTAAAGCACAAGCAACTTACCTCACTATAGGTCAAAGAAGTGTGGAAGGTTTAGTGTATGTACCCCCAAAACTGTAGGAGGAGTAGCGTATAGAAAGAGAGGGGGCGCTAAGAATAATAATAAGCTGAAATGTAAACAAAAAATTGAATAACAGTATGTTGGCCTTTCAAGCCAAAATAAAAAAAAGACAGAACTGTTGGTATTTGCTTATGTCACCCAGAAAATGGAATAAAAAGTGATCAAAAAATATTATGTAACACAAGACAGAACTGATAGAGACTACAAGTTATCCCATTAATGCCAAGCCCCCATACAGCTCTGTAGAAAGTCAAATAAAAATCTATAAAATTGCTTGGTCACTAAGGGCCAAAAGAGGCAGGTCAATAAGGGGTTAAGGTTAATTTGTTTGTTTTTTAACAAAAAATTGTACATATTCAATAGCTGCACTTAAGTTGTACCATGTACCTACAGTATTAAGAGGCACAATCGTCTTAGTAAATTAGGCATAACTCTGGTTCTGTGTGCACTAGAAAGTCAAATCTGCACCAGCTAAGGGCTGGTGTAGGCTTAAAGAAGACCTTTCACTAAGATTTAGGTAGTGAAATACTTACACTACCTTCCTGGGCAGCCCCCGCTGACATCCAGGCAACATTTTTTTTTTTTTCAAAATAACCTCGTTCGTGCACCAGTCGTCAGTTCACATGTGGGGATTTCTTGTATGAGGCGGGGACTTGTCTTTTGCCTGGGGAGTGGTTTTCCTCTCCCTGGCTGCAAGTGCAGCCAATCATAGCGCTCGGCTCGCAGCCAGGGAGAGGAAAACTACTCCCCAGGAAAAAAAACAAGTCCCCGTCTCATACAAGAAATCCCCACATGTGAAAACTAACGGGGACCGGAGCGCACGAACAGGGGGTTATTTTGAAAAAAAAAATCTTGTCTGGACGTCAGCAGGGGCCGCCCAGGAAGGTAGTGTAAGTATTTCACTACCTAAATCTTAGTGAAAGGTCCTGTTTAAGCTATCATTTAGAACAGTTTCTGACCTAATTTACAGAAAATTTGTCATGGCCCATTAGGCCCTGCCAAAACTAAACCTGCCCCCCTTAGTGTTCGTGCAAAGAACCAGTGAGTAGCAGACTGGGTAGACTGTTAGTGTTCTCTTGCATGCCATTTAGAGTGTTCCTGGTATATTTAGAACCATCTTTCTACACAGCTTGTGTCAAGTGTGTGCCTCCAATATGGCCCAAGGAAAAAAAATAGTTAAAACATTTATTAACCACTTCAGCCCCCCTAGCTTAAACACCCTTAATGACCAGGCCACTTTTTACAATTCCGCACTACACTACTTTCACCGTTTATTGCTCCGTCATACAACTTACCACCCAAATGAATTTTACCTTCTTTTCTTCTCACTAATAGAGCTTTCATTTGGTGGTATTTCATTGCTGCTGACATTTTTACTTTTTTTGCTATTAATCAAAAATTACCAAAATTTTTGCAAAAAAATGAAATTTTTCACTTTCTGTTGTAAAATGTTTTAAAAAAAACTACATTTCTATATAAATTTTTCTCTAAATTTATTGTTCTACATGTCTTTGATAAAGAAAAATCCAATAAGTGTATATTTATTGGTTTGGGTAAAAGTTATAGCGTTTACAAACTATGGTGCAAAAAAGTGAATTTCGGCATTTTGAAGCAGCTCTGACTTTCTGAGCACCTGTCATGTTTCTTCAGGTGCTAGAATGCCAGGATAGTATGAATATCCCCCAAATGACACCATTTTAGAAAGAAGACACCCCAAAGTGTTCGCGGAGGGGCTTGGTGAGTTCATGTATCATTTCATTTTTTTTCACAAGTTAGCGGAAATTGACACTTTCTGAGAAAAAAAAAAAAAAAGTTTCAATTTCTGATAACTTCTGGCAAAAAAAAAAAAATCTCAGACGGACTCACTATGCCCCTCAGTGAATACCTTGGGGTGTCTACTTTCCGAAATGGAGTCATTTGTGGGGTGTGTTTACTGTTCTGGCATTTTGGGCGGGGCTAAATTGTGAGCCGCCATGTAAAACCTAAAGGTACTCGTTGAATTTGGGCCCTTTGCACTCCAGGCTGCAAAAGCAGCACTTATGTGGTATCGCCGTACTCAGGAGAAGTAGGGCAATGTGTTTTGGGGTGTATTTTTACATATACCCATGTTGGGTGAGAGAAATATTCTGTAAATTGTCAACTTTGTATAAAATTTTTTAAAAGTTGTCGTTTACAGAGATATTTTTCACACAAAGTATGGGTATATATAAAAATACACCCCAAAACACATTGCCCTACTTCTCCTGAGTACGGCGATACCACATGTGTGCCACTTTTTGCAGCCTGGGCGCAAAGGGGCCCTAAAACCAATGAGTACCTTTAGGATTTCACAGGGCATTTTTACGCATTTGGATTCCAGACTTCTTCTCACCCTTTAGGGCCCCTAAAATGCCAGGACAGCATAAATACCTCACATGTGACCCCATTTTGGAAAGAAGACACCCCAAGGTATTCTGTGAGGGGTATGGTGAGTTCATGTAAAATTTTATTTTTTGTCACAAGTTAGTGGAATATGAGACTTTGTAAAAACAAAATAAAAAAAAAAAAAACAATTTCCGCTGACTTGTGCCAAAAATAAAAATTCTGTGGACTCACCATGCCCCTCACAGAATACCTTGGGGTGTCTTCTTTCCAAAATGGGGTCACATGTGGGGTATTTATACTCACCTGGCATTTTAGGGGCTCCTAAAGTGTGAGAATCCAAATGCATAAAAATGGCTCATGAAATCCTAAAGGTACTCATTGGTTTAGGGCCCTTTGCGCATCTTGGCTGCAGAAAAGTGTCACTCATGTGGTATCGCCGCACTCAGAGAAGTAGGGCAATGTGCTTTGGGGTGTATTTTTACATATACCCATGCTGCGTGTGAGAAATATCGCTGTAAACGACAACTTTTACATTTTTTATTCAAAGTTGTCAATATACAGAGATATTTCTCTCACCCAGCATGGGTATATGTAAAAATACACCCCAAAACACATCGCCCTACTTCTCCTGAGTACGGCGATACCACATGTGTGACACTTTTTGCAGGCAAGATGCGCAAAGGGCCCAAATTCCAATGAGTACCTTTTAGGAGGGCATTTTTACGCATTTTTCTTCTCACGCTTTAGGGCCCCTAAAATGCCAGGGCAGTAGAAATACCCCACGTGTGACCCCATTTTTGAAAGAAGACACCCCAAGGTATTCCATGAGGGGCATGGCGAGTTCATAGAATATTTTTTTTTGGCACAAGTTAGTGGAAATTGATTTTTTATTGTTTTTCTCACAAAGTCTCCTTTCCGCTAACTTTTGACAAAAAGTTTAATTTTTCATGAACTCATTATGCCCTCAGCGAATACCTTGGGGTGTCTTCTTCCAAAATGGGGTCACATGTGGGGTATTTATACTGCCCTGGCATTTTAGGGGCCCTAAAGCGTGAGAAGAAAATGCGTAAAAATGCCCTCCTAAAAGGTACTCATTGAATTTGGGCCCTTTGCGCATCTTGCCTGCAAAAGTGTCACACATGGTATCGCCGTACTCAGGAGAAGTAGGGCGATGTGTTTGGGGTGTATTTTTACATATACCCATGCTGGGTGAGAGAAATATCTCTGTATATTGACAACTTTGAATAAAAAATGTAAAAAGTTGTCGCTTACAGCGATATTTCTCACACTCCAGTATGGGTATATGTAAAAATACACCCTAAAACACATTGCCCTACTTCTCCTGAGTACGGCGATACCACATGAGTGACACTTTTTGCAGCCAAGATGCGCAAAGGGGCCCTAAAACCAATGAGTACCTTTAGGATTTCACAGGCCATTTTTACGCATTTGGATTCTCACGCTTTAGGACCCCTAAAATGCCAGGGCAGTATAAATACCCCACATGTGACCCCATTGTGGAAAGAAGACACCCCAAGGTAATCCGTGAGGGGCATGGCGAGTTCACAGAAAAAAATTTGGCACAAGTTAGCGGAAATTGTTTTTTTTTTTTTTTTTTTACAGTCTCATATTCCACTAACTTGTGACAAAAATAAAATTTTCCATGAACTCGCCATACCCCTCACAGAATACCTTGGGGTGTCTTCTTTCTAAAATGGGGTCACATGTGGGGTTTTTGTACTGCCCTGGCATTTGAGGGTCTCCGCAATCATTACACGTATGGCCAGCATTAGGAGTTTCTGCGATTCTCCGTATATTGAGCATACGGGTAATGAGATTTTTTTTCCGCTCAGCCTCTGCGCTGAAAAAAAAAAATGAACGGCACAGATTTTTTCATTCGCATCGATCAATGTGGATGAAAAATCTCTGCCAAAATCAGTGACTGCGGTGCGGTGGGCTGGGCGCTAGCTACCTAACAAGTAGCTAACTAACTGGCGGTGATAAGGGACCCTTATGCCCCATTCACACGTCCGAAATTCTGTTTGCGGAACGGAATTGCGGACCCATTCATTTCTATGGGGACAGACTTTGTCCCGCTCGGATCCGGAATTACGGATCCGCGCTCCGGGTCTGCACTTCCGTCTCGCAAAAATATAGAACATGTCTCTATTCTTGTCCGCACTGCGGACAAGAAAAAGCATTTTCTATATAGTTCTGGCAATGTGCGGATCTGCAAAATGCGGAAAGCACATTGCCGGTGTCCGTGTTTTGAGGATCTCGCGGATCGGATCCGCGGATCCGTGAATCCACGGATCCGTGAATCCACGGATCCGCAAAACACATATGGACGCCTGAATAAAGCCTTACAAGGGGTGTGATCAATGACAGGGGGTGATCAGGGGGTCTAGATGGGGTGATCAAGGGGTTAATAGGTGAGGGGGGTGGGGGGTAAGTGTAGTGTTTGGTGCAACTTTTACTGTAGTTACCTGGTCCTCTGGTGGTCGATCCCAGAAAATGGGACCACCAGAGGACCAGGTAGCAGCTATATCAGACGCTGTTCATAAAACAGCGTCTGATATAGCTGTTTGATGCGATTTATATCGCATCTACAGCCTGCCAGCGATTGATCATCGCTGGCAGGCTGTAGTCCAACTCTCGAGCCGCGCTTCACTGTGAACGCGCGCGCGCACGCGCGCTCACAGGAACTCTCGCGTCTCGCGAGATGACGCCCCGGCGCGTCCAAACAGAAGATCCCGGCCGCCCGCAGGACGCAATCCTGCATACGGCGGTCGGGGACTGGTTAAAAAGAACAAAAACATTGGGGGAAAAATGGCACTGTTAAAACACCTAGAACAGTTCTTGATTTGCGCCAGAATTTGTGATATATAAAGTGTATGGGCAACAATTTAGTTTTATTTCGAACCTGCTGTAGACATCTTTTGTGCCAAATTTTTGTCTAGTCCTATTTTACACTTTGTTTTGGCACAGTCTTAGAAGTTTTGGTGCATGTTTTGGACAAAAACTATAACAACTACAGGGTGGTACTGTATAAAAAGTCATAGTATAAAGCCCGATGGGGCACTGTGTGGCAAACTAGCATTTTTGTGTAGCAGTTTTTAACATTTAACCATCACTTTCTATAATAACATGACCGATTTGGCACAAACTAAAAATCATGCAGGCACAATATATTTGACCCATTACATCTCTGCTGTTAATGTGCTAACATACATGAGACATTACTTTTAAGTAATATTACCTGGGTAGTAGTGCGTAGGTGGATTGTGTCCTCAAGAGTAACCCAACTTTTTGGGTGGTTTGTCTGCAATTATTTGCTTAGCCCTTTAAAGACCGGGCTCATTTTCACCTTAAGGACCAGGCCATTTTTTGCAAATCTGACTAGTGTCACTTTATGTGTGAAAAACTTTCAAAAGCTTTTACGCATCCAGGCCATTCTGAGATAGATTTTATAAACATCGTTAACCCTTTAGGTGTTTCACAAGTTATTGGCAAATGGAGATGAAATTTCAGAATTGCAATTTTTTGGCAAATTTTCCATTTTAATATTTTTTTTTTCCAGTAACTAACCAAGAGTTAACAGCCAAACAAAACTCAATATTTATTGCCCTTATTCTGTAGTTAGTAGAAACACCCCATATGTGGTCGTAAACTACTGTATGGCCACACAGCAGGGCGTAGAGGGAAAGGAGCGCCGTGTGGTTTTTGGAAGTCAGATTTTGCTGGACTGGTTTATCTACACCATGTCCCATTTGAAGCCCCCCTGATGCCCCCCTGGAGTAGAAACGCCATAAAAGTGACCCAATCTAAGAAACTACACCCCTCAAGGTATTCAAAACTGATTTTGAAGACATTGTTAACCCTTTAGGTGTTTTACAAGAGTTATTGGCAAATGGAGATGAAATTTAATAATTGCAATTTTTTGGCAAATTTTCAATTTTTATCCATTTATTCCAGTAACTAAACAAGGGTTAACAGCCAAACAAAACCCAATATTTATTGCCCTGATTCTTTAGTTTTGCTGAAACACCCCATATGTGGTCGTAAACTACTGTATGGCCACGCGGCAGGGCGTAGAGGGAAAGGAGCGCCATGTGGTTTTTGGAAGGCAGATTTTGCTGGACAGGTTTATCTACACCATGTCCTATTTGAAGCCCCCCCTGATGCCCCCCTGGGGTAGAAACTCAATAAAAGTGACCCCATCTAAGAAACTTCACCCCTCAAGGTATTCAAAACTAATTTTACAAACACCGTTAACCCATTATGTGTTTCACAAGAGTTATTGGCAAATGGAGAAGAAATTTCAGACTTGCAATTTTTTGTCCAAATTTTCCTTTTTAATAAATTTTTTCCAGTTACTAAGCAAGGGTTGACTTCCAAACAAAACCCAATATTTACTTCCCTGATTCTGTAGTTTGCAGAAACATCCCATATGTGGTCGTAAACTACTGTATGGCCACACGGTAGGTCGTAGAGGGGGTAAAGGAGCGCTGTGTGGTTTTTGGAAGGCAGATATTGTGGGACTGGTTTATCTAAACCATGTCCCATTTGAAGCCTCCCTGATGCCCCCTAGGGTAGAAACCCCTTAAAAGTGATTAGGGTACATATGGTTTTTGGTTGCTCCATAATTCATTTTTATGAGGCAAGGTTACCAAAAATTGAAATTCTGAAATTTCATCTCCATTTACCATAAACTCTTGAGGAACCCCTAAAGGGTTAACAAAGTTTGTAAAATAAGTTTTGAATACCTTGTGGGGTGTAGTTTATTAGATGGGGTCACTTTCATGGAGTTTCTACTCTAGGGGTGCATCAGGGGTTCTTCCAATGGGACATGGTGTAAAAAAAAATGGCCATCAAAATCTGCCTTCCATAAACCCTATGACATTCTTTTCCTTCTGCGCACTGCCGTGTGTCCGTACAGCAGTTTACCACCACATATGGGGTGTTTCTGTAAACTGCAGAACCATTGCAATACATTTAAAGTTTTATTTGGCTGTTAACCCTTGTTTTGTTACTGGAAAAATGGATTAAAATGGAAAATGTGCCAAAAAATAGCTGTTTCGGCACAGTTTTCTTTTTATTTCTTCGACTGTGTTAATTTGAGGAGTTAGACTATAAGGTATTTTTATACAGCAGATTATTACTGACGCGGCGATACATAATTTGTCTACTTTTTTAAAATTTATTTAGGTTTAACACTATATTATCCTATTTGAAACAAATAAAACATTTTTAGTATCTACATAGTCTGAGTTAATATTTTTTTTTTAATCCGATTGTCTTAGGTAGGGGCTCATTTTTTGGCGGGATGAGAGGACAGTTTTTTGGCACTATTTTGGGGGGCATATGACTTTTTGATTGCTTGCTTTTAAACTTTTTGATATGTAAGGTGACCCAAAAATTCCTTCTATTTTACTTTTATTACCGTGTTAATCTAAGGGGTTAGGTCATGGAGTATTTTTATAGAGCAGATTATTATGGATGCGGAGATATATAATATTTCTACTTTTTAATTATTTTTTAAAATTTTGGGTGTCTCAAGTCTGAGAACCATAGTTTTTTATCCGATTGTCAGTGGCTAAATGGATCAGGAGATAATAAATTTAGTACTCCATGGAAGTGTGGTACTCCCTGAAGCAACCGTCAATACAGAGGCCCGGATGATCGGGAAATTTGTCACACTGAGTGGTGGTGTCCTTCCGTATCCCCCTCCTGTTACACACTCTGCATATTTTTTGGGACCATCCCTTCTTTCCAGTATGGGGGACCACACCTGGAAAGTGTTGGCCAGGGACGATCCTTGCACCTCCAGTTCCCGAAGTACTCCGGCCTGTTCTTTCCTGGTCAGAAAAGATCAAGTCCTTGAGGACTGCCTCATAGAACCAAAGGGATTTCCCTGTGCTGCCAGCGCACTGGAACATTACAAAAGAGTTGCACATGGCAACCTGCACCAAGTAGATGTTATATGGCTTGAGGACTTGATCAGAGAGCTCAACTCCTCCCATTTACCAACTGTAGCCGACGAGGACAGTTGCCACAGTACCTCGCACAGGGACAGGGGTTATGCCGTTACCATGAATTGTAGTCAGTACAAGGACATCCCTCTTGTCCTTATATCTGACCAGCAACAGGTTTCCACTGGTGAGGGCACGGATCTCACCCCTTGGGATAGGTACCTGGAGGGGGTAGGAAGGGAGACCTCGTTGATTTCTCCGCACGGTCCCACAAGCGGATGTGGATTTGGTGGCGAGGGACTGGAACAAGGGGATACTAGTATAAAAGTTATCCACGTACAGGTGGTAACCCTTATCTAGCAGTGGGTGCATAAGGTCCCACACAAGTTTCCCGCTAACACCCCGAGCAGGGGGACATTCTGAGGTTGAATACGGGAATATCGCCCCTTGTACACATGAAACTTGTAAGTGTACCCTGAGGTACACTCACAAAGTTTGTACAGCTTCACGCCATACCTCGTCCGCTTTGATGGAACATACTGGTGGAAAATGAATCACCCCTTAAAAGCAATGAGAGACTCATCAACTGCGACCTCCCTTTCAGGTACATAGGCCTCCAAAAATTTGGCCCCGAAGTGAACGATGACCTGCCTTATTTTGTACCGGCGGTCATATGCAGGATCACCTATGCAGGCATTTCTGCATGGCCTCAAACCGTGAGCGTGTCATGGCCGTACTGTAAAGAGGGGTCTGGTAGAGGATGTCCACACTCCAGTAATGCCTGACACTGGGTATTTTGACTAGGCCCATGTGCAGCACGGGGCCCCCAAAACGTCCTCATCTCGGCTGCACTGACCGGAGTCCAGGTGCCGTGGCTAGCCAAAAAGGAGCCGGGGTGTTGAGCAATGAACTGTTGGGCGTACAGATTTGTTTGCTCCACCGTCAGATTCACAAGGTGGTCACTGAAAAAAATACTAAAATAGTCGTATTCAGTGAAGCCCACTGTGAGAATCTGGATTCCTGGCTTACCAATCTGCAGCACCCCTGGGGGGTTCTAGGGTCACACAGCTGTGCTGTGGACCCCAGACACTTAAAGGGTGAAGAAACAGCTAAAAAAAAATAAAAAATCTAAACTCTCCCTAGGTCTCCCTGCCTGACCTAAACCTTTCCTTAAGCTTTTCCTAACCTACCAGATAGTACCAGATGGCACTTTGGAGGGTCACAGGAGAGGTCTGGGCTGCTGGGTGCTGGGGTGCAGAATATGCAGGCTTCTCCCTCTCCTCGCTCCGGACACAGAATGGAAGAGGAGAGGAGAGCAGGCAGGAGGATGGATTGAAGGATGGTGATTGGTGGTGTATTATCACACCACTGATCACCATCCTATTCCGGGTCATCGGGTCACCAGAGACCCGAATAACCCGGAAATGCAGCAAACCGCAGGTCTGAATTGACCAGTGGTTTGCAGCGATCGCCGATACAGGGAGGTCACAGGACCCCCCTCGGCATTGTCATAGAGTGCCTGCCGAATGATTTTGGCAGGCAGTCTGTTCCGATCCCCCATCACCGCGTGGCGGTGACCGGAACTACACAGAGCATACATGTACGCCCTGCGTCCTTAAGTACCGGGATATCAGGGCGTACCTGTATTCCCTGTGTCCCTAAGAGGTTTAACATGAAAGGTTATATTGTTCAGAGTTGGAATGGAATTAATTTATTTGCTCAAGTGGAGGACACTTTTAACATCAGAGAACTGTAGGGGAAGAAGTAGCTACAGTACCCTAAAGCAGCGGAGTCTGCATGTGATGTGTATAACCCCTAGGTCGGTCAGGTCACTAAACCAGACCAGAGAGCCATAGACATCTGGGAATAGCTAGTACAAGTACATCCGGACTCCCCTGATGAAGCCGCATATGCGGAAAAACATGTCGGGAGGGGTAATGTTTGGTGTGCGTTTTTAGGCAGGCAATTGCAGAGGGACAGACACTGATTTATTAGGGATAGATCATCAGTATTGTGCTTCAGAGACTCCAAGAATAGTTTGTGTATATGTATTAGGAGGCAGCTCAATCTACAAGCCTTCATGTGACATGAGACACACTCCGCCAATGTAACAATATAAGCCGGAAGGTGTATGACAGGAGCCAGGCTCCGTTGAATTGGCACACCCATTATCACGTCACATCTTAAGTGAAGGTGTGAGTGGTTGTTTCAGAGGGTGGTCATTACTATAACAGTGTATATACGAACAGGAATGTGTATATAGCTCTGTCCAGCCTCTAAAAGGCATTACAGTAGGTATACACTGAAGTGTAATCACAAATCTACACAATTATCCCTTTGAGGAGAGTCTATCAATAGTAGCAGGCTATAGCATGGCACTGAGGTGATTATCAGTACAGTCTGGCTGACACTATGTGCTCCGCAAATTGGCATATCTATTGTCACATTATATTTGTACCTTAGGTGTCAGTACAGTAGTCCACTGATTAAAAAGGAGTATGACTGCAGGAGTATTTAATACCTTTGTTTAATCACAATAAAGCATTGGTGTGCACCCCTTAGGTGTATTGCAAATATAACCATAAGTAAGTGTGTCAACAAGGAAAGTTTATTAACAGCACTGAATACCGTACTTACCATAAGCCCTGTTTGGGAGGTATTGTATTTTACACTGTATACAATAGATGTGACACCGTGTAATTGAATATAGACCCTTGAGTGGAACAACAACAATACACCTTTATGTGCACAAGGAATTTATTTATAGCAGAATGCCATAGCACTCGTCAGTTAGCCTACTATCGCTACTAAAAGGTATTGACATTGTCCCTTGCCACAGCCTGATAGTTTTAAAATACACATACATTTTGCCTTCCCCTTTTTGTGTGGTATTTTAATAGATATAAATAAAATATGTAGTTTTATATAATTATGTGAAGACCCCTAAAGGGAATATTTTTGGTCAATTGACCGAATAGTGTGTATTTTTGTAGCTAGTACAAGTAACACATTTCCACAGAGTAGTTTAGACAAAATCAGGACACACCTGATGTACCAAGGATATAATTAAATAGGACATAAGAGACTTTGTTGTTACAACTGAGCACAGAGATCATGTCTATGTTGTACAAGAAAGACCATTCATCTGAAATGTCTAGTTGCCCATAGCTTCTTCTGTTGATATCATCACACTTTAAGGGGTGTTAGGAGTAGGACTAATGGGTCTTATACTAAAGGGATAGCCTGTGTTTACAAACCCTTAAATGTGTTTTTTGAACAATGTTGCCTATAAAATAATCTTAAATTGGAAAAATAGGATTACAAATGTGCTCTTAATATGTACATCTAATGACAAATTTAAAATCATTTTCCGTGTTTAAAATAATATATTTTTCACCCATTTGTTTTTTTCAAACTCAAAAATATCTTTACAATGGTTTGTTTGACATCTCTATTATTCAGACTGTAAATGAAAGGATTTAACATTGGAGAGATAATAATATAAAAAACTGAGACATATTTCTCTTGGTCTGAAGAAGCATCTTTAGAAGGTCCTAAGATTGTGATCATTCCGCTGCCAAAGTACAAAGCCACCACAGTGATGTGAGAGGTGCATGTGGAAAAAGCTTTAGATCTTCCTGCAGAGCTAATCTTCAATATAGAAAATATGATACAAATGTAAGACACTATAATAATTAGAAAGGGGAAAAGAAGAGAGATGAAACCAGAAAAAAATATGTAAATGTCATTATTCCGGATATTGCTACAAGCTAGCTTTATCACCGCTACCGCCTCACACAAAAAATGGTTGACCTCATTGGGGTAACACAATGTTACCGGCATTGCTATTGATGGAAGAAACACAATTAGGAAGCTGAATGTCCACACAAAAGCTGTGAGCCAATAGCAAACACTCCATCTTATGACCATGGCATAATGGAGAGGATGGCAGATCGCAACATACCGATCATAAGCCATAAGGGCGAGAAGCATGCACTCATTAGCCCCTATCCAGAGTAGAAAGAAAACTTGTACACTACAGGCGATGAGTGATATGGTTCTCTGAGTTGAGATGAGGTCCATCAATAACTTAGGTACGGCACATGAAATGTTACATAAATCTATGAAGGACAGATTAGTAAGAAAGAAATACATCGGGAGGTGTAAGTGACGACTAATAAGGATGATGCATATTATAAGACTGTTTCCATACATTGTCACCACATAGATGATTAAGAAAATGAAAAAAAGCAAAAAGTTTATTTTCCTACTATCAGTAAAGCCTAAAAGAATTAAATCACTGTCAATAGTCTGATTTGTTAAAGCCATCAAATTAAATATTTAAAATACAACTTAAATGAGAAAAAATTGGACAAATATTTTTGAACAAAATAACTTTTTTTTTAGATACAATGGCCACCCAAACTTTAAACCAAAATTGGTCTCCTGAGAAAGGTGAATTTCTCAAAGGAAATGGTCAGTTGGTTGTAAGTGGAAAATCTAATGTAAGATGATCTTTTTAAATAAGAATTCTTTAGGAGATGCCTCACTGTACTTCTATACTCAAGTGCCTAAATGGTTTTTTGTTTATATAAATAGAAAAAAAAAAACATCCGAAAGAGCTGATCACTCAGTGAGCAGAACAAAATTGCCATGATTAAATTCCATGATGTTCAAGGATCTTATCTTCATGAACAACACCCATGGATATCCCAGGACTTTCAATCTCTTTCACTTGTCCAATCAGGATAATTCTATAAGTCTATAAAAGTTCCGAAAGTCTAATGGCCGGATAAGGTAAAAAGTAATTTATAAAAGTCACAAATCATAAAATAAAGAGGTAAGGTTCTCCATATGTTCAGCCCCAGGCAGTTCTATAGTCCATTGTGCACTTCAGATGATAAATACAGCTTAGTCGCTTTCTATGTTCACTCCCACGGCATTTTTAGCTTTCACAATGAAAATGTAAATTCACAATTCATAGGTTCTTCTCAACTTTTCTTACCATTCCCCATTTTAGGTACACATTACACATCCAATAAACACAATATTCAAATAAAAACATTTATAACCCTGCACTTGAAAGCAAATAAAGACGACAAGCATATCACAAGGTCAATCATCACCATTACCCAGTGCAGTTTGTCATCACAGCTTCCTCAGGAGGTAAAAAAAAGGTTTTGTGAAAAATAAATAAAGGACAAAATGTTTTTCTAGAAGGCGATACCATCTAAAAGAGACAGGAAAGGCAAAATAAATATGGAATGATAGGAAAGGCAATACAAAAGAATGAGACCATGCCTCCCAATGCAATTATGTATAGGAGGCAGGAGACCCAAATGGTGCGGAATGGTACCATATTCATATTATGGACACTATACCTCATCCCGCTAACCATACCTCTTTTGTTGTCAATAAAACAAGTGATTCAATACTATTTAAAGTAATTACATAAACTCAAACTAACCAAATCCAAGGGAAAGTTCCTATTATGTAATACTAGTGGATTAAACAAAGGAGATAAATACATAATACATATATATTGATTCTTTTCATATACCATGAGTCAGACAAATATGTTATTTTTGATTTTCATATTTTTTTTTTCAGTCATAGTGGGGGGGTCAATGCTGATTTAACATCCATAGTCTTCATTGTCGATCATATCTGCAAGAGACGAAAAAGACAGAGTGTTCAATTTTAAAGGAAATTAATAAAAAAATTTTAGATACAAAAAGAAAGCACCAAAATAGCCACATAAGATTAAACATGACAAGTTGAATATGCAGCAAAGGGAACCCTCAAAAGAAAATCCATGGTTTATAATCTACATTAAAACTATTTGGTTTTAACCCCTTAGTGACCACATATACGCCTTTTTACGGCAGTCACAAAGGAACCTTAGGCTGGGCCGCCACTTTTTTACGGCGGCACAGTGGAAGCACTGCAGGGTTCTGCCATGCAGCGGGGACCCGGCTCTTACATGAGAGCCGCAGCCCTGCTGTAACAGCCTGGACAGGCGGGAGTGCCGATCCAGGCTGTTTAACATTTTACATGCAGCGGGCAATGGCGCCTGCAGCATGTAAAGCGCTCACAGAGGGAGCGGACTCCCTCTGTCTCCCATCGACACCCCGCAAATGCGGTCGCAGGTTGCTGATGTGTGTGAAGGCTGCCTGGGGTCTGATGTAGGTCCCAGACCGGCCTTGAGTAATTTCCAGCAGGCTGGTCAATGTCAGAATAGCACTGACTTTAAAATGCAATGCACTAAAGGGATAATGCATTGCATTTTAAAGTCAATCAAAATGCTGTCTGTTATATTCCCCTTGTGGGACTATTAAGTTGTAAAAAAATAGTAAAAAATAAACTAATTTATTCGATAGAAAAAATCCCATAAATCCCATAAAACAAATTATGCTTTTTTTCATTGAAAATATGCTTTTCAATAAAAAAAATTGCAAAAAAAAGTCCCCATATGTTTGGTATTGCCGCGTCCAAAACGACCAAGACTACATAAATATGATGTTAATTATCCCATAAGCCGTAAAAAAAGTGGGAAGTGGCAATGCAAAAACATTTTTTTCTTTAAAAAAAGGGTCTTTTATTGCAAAAAAGTAGTGAAACGTTAAAAAAAAAACTATATATATATTTGGTATCACTGTAATTGAACTGACCCAGAGACTAAAGATATTATGTTATTTTTACCAAAAAATGAACACCGTAAAATTTATAATGTAAAAAGGCAGTGCAGTGCGAATCAATGGATGTCGTATATCTGGACTTCTCCAAAGCATTTGACACCGTACCTCATAAAAGGTTAGTATATAAAATGAGGATGCTCGGACTGGGAGAAAATGTCTGTATGTGTGTAAGTAACTGGCTGAGTGACAGAAAACAGAGGGTGGTTATTAACGGTAGATACTCAGATTGGGTCACTGTCACTAGTGGAGTACCTCAGGGGTCAGTATTGGACCCTATTCTCTTCAATATATTTATTAATGATCTTGTAGAAGGCCTGCACAGTAAAATATCTATTTTTGCAGATGACACTAAACTGTGTAAAGTAATTAACACTGAAGAGGACAGTTTTCTGCTACAGAGGGATCTGGATAGATTGGAGGCTTGGGCAGAAAAATGGCAGATGAGGTTTAACACTGACAAATGTAAAGTTATGCACATGGGAAGGAATAATGCAAGTCACCCGTACATATTAAATGGTAAAACACTCGGTAACATTGACATGGAAAAGGATCTAGGAATTTTAATAAACAGCAAATTAAGCTGCAAAAACCAGTGTCAGGCAGCTACTGCCAAGGCCAATAAGGTAATGGGTTGCATCAAAAGGGGCATAGATGCCCGTGATGAGAACATAGTCCTACCACTTTACAAATCGCTAGTCAGACCACACATGGAGTACTGTGTACAGTTCTGGGCTCCTGTGAACAAGACAGACATAGCAGAGCTGGAGAGGGTTCAGAGGAGGGCAACTAAAATAATAACTGGAATGAGGGATCTACAGTACCCTGAAAGGTTATCAAAATTAGGGTTATTCACTTTAGAAAAAAGACGACTGAGGGGAGATCTAATAACTATGTATAAATATATCAGGGGTCAGTACAGAGATCTCTCCCATTATCTATTTATCCCCAGGATTATCAATGTGACGAGGGGACATCCTCTGCGTCTGGAGGAAAGAAGGTTTGTACACAAACATAGAAAAGGATTCTTCACTGTAAGAGCAGTGAGACTATGGAACTCTCTGCCTGAGGAGGTGGTGATGGTGAGTACAATAAAGGAATTCAAGAGAGGCCTGGATGTATTTCTGGAGTGTAATAATATTACAGGCTATAGCTACTAGAGAGGGGTCGTTGATCCAGGGAGTTATTCTGATTGCCTGATTGGAGCCTGGAAGGAATTTTTTTTCCCCTTAAGTGAGGAAAATTGGCTTCTGCCTCACAGGGGTTTTTTGCCTTCCTCTGGATCAACTTGTAGGAAACAGGCCGAACTGGATGGACAAATGTCTTTTTTCGGTCTTACATACTATGTTACTATGTTACTATGTTAGTATTGCTGTTTTTCCCATCTCCCTCCCAGAAAGAGTTAATAAAAGTTAATCAGAAAGTTATGTGTACCCCAACATGGAGCCATTAAAAACTACAACTTGTCCTGCAAAAAACAAGCCCTCACAAAGCTATATAGACGGAAAAATAAAAAAGTTATAGCTCTTGGAACGCGACGATAAAAAAAGGAAAATAACGCTTGGTCAGTAAGGCTCAAAACAGGCTGGTCACTAAGGGGTTAATGTGTTAAATTTTTTAATCCATTGTATCTCCTGTTTTTTCAAATTTAATGTTCGATTGCCTCCTTTCCATGAAAGGGGGACATGATCGACAAACATGCATTTTAATTCATGTTCCACATTTGACAGTTCCGTAAAATGTTTTGAAGGCGGTAGAGCCATATGTTTTTTTCTAATGGAGTACTGATGTTGATTCAGGAGTGTTTTAAAATGTAATGTAGTCTCACCCACATATAGTACTAGGCATGGACACCATAGGACATAAATTACATATGTTGACATACAGGTCAAATAGAAATTAATTCTATATTGTTGTTTAGTTGTCGGATGTGTGAAGACATTACCCTTGCAGATGTGTTTGAAGTTTATACAGTTCAAACACGGGAAACATCCCATTTATTATAGTAATAAAAAACTCTGTCTTGATCTTTTTTGAGGGCCAATATCAGTATGTACCAATTTATCCCCAAAATTGTGAGGTCTTCGATATGACATTTCTGGAAAATTGTGAAGCTCCTCAACGTTTTTATAAGTGTTGAGCAAGCATGCTAGGCCGAAAACCAGTTGTGCGCGAACGCAATGCTCGAGTCTCCTACGCAGCCAAAAAACATGCAGGTAAGTACTGTCCTCACAGTAATGCTGTAGCCATGTTGGTTACTGGCATTACAGTGATTAGCTGGCCGATACGCATCATTGGGTGCTATATAGCACCTGATGGCGCGTGTTCGGCTCAGTCTTAGTCAGAGAAAGTTGTGCATAGGAAGGGACAGACAGTGTAGGGAGTGATATTGGACTATTTTGATTAGAATAACTTTCAGAGACCCAAAAGTCCTTTAAAGGAATATTGTGTTTGACAGCAGCAACATATATATGTAGCGCAACCTGTGCTAAATTGCTAAAACTTTACAGACCCAAAAGTCCTTTTAAGGACTATTGTGTGTGGGGGCAGCAGCAATATGTTTTTTTTTAGCGCATCCTGCAGTAAATAGCGTCTAACAGGCTGCTGAGGACAGTTAAATTATCTGCGCAATTCTCCTGTGTGAAGTGTGCGTATCCAGTGTACTTTTTCAATAGACTGTGTCTGCTTCTGACAGTGACATTACCAGTGCCATATACAGTAATGAATGTTTCCTAACAATTTTTCCTCTAAAATCGATTTTATCTTTGGTTTTGTGCGTATTATTGTCAGTCTGTAAAAGTAGCGTACTACTTGGACAACATCGTTCCCAGCAGCAACCTGGGAGTCCAAGATGGATCCAGACATCCTTCCCATGCTGTTCCTGAACCATTTCAGTAGTGTGTCCATCAATTTCTGACCTTTTTCTATGAACCAGACACCCACCCCTCATCAGAGCAGGGGGTGCCTGGTTTAATGCTTGGGTTCTCCCATTGACTTCCATTATACTCAGGTGCTCTGTAGAGCACCCGAGCATCCCGATGTGTTTGGTCCGAGCACTTGATCAACACTAGTTTTTATATCCACTTTTTACGATGGACCAATGTTTGCTTATGAATATTTCTCACCCTGTAACTATCCTCTGTGTATGTAGTTACTAGGGGAATTCTTTTGTGTTGGGACCCTATTATCTTTTTATTTAGTACTTCATTTCACTCTACGGCCCTCATTGTAGTATGTTGTAAATCTAGAACAGATTTAGGAAAACCTCGTTCATTAAAGGACTTTACGATTTTATTCACTGTCTGATCTAATTGTGTATTGTCACTAACCGTCTTGCCAATTTGTTTATATCTCATTTTTTGATGCACATAGATGTCTAATATTTATCATCAACATTAATTAAGTCACTTATATGAAAAAGGTATGAAATATATACAAATTTGCAAATTTGAGTATTTTATATGAATTATTATGCACATTGTACACAATCATGTTTAGTTGGATTTATGAGATATTACTGATGGAATCATGTTATTTTTTTTAATTTT
Source organism: Bufotes viridis (assembly GCA_033119425.1). NCBI lineage: Eukaryota > Metazoa > Chordata > Amphibia > Anura > Bufonidae > Bufotes > Bufotes viridis. The sequence continues at coordinate 11,616,311 of CM065592.1, read as the reverse complement.
GTATTATGATCATTTACCCTGAGGAGCTTATATATATGCATTTGGCACCATTATATTGTATCACTGCTTGAGAAAAGTCCCAGTAAGAGGACTGAAACATCACTTTGGTGATTAAAGAACACTATGTTTGATTCACAACTCTGGGAGTGCTGTGGAATTTCTTTGTACTGGAATTTTGCCATGGAATTTCTTTTTTTTAAGCATGCATGGGATAGACATAAGGCCATCCTTCATATAAGATAGGGCCTGCGGCTATTCATAGTATTCAGCATATTGGGCAGACTAGATGGGCCAAATGGTTCTTATCTCCTGACACATTCTATGTTTCTATATATACCTGTGCATATATATATATATATATATATATATATATATATATTTTTTTTTTTTTCAGACACAAAAAGCTTTATAAGGAACAGTGAGAGAAGATCTTAGCATCTTTCAGCATTTGTGACCTTGTGTTTGAAACTACATGGAGTATGTACATATTTCTGATCTTTTCCAGAAGTTTTACTTTGTTTGTGAGTAGAGATGAGGGAATAATTTCTAAAGGAATCTAATTTGTTGCGAATTTCCCCAAAGCTTTGGCGACTCGCGCAAAACTGTGTCTGCTATGTAGCAAACTGAATTTAGTACAGTGTTGAGGCAAGCAAGACAGTAAAGATGAATATGAAGGATTTTATGACACTGGTTGGGGGTCCTGGCCAGCAGGCTTTTAGTCAGAAGGGACAATATAGACATGTGTATTAGGCACTATGTTAGGTCCTAGGCAGAGACACCATAGGACAGGAAGTTTAGGGTCTTACAAGGACAATGTACGAGATTGGGAAGGTTTGAAATACCTGAAAGAAAGACCCTAAAGAAAAGCATAGGATGAGTTAGTGTAGTGTATCTTTTTTATGTGCAGGAGCTACTGTAGCTGGAAATCCAATTCATATTAAAAGAGAAAAACATGAAATCCCCTGGCTGATGATGTTTTAAGCATCATAGGTGCACTGGAATAGGAATATAAGAAAATAGTGATTGTGGCCCCTTTTGTGTAGTACTAATCATGTATTACTGTTGATAATAATCCAGAATCAGTTTGATAGATTCCTATTAAGGGATAATTTATGGACATCTTGTTCAGAACAAGCTACTCATTGTGTATAAACATGGGCAGACATTTGCCCCCAATAAGGGACAATATTTGGAAGGTTTCTAATACTGAAAAGGCATAACAAAGGCATAACAAATGTGATGGTGCATTGTGTTTGTTGCCATTGTCAACCATGTATTTCTTCATAGCTGTATAAGTCACTGTTAATTATACTCTGACATTACTGATACCTTTGTTGTGTTAAAGAGCTTGAAAGGGGAGAGACAGAGAAAGAGAGAGAAAAGAAATATAAGAAAGAAAAAGGAAACATGAGTTCTAGGAGACCTCAATTTTGAGGCCTATTGGAGCACTTTTGATCCTGTTTCAATTTTACTCGTATCCAATTCAAATCTTCCAAACAATTCATTAGGATTACACCTGAAAACATTTCAGGAATTTCAGTCATCTGACATTTTTTTTTTTTAGGTTTTAGTACCTTGCATAGCAAAAACATGTTTTTTCTGGCAAAAAAAATAAGTTTATGTTATTTAGAAGCCAAAACTTTTTTGTTGTCAATGTACCTTAGGAGGGCTTATTTTCTTCTAGGTAAGTTTCAGGTTTTATAGGCAGTATATAATATTTAGGGGTATTACATAAATTATTGTTTAAATGTTTGCAATTTTTTGGGGGGTGTTTGCACAAAATACTGTGGTCCCATCATTGTTTTTTGTATTCTTTGTCCTCTCTGTTTATCTAACACTATTCTACAGGTCATGATTATAGCGTTGAGCACGAATATTCAAATAGCAAATATTAATTGCGAATATCGCAACTTCGCTAATTCGTGAATAATCCGAATATAGTGCTATATATTCGTTATCTCGAATATTCGTCACTTTTTCCCAACTGAACACATGATTCCTCCCTGCTTCAACTTCAGCAGGGAGGAATCAGGAATTCAGACGAATATTCTAAAAACAAATATAAAGCACTATATCGAATATATTCGTTTTTTAGAATATTCTTTTTTTTATTCAATCTCTACACTTGCTCCACTTCTACATACTCCTCCCCGACAAGCGTCCCCGTCACCATGGGAACACCTGCGGGTTAGAATATACTATCGGATCTGAGTTTTCACGATCTCAGTGAGATCGTGAAAACTCAGATCCAATGGTATATTCTAACCACCTGGCGTTTCCATGGTGACAGGGACGCATGTCGGGGAGGAGTATGCGAATATTATTCAATTGACGCTCATCACTATTGAAGTTCACAAGCTCCACAATAAAGTGTCGTTTTTGGCGCATGCCCAGTGAAACAGTTGAGGCTGATGCCCTCAGTTAAACTGGAAGAGCGCAGGCACCAGCAATGTTCAGTCCTGTGCATGTTGGTGAAGCTGAAGGGAAAAGGTAGACAGGGTTATTGGCTACTAGCGACATAACCGGGATGGGGGGGGGGGCTTGACAGCAATGGCAAGGCTAGGGGCGTAGTGTATGAGAGGAGAGAGAGGCGTACTTGGGCTCTTTTGTTCCTTGGCACCTTTAGAATGATCCTCCTCTGGGCACCTCTGACACTTTATTGTGGAGCTTGTGAACTTCAATAGTGATGAGCGGCAATTGAATAATATTCACATACTTCTCCCCGACAAGAGTCCCCGTCCTCATGGGAACGCCAAGTGGTTATAATATACCATCAGATCTGAGTTTTCATGATCTCAGTTAGATTGTGAAAACTCAGATCCGATAGTATATTCTAACCCCCAGGCGTTCCCATGGTGACGGGGACGCTTGTCGGGGAGGACTATGTAGAAGTGGATCAAGGTTAGAGATAAAAAAAAAGAAAAAAAGAATTTTCCTAAAAAACAAATATTTTTGATATAATGATATATGTTCGTTTTTTAGAATATTCGTCAATGACGAATATTCTAAAAAATTAATATATAGCACTGTATCGAATATAGTGCTATATATTGGCTTTTAAAATATTCGTGAAAATTCGCAAATATAGAGAATATTCTACAAAAAATTTGTAAAATATCACGAATACTAATATGGCCCCTGCAGCTCGATTAGCGTTGAGCAAAGTATTCTTTGGATTATAGATCCGAAGTCGCTTCATTCAAAACTTCATTTGAATGCTGTATGGAGACAGGGCTTTGCCAAGATTACATTTGTTAAGTCACATTGTATTCAATTTTACAATTTCAAAACCATTTTAAAGCTGCAATCCAAAATCGGCATCAGTACTACCCTTGCCGACTTTGGATAGCAGTTTTAAAATGGTTTTAAAATTGTAAAATTAAATGCAAAACTTTGGACAAATATCACCTCAACGGCGCCCGTATATTTGAAGGGTCTCCATGCAGCAAACAAAGTTTTAAACCAAGTGACTCTGGATCTATGATCTGAAGCATGCTTTGCTCAACCATGATGATTGTGATGGTACTATTGCAGTAAAATAAAAAAAAAAAATATTTTATTTTAATTTTTCAGAAGATCTTTTTCTTTTTCTAAAACTTTTTTTCACTTTTCTTGTCCTCCTAAGGGACCTGAAGCAGCAATTCTGTTACTTGATTAATAGGCCAATCTTCTGAGATGGTCTAATAAGAAACTGCTTATGGCTGGCCTGGGGCCATGTTTAGGAGTAGGACCCCATCTTCCATAGTAATACATCATTTACCTGATTTCACATAATGGTGGTCTGATGTGTAACAACTAGAGATGGGTGAATTTTTCAAAAATTCGATTTGCCAGTTCGTCGAATTTTTTTGGAAAAATTTGGTTCGTTTCGAATATATTTGTCGCAAATTTTGTTAAAAACGGCTATTTCCTGGCTGTAGAGAGTCTTTATAGTGCTGCAGAACACTGTGCCTTGCAGTAACACGTGAGTCAGCTTTGGGAGTAAAATAATACTGTGAGTCCGTATGACATGCAGATGACAGGCGCCACTCTTAGAATCACTGCACACTTCACTTATTTGGGTAGTCACGGAGGCCAAAACTGACCAAATAACTCAAGTATGAACTCAGCCTTACAGGTCGATATTAGTGCCAAGAAGAAGCGCACTCCTTTTACACCGCCGTCAGTTGATTCCACATACGGATGTAGTAGGGTTAACACACATGCTTTATGAGACGTGTTATCTAAACAAAATGCAACTAAATGCGTTAAGCAATGGCTTTTGTTTCCAGATAACACTCGATGAGTTAAGAAATTTGAGTTAAGAGTTTGTGTGTTATCCATGCTACATCTGTAGATGTCTACAGAACCTGTTCTATTAAATGCTTATACAAGTAAAGCCCCCCCAACAGAGTGGAGAGGTTGTCAGCAGTAAGTTTGTGTTGACTTCACTGATTATTTTGCCCTTCCTCTGATCCGTCAGAACAATAACCCCCCAAAAACATATCCTGTCTGTTGAGCATCCGCATTCACTCGGTCAGCATTTGGTCAGTAATCCATCAGTATTGCTAATGTCAAAAAAAACAGGAGTGGATCCCAAACAGAGATGACACGTCAATGGAATATTTGCAAGTCTTCTGTGTTTTGTACCCACTCCTGCTTTTGGCTACCAAATCATAAGCCAATTCTGATGCAAAATAGGGACCATGTCATGCGGGCCTTGCAGCTGTTACATAGACGGGATTCGTTGTGTGTCTCATTTTTCCCTTCTTCTGACAGATCAGAAGAACGGTCAAGCTGCATCAGGAGGCCACAGAGTGGCACAATGACAATGTGGAGGTGGCAGCAGCAGCATCAGGAGACCACAGAGCTGCACAATGACAGAAAACCTGAGATGCCATTTGTGGATCCTGCACCATCCACGGGCGCACGGGCGCGTCATCTCGCGAGAGGCGAGATTTCCTGTGAACGCGCTCACACGCGTGCGCGCGTTCACAGGATCACGTCGGGGAGAAGGTAAACTACTGCCTGCCAGCGCTGATCGTGCGCTGGCAGGCTGTAGAAGTTAAAAAAATGGCATATCAGACGCTGTTTTGTTAACAGCGTCTGATATGCTTGCTGATCGTTCCTTTGGTGGTCCCTTTTGCTTGGGACCACCAAAGGAAACTTTTATAAGTGCACCAATCACCACACAGGCCCCCCCCCCCACCCATCCCCCCACCCCTGTCACTGATTAACCCCTGATTAACCCCCGATCACCCCATGTCACCCCCCTGACACTAATTACCCCCCTGTAAGGCTCATTCAGACGTCCGTATGTGTTTTGCGGATCCATGGGTCCGCGGATCTGCAAAACACGGACACCAGCAATGTGCTTTCCGCATTTTGCGGATCCGCACATTGCCAGAACTATATAGAAAATGCCTTTTCTTGTCCGCAATTGCGGACAGGAATAGGACATGCTCTATCTTTTGCGGAGCTGCGGCCGGATGTTTGGTGGCCGAAACCCAGAAGTTTGTGGCCGCAGCTCCGCAAATGCTGATGCGGCGAGCGCATAGTGTGCTCTCCGCATCACCGCCAGCCAAATTCACACTGAATGGGTCCGCATCTATTCAGCAGAATTGCGGAATAGATGCGGACATTTTTGCGGACGTGTGAATGGGGCCTTACTACTTTTTTTTTTTGCACATTTTTTGGCAGAGATTTATTCATCCACATTGATCGATGCGAATGAGGAAATCTGTGGCTTTTTTTTTTTGCACATTTTTGGGCAGAGATTTTTTCATCCACATTGATCGATGCGAATGAGGAAATCTGTGCCGTTCATTTTTTTTCTTTTTTCAGCCCAGAGGCTGAAAGGGAAAAAAAATCTCATTACCCGTACGCTCAATATAAGGAGAATCGCAGAAACTCCTAATGCTGGCCATACGTGTAATGATTGCGGAGACCCTCAAATGCCAGAGCAGTACAAAAACCTCACATGTGACTCCATTTTAGAAAGAAGACACCCCAAGGTATTCCGTGAGGGGTATGGTGAGTTCATGCAAAATTTAATTTTTTGTCACAAGTTAGTGGAATATGAGACTGTAAAAAAAAAAAAAATCAATTTCCGCTAACTTGTGCCAAATTATTTTTTTTTTCTGTGAACTCGCCATACCCCTCACAGAATACCTTGGGGTGTCTTCTTTCCCCAATGGGGTCACTTGTGGGGTTTTTATACTGTCCTGGCATTTTAGGGGCCCTAAAGCGTGAGAATCCAAATGCGTAAAAATGGCCTGTGAAATCCTAAGGCCTCTTTCAGACGGGCGTTGCGGGTGCACTCCGTCAAACAGTGCGGGTGCGTTGCGGGAATCGCCGCGATTTTTCCCTGCGAGTGCAAAGCGCTGTCATGCGTTTTGCACGCGCAGGAGAAAAATCGGCACTTTTGGTACCCAGACCCGAACCTGCACTTCTTCACAGAAGTGCATGTTTGGGTCAGAAATTGTCCCGCTGGTATTATTTCACATTATAACATAGTTATAATGTAAAATAATACCCTTGGCCATCTCCCTAATGTTTAAACAGGTGCAGAATGGGTTAAAAATAATAAACTAATCATAACTTACCTGTTCCATTTGATCGCGAAGCCCGGCCTCCTCTCCGTTAGCTTGAAAGATGAAAAGGACCTGTAATGATGTCACAGCATCACATGGCCCAATCACCTGCTCCATCACTATGGTGATGGAGCATGTGATTGGTCCATGTGACCACGTGACATCATCCAAGGTCCTTAAGCACTAGCCACAGCCTGAGGATAGTGATTAAGGACCTTGGATGATGTCACATGGTCACATGGACCAATCACATGCTCCATCACCATAGTGATGGAGCAGGTGATTGGGCCATGTGATGTGACGTCATCACAGGTCCTTTAGATCATCGATGCTGCAGGGAAAGAGAGGACAGATCGCGACTCACGCGATCAAGTGGCTAAGGTAAGTTAACTTTATTATTTTTAACCCTTCCTCTTCATTTTACACAGCATTCTTTATTAAGAATGCTATTATTTCCCCTTATAACCATGTTATAAGGGAAATAATAGAGATTGGGTCCCGTTGCTAAGCAACAATGCGGGAAAATCGCAACGCATCCGCACTTGGTTGCGGATGCTTGCGATTTTCCCGCATCCCCATTCACTTCTATGGGGCCTGCGTTGCGTGAAAACGCAGAATATAGAACATGCTGCGATTTTCACGCAACGCAGAAGTGATGCGTGAAAATCACCGCTCATGTGCACAGCCCCATAGAAATGAATGGGTCCGGATTCAGTGCGGGTGCAATGCGTCCTCCTCACGCATTGCACCCGCGAAAACTTCGCCCGTGTGAAAGGGCTTAAAGGTACTCATTGGTTTAGGGCCCTTTGCATCTTGGCTGCAAAAAGTATCACTCATGTGGTATCGCAGTACTCAGGAGAAGTAGGGCAATGTGTTTAGGGTGTATTTTTACATATACCCATACTGTGTGTGAGAAATATCACTGTAAACGACAACTTTTAAATTTTTTCATTCACAGTTGTCAATTTACAGAGATATTTCTCACACAAAGTATGGGTATATGTAAAAATACACCCCAAAACACATTGCCCTACTTCTCCTGAGTACGGCTACCACATGAGTGACACTTTTTTGCAGCCCGGGTGCGCAAAGGGGCCCAAATTCCAACGAGTACCTTTAGCTTTTACATGGCTGCTCACAATTTAGCCCCGCCCAAAATGCCAGAACAGTACAAACACCCCACAAATGACCCCATTTTGGAAAGAAGACACCCCAAGGTATTCGCTGAGGGGCATAGTGAGTCCATGAAAAATTTAACTTTTTGTCAAAAGTTAGCAGAAAGGGAGACTTTATGAGAAAAAACAATAAAAAATCAATTTCCGCTAACTTGTGCCAAAAAAAAATCTTCTATGAACTCGCCATGCCCCTCACAGAATACCTTGGCGTGTCTTCTTTCCAAAATGGGGTCACATGTGGGGTATTTATACTGCCCTGGCAATTTAGGGGCCCTAAAGCGTGAGAAGAAAAATGCGTAAAAGCTCTTCCTAAAGGTACTCATTGGTTTTAGGGCCCTTTGCATCTTGGCTGCAAAAAGTGTCACTCATGTGGTATCGCCAGTACTCAGGAGTAGTAGGCAATGTGTTTAGGGTGTATTTTACATATACCCATGTTGAGTGAAAGAAATATCTCTGTAAATTGACAACTTTGAATAAAGAAATGTAAAAAGTTGTTGTTTACAGCGATATTTCTCACACGCAGCATGGGTATATGTAAAAATACACCCAAAACACATTACCCTACTTCTCCTGAGTACGGCGATACCACATGAGTGACACTTTTTTGCAGCCTGGGTGCGCAAAGGGGCCCTAAAACCAATGAGTACCTTTAGGATTTCACAGGCCATTTTTACGCATTTGGATTCTCACGCTTTAGGGGCCCCTAAAATGCCAGGTTAGTATAAATACCCCACATGTGACCCCATTTTGGAAAGAAGACACCCAAGGTATTCCGTGAGGGGCATGGCGAGTTCACAGAATTTTTATTTTTTGGCACAAGTTAGCGGGAAATGATATTTTTTTATTTTTTATTTTTTATTTTTACAAAGTCTCATATTCCACTAACTTGTGACAAAAAATAAAATTTTACATGAACTCACCATACCCCTCACGGAATACCTTGGGGTGTCTTCTCTCCAAAATGGGGTCACATGTGGGGTATTTATACTGTCCTGGCATTTTAGGGGCCCCTAAAGCGTGAGAAGAAGTCTGGAATCCAAATGCGTAAAAATGCCCTGTGAAATCCTAAAGGTACTCATTGGTTTTAGGGCCCCTTTGCGCACCCAGGCTGCAAAAAAGTGGCACACATGTGGTATCACCATACTCAGGAGAAGTAGGGCAATGTGTTTTGGGGTGTATTTTTATATATACCCATACTTTGTGTGAAAAATATCTCTGTAAACGACAACTTTTAAAAATTTTTATATAAAGTTGTCAGTTTACAGAGATATTTCTCCCTCCCAACATGGGTATATGTAAAAATACACCACAAAACACATTGCCCTACTTCTCCTGAGTATGGCGATACCACATAAGTGACACTTTTTTGCAGCCTGGGTGCGCAAAGGGGCCCAAATTCCAACGAGTACCTTTAGGTTTTACATGGCGGCTCACAATTTAGCCCAGCCCAAAATGCCAGAATAGTAAACACACCCCACAAATGACCCCCTTTCGGAAAGTATACACCCCGAGGTATTCACAGAGAGGCATAGTGAGTCCGTCTGAGATTTCTTTTTTTTTTGCCAGGAGTTAGCAGAAATTGAAATTATTTTTTTTTCTCAGAAAGTGTCATTTTCCGCTAACTTGTGAAAAAAAATGAAATGATACATTAACTCACCATGCCCCTTCGCGAATACTTTGGGGTGTCTTCTTTCTAAAATGGTGTCATTTGGGGGTATTTATACTTTCCTGGCATTCTAGCACCTGAAGAAACATGACAGGCGCTCAGAAAGTCAGAGCTGCTTCAAAATGCCGAAATTCACTTTTTTGCACCATAGTTTGTAAAACCTATAACTTTTACCCAAACCGATAAATATACACTTATTGGACTTTTTTTTTTATCAAAGACATGTAGAACAATAAATTTAGAGAAAAATTTATATAGAAATGTAGTTTTTTTTGAAAAATTTTACAACAGAAAGTAAAAAATTTTTGATTAATAGCAAAAAAAGTAAAAATGTCAGCAGCAATGAAATACCACCAAATGAAAGCTCTATTAGTGAGAAGAAAAGGAGGTAAAATTCATTTGGGTGGTAAGTTGTATGACGGAGCAATAAACGGTGAAAGTAGTGTAGTGCGGAATTGTAAAAAGTGGCCTGGTCATTAAGGGTGTTTAAGCTAGGGGGGCTGAAGGGTTAACTTCCACCACAAAAAAGCCTGTTCCACATAACAAATTTCACCAATAAAAGGATAATGGAATTCTGTTTATACAGAAGAAATCACCCATCAAGTTTGCCAAAAATGGCCTGTTTTAATATATTTTTTTCTTTTTCTACTAATACACTGAAAAAAGGGCTTAAAAACAGATAACTGCACCACTGAGCTGCAAATAATTTTTTTTCTTTTTCTAGTAATACATGAAAAAAGGGGCTTTAAAACAGATAACGGCACTGCTGAGCAGCAAATATATTTTACTTTTGCCACTAATACATGACAAAAAGTAATTTTTGCCCTTTACCACACAACGGCTAATAAGCCCTTTTTTCCCCACTAATACAAACCAAAAAATGCTTTAGAACATATAACTGCACCCCACAAGGGCAAATAAAACATATAAATATTTCCTTGTAATAAGCCCTGTTAATGCCTGTATCAAACAAGTCTAAGAAACAAAAATTGAGGTAGCACAAGATATGAAAATAAACCTGTTTACCTTTAATCATACAGTACTATTAGCATGCCCCAGCACTTGTATTTTAAATGGCATCTTCTTTCCAAAATGTGAAGATCAACAGTGTTTATCTGGAGTGACAATTGACCGTTGTGGCCATTTGTTTAAATGTAACATATTTTAATTAAGGATGTTTCAAAAATGTGTTAGAGAAAAGAAAATTGACAAGATTTTAAAAAAAGATAAAAAAATCTTAAAACCACAACAATAACAGCAATAATACTAATACTATAGCCGTCTTGTTCAGCCACATTTTGGATCATAGAACATAATTACAGATTATTTTTTTAGGAAATAAAAATGTAAAGTAACACAATCAGGATATCAGGTTGGACTGCTCTGCTGAGAGAAATTTCTGAGATTATTTATCAGAACAACATGAGACAATTTATCAGCTCTGGAGAATAGATGCTTTTGTCACAGAAGCTTTATAATTAACCTCAGGGGAAAAGAGAATGTAATATTACAACAAAATTATCTAGAGAAAATATTAAATTATGTTAAGAACAATAAATATATACTATTATTATTATTTTTTTTTATTAAATCAATGTTATTTGCCTTTTGCTGGATCTGAGTGTTTGGTATGAAAATCAATAGAGATGAGAGAATCGAAGTTGACGAAGTCAAATTTCCTCGCGCTTCTTGATGACGAATCACGTTTTTTCTAAAATGGCTGCTGCACATGTTACAAAGTGAAAGTAAGAAGTCCGGGAGCAAGGGAGCAACCATAATGCCATGCAGACAGCCAATTAGCAGATAGCCAGCCCCTGTGATGTCACAGCCCTATAAAAAGCCTCCTCATGCCCGGTCTCTGCCATTTTACAGTAAACGGTTTCTGCCATTTTACAGTGCAGGGAGAGACATTTCAGGCGCTAGGGACAGTGATTAAGAAAGACTTTATAAAAAAAAATATTGAGCAGTTCAGGGAAAGAGTATTCATAGTGTAAGGAATGGATAGGGAGGCATCATCCACACTGTAGGGAGAGATCAGGGACCAATAGGGGAGTATAAAGCCTGGGTAATAGGAACAATTCTATTACACCTTGCTGCAGTAATTGGGGTTACTAAAAGTGATCTGTTACTACAGATTTTAGGTTGTTTTAAACAGTAATTGCAGTAATCCTAGCATTTGTTATTGGGTTGAAAGTGTGGTCTGATACAACCAGTTTTGGGGATGTATTTAGTTGGTATGTACCTATTTGCATTCATTTTTTGGGCTGTATATTTTTTTAAATATAAAAAAGTACATCTATTCAATCTTGCTTTTGGGGGGAATTTGCAGCCTGATTCAAACAGTTTTGGGGTGTGTTTATTTTAAATATATAAAACTACGTCCATTTATCCTTGCTTTTGGGGTGAATTTGTAGTCTCATACAACCTGTTTTGGGGTGTGTTTATTTTAAATATATAAAAGTATGTTCATTAATTCTTGCTTTTGGGTTAAATTTGCAGTCTGATAGTATTGCTTTTTTCCCCTTGCAGCTTCTTTTAATTTACAGTATGTCAGACAGACAGGTGAAAGGCCCTTCTAGGGGGAAAAAATGTTTCTGGAGCAGACAGAAGTAGCAGCAGAAGAAGGGGGGACGGGGTGGCAGCAATAGTTACAATGACAGGCCTGAGATGCCAGTGTCTTCTAGCGGTCGTGTTTTGACCAGCAACCTAGTGGTCCTTGAATAGTTGACTCGGTCTTCTACTACATCGCAAGTAACATCAGACACCCCTAGCCAGGAGTCGGTGGGTTCCTCTGATGTGACCCTTATTTGGTATGGCCCGGGAACAAGCTCTGTGCCCCCATCTGTCTTCAAACTGCCTCTGTCATTTTCTGTTCCCTCAGCTCGAGAAGTTTTATATGTCATCGGCTCGCCTCCACTTTTCAGTGGGGATGACATTCTAGATAACAGTCAGCAGCTACTGCCCAGCCAAAATCTTGAGGAGAGATCTGCTGCTTCCTCTGGTAGGCGGGAGAGTAGTCATGATGAAAGTCGTGCGGGAGCTGGTGTTTCTAATGGTCAGGCACGTGGCCCTGAGATTGGTGAGGATTACATCAGTGAAGTTCAGACAGTAGTGGACAATGATGTGGCAGATCAGCGTGGGAGCTGGGTGAAGAAGGGGCTTCATCATCATCAGGTGTGTGAGGCAGTGGCTGAGCCAGCAGTGTGGTAGCATGGCCATGAGTCAGCAGGGTGGCAGCAGTGGGAGGTTGGGAGCCAAACGTGCCAGGGGTAGACCGCCCACTATGCAGGAGCTTCCTGTCCAGAAAGAAAGGGGTTCACGGAGGCAGCGGTAGCTGGCAGTCAGCATGGTGTCGTGGTGGGGAAATGCCATACTTGCAGAATCTGTGTGCAGAAGGTGAAGCGTGGCTAGGGTGCCAATGTTGCCACTACGGCCCTGCTTCAGCACATGCAGCATCACCATAAAATTGCCTGGGAAAACCATGGCGCTAATGTAGTGGTACAGCCTGGGACAGCAACCGCTGCAGCAACCAGTGTCCCGCACCTATTTTGCTGCAGTCAAGGCTCCCCCACCTCAGCAGAAGGGAGCTGTGTTTATTTCCCATCATCTACTGGTCCTAAAGCTCCTGTTCCTCCTACTCCTCATCACTTATTTAGTCAGCAATCAATCACAGAGGCAATTGCAAATAGACAACAGTATGCGTGCACTCATCCAATTTCGAAAAAGCCGAACGTGCTCTTGGCCAACTTGCTGGTACTACAGTCTCTCCCTTTCCATTTGGTGGACTCTGCACCTTTTAGAGAACTGATGGCTTGTGCTGAGCCAAGGTGGAGAGTCCCCAGCTGTTATTACATCTCCAAAAAGGCAGTACCAGCCCTGCACACATATGTTGAACAAAAGGTGGGCCAGTTCTTGAGCAAGTAGGTGTCTGATAAAATTGAACGCAGTGTCGATGTGTGTAGATGTAACTATAGTTAAGGACAATATATGTCCTTTATGGCCCACTGGGTAAATGTGGTCCATGCTCAGCCACACCAGCATCTTGGCCAAGTGATGGCACTGCCACCTCTATGATCTCAAGCTGAAGGTCCTGCACCAATATTGACACTTTGAGAATTTGCAAATATCTAGAATATAGTGCTATATCTTCGTAATCGCAAATATTCTAGATTTTTTTTAATCAGTACCCATGATCCCACTGTTTCTTGCTTGTGGGCCTATGAGAAGGCTGCAATATCTTTAACTTTAGGAGTAGTGTTGATTGCAAATTTTCATATCACAAATTTTCCTATCGCAAATATTCCAATTGCCGATTTTCACAATCAAGAAAATAATGACTGGGGATCACGAATTCTCGAATTCGCGAATATATGACAAATATTCTCCCAAATATTTGCAAAATATCGCAAATTCGAATATTGCCCCTGCTGCTCATCACTCAGCTGCCTTCTCATCCTCCACCATGTGCAGGGCATGGTAGTGTCACTCTGTTCTGCACCTAGTTTGCCTTAGAGAATGGAGTCAAACAGGGGAGGAACTGCTCCGAGTCCTCCATCAAGAAATCAAATTCTGGCTGTCTCCTCATTAACTGAAAATTGGAAACCAAGGTGACTGACAACAGGAAGAACATTGTTACATAGTTAAATAATTAATACGGTTTAAAAAAGACATAAGTCCATCAAGTTCAACCAAGGGATAGGTGGGGACACGAATCCCAGAAAGAAGTGAGAGTCAGATTTCTACACATTTCTATAAGCATTAATGTCATTTACTTTTAAGAATTCATCTAAACCCTTTTTAAAACTGTCCACTGTTCCTGCTGTGACCACGTCCTGAGGAAGTCTATTCCACAGATTCACAGTTCTTACAGTAAAGAAGTTTTAACGCTTCTGGAGATTGAACTTTTACTTCTCCAGTTGGAGGCAGTGGGTACTCGGTCTGAACACATAGCGATATTCGTGCACTCGGCCGAGCAAATGAGTATAATGGAAGTCAATGGGAGACAACCAGGCACTCCCTACTTGGATAAGGGGAAGGGTGCCTGGTCCATTGTAAAAGGTCAGAAAGTGACAGAAACACCACCGAAATGGATCTGGAACAGCATGGGGGCCATGTCTGAGTGCATCTTAGACTCTAATGTCCTGCTGGGAACCATATTGTCCCAGTTGTCCGCCACTTTTACATAGCGACAAAATCACTCCCTAAATCACGCCCCCTCAAAAAAAAAAAAAAAAAAAAAACATTTTTAGAGGTAAAATTGTTAGGAAACATTATTTCCTGGATATTAAATTGTATATACATACAGTGCAAAAGCTGGCAAAAATTACAAGGAAGAAGCACTCCAATACAGCCTGTATATCACACAAAGGAGGGCCTCATTCACATGGTGCTAAAATTGTTCAGGTACACTGCTGCACTTATAAAGCCTATTCACAGTGGGAGGTTGGGAGCTACAGGTGAGCAGACTATATTAAGCATTGGAGGTGAGGGCCTGAAGCCGAACAAACCCCTTAAAACATTGAAGTGGTGGCCTACAGGTGAGCTGACGGTATAAACCATTGGAGGTGAGGGTCTGCAGCCTAGAGAACCCCTGGAAACATTGTAGTGAAGGCTACAGGTGAGCAGACCTTATAAAGCATTAAAAGTGAGGGCCTGAAGCCTAACAAACCCCATAAATCATTGCAGTGAAGGCCTACAGGTGATCAGACTGTATAAAGCATTGGAGGTGAGGGCCTGAAGCCTAGCGAACCTCATAAATCATTGCCGTGATGGGATACAGGTGAGCAGACTGTATAAAGCATTGGAGTTGAGGGCCTGAAGTCTAGCGAACCCCATAAATCATTGCAGTAATGGCCTACAGGTGAGCAGACGGTATAAAGCATTGGAGATGAGGGCCTGAAGCCGAGCGAACCCCATATAACATTGCAGTGATGGCCTACAGGTGAGCAGACCGTATAAAGCATTGGAGGTGATGGCTTGAAGCCTAGCAAACCCCATAAATCATTGCAGCAATGACCTACAGGAGAGAAGACGGTCAAAAGCATTGGAGGTAATGGCCTGAAGCCTAGTGAACCCCCCAAAAAATGGCAGTGATGGGCTACAGGTGAGCAGACTGTATAATGCATTGGAGGTGAGGGCCTGAAGCCTAGAAAACCCCATAATTCTTTGCAGTGACGGGCTACAGGTGAGCAGACTGCATAAAGCATTGGAGGTGAGAGCGTGAAGCCTAGCGAACCACATCAATTATTGCAGTGATGGCCCTCAAGAGAGCAGATGGTATAAAGCATTGGAGGTGAAGGCCTGAAGCCTAGTGAACCCCATAAAATATTGCAGTGATGGCCTACAAGAGAGCAGACGGTATAAAGCATTGAAGGTGATGGCCTGTAGCCTAGCGAACCCCATCAATAATTGCAGTGATGGCATACTGGTGTGCAGACGGTATAAAGCATTTGATGTGATGGCCTGAAGCATAGCGAACCCCATAAATCATTGCAGTAATGGCATACAGGTGAGCAGACGGTATAAAGCATTGGAGATGAGGGCCTGAAGCCGAGCAAACCCCATAAAACATTGCAGTGATAGCCTACAAGTAAGCAGACCGTATAAAGCACTGGAGATGAGGGCCTGAAACCTAGGGAACCCCATAAGTCATTGTAGTGAAGGCCTACAGGTGATCAGACTGTATAAAGCATTGGAGGTGAGTAGTGTTGAGGGAACAGTTCGAGCATAGTTCGGGAGGGGAGTCCGGGACACGGACCCGAACCCGGACGTTTTCAAAAAAGTTCGGGTTCGTTGTTCGGCGATCACTTCCAGCTTTCTAAAGGGCTGCACGGCAGCCAATCATCTAGCGTTTTACTTCTTGCCCTAAGAGCCCATCACAGCCATGCCTACTAATGGCATGGCTGTGATTGGCCAAGTGCAACATGTGACCCAGCCTCTATTTAAGCTAGAGTCACGTAGCGCCGCACGTCACACTGCTCTGATTAGTGTAGGGAGAGGACGCAGCTTCTGTGAGGGCGAGATTAGGCAGGGAAAAGTCAGCAACAGCACCTAATGAACGGATCGACCTACAGCTGTGAATGATTGAACTTCTGCTAGTTACTTGCTCGCTGGTTTTTAGGCTGCACAGAGCGTTTTTCTGTCACTTTTTTTCTGGGGTGATCGGCGGCCATTTTGTGACTTGTGGCGCACCAGAAAAAGCTGCCACCAAGTCCATCAATCCACTAATACCAGTTTTTTTTTTTTGCTATATCCTACATCAGGGGCTTGGCTGTGCTAATTGTCACCCCTAGAAACTCAGGATAGCAATTTCTATATTTTATTAAGGGGTTAAATGCAATTGCCCAAATATCAATCCCCTAAATCTGGTGTTCCAGCTTTGGCTAGCCAAGTATAATACTGTCTTCTGTCTGGCCAAGGATAGATTATTTTATGTGGTAAAATTCAATTGCCAAAATAGCAATACCATAAATCAGTGGTTTCAGCTGTGGCTGGCAAAGTATAATAGTGTCCGCCAAAACATATATTTTGTTCTGGGGTGAAATTCAATTGCCAAAATAGCAATGCCCTGAATCTGGTGTCCCAGCTGTTGCAGGGCAAGATTCATAGTGTCCGCCAAAACATATATTTTGTTCTGGGGTGAAATTCAATTGCCAAAATAGCAATACCATAAATCAGTGGTTTCAGCTGTGGCTGGCAAAGTATAATAGTAAAAAAACTTCTTTCAATCCAATCACCGTATATGCGCTGGCTTCCTCCCCGTTCTATATTGTGTTAAGCATATGTATGAGAAGAACACTTGATGCAGATAGCATTGTTCCGTATCCTACCTGTGGGATTAGTATATCGTTCTTTCCTGGATCGCTGGGTCAAAGGGACGCTGGAGTCCTGGAACGCCGTCTTCAGCAGCGCTGCTTCACACGTGCTGCCCCGGCCGGCAGCAGACACGCGCGCAGGAGCCGCTCTCTGTATGAGATGAATGAGGTGACGTCACACTCTCTCCTATGGATGCCGTATTGGGACAAACTTCACCCTACGCGTTTCGGGGCCTTCGGGCTCCTTCGTCAGGGGTATTGAGTCTCTCTGTCACTACGGCTATTTAAGTGCTCCGTTTCCATGACGACCATGACCATTATCCATATTCTTTTTGTTGTTATCTGGTTCCTCCTCCATCAAGGTGGTCCGAGCCTGAATTGAATCTTATTATATTGTTATTTTGGAGAACCATTCCTTTGTGTATCATAGTTATGTCCTTCATCCATTTCTTGGTTCAGTCCATTTGGGGCCAAACTATCCAATCTGAACATCCATTTGCTCTCTTGCCGTGACATTTGCTTTATATAATCCCCGCCCCTTATGTCTCTTCTTACTTTCTCTAATCCTCCAAATTCTGAACCTGAAAATTTCCCACCATGATATTCTGCATAGTGACGTGATAAAGGGTGGTCCTTATACCTCTTTTTTATATTCCTAATATGTTCATTAATACGGGTTTTCAGTTGTCGTTTTGTTCTACCTACGTAGATCTTTTTACATGGGCAGGAGATGTAGTAAATGACCCCCTTTGTACTACATGTAATGTAGTCCTCTATTTTATATTTTTCTCCACCATTCCTTGTTTCTATTTCTAGTTTTTTATTTTTATTGCTTAGTGGGCCAGTGTTCTTACAGTTTTTGCACATCTTACAGTGAAAGAAACCTTTCCTGTTTGTTTTCAGGAAGTTATGATTTTGATTTTTCTTAATTTTTATAGATGGTGCTATCAGGTTTCCGAGGTTACGTGCCTTTCTGAAGATGAAAGTCAGGCATGTAGGGATTTTTTCTCCAATCAATTTATCTTGTTTGAGAATATCCCAGTGATTTTTTATGATTCTCTTAAAACGTCCTATTCCTTCGCTATATGTAGTGATAATAGGGATTTTTAAGGCGTCCTCACTATTATTACTGCCACCCTCTTCTCTTATCTTAATGATAGAGGTATCCCCATTCCTTTCCCTATTTTCTTTTTCTTTTTCTTTTTCTCTGCACCTGTCTCTTAATAAATCATTCCGGTCCATCCCTTTTAAGTTTTTAATTACCGGTGCAAGATTCTCTGATTTATATCCTTTTTCTAAAAATTTTTTGTTTAGTTCCTCGGTTTCTTCCTCAAAGTGTGTTAGCTTACTACAGTTCCTGCGAATTCGTATGTATTGGCTTCGTGGTATGTTCAACAGCCATGTTGGTAGGTGACAACTGTTTAGAGGTATATAACTATTACTGTCAGTGGGTTTATGAAAAGTTTTCGTTTCTATATTATTATTTTCTATAAAAATGGTCAGATCCAAAAAATGTATTTCCTTTTTACTCCAATTACATGTGAACTTCAAATAAAATTCATTTTTATTTAAATTATCTAAAAACTCCGCTAATTCGATCTCGCTACCTTTCCATATAAAAACAACATCGTCTATAAAACGACGCCAGAGGACCAGGTTCGCACCTAGATCGCCAAACGGGAATATTGCGGATTCTTCCCATCTCCCAACGTATAGATTTGCGAAACTCCCCATAGCGGTCCCCCACGTCTGGAGGTAAAAATCACTCTCATATTTAAAGTAGTTATGAGTAAGAATAAAATTAATACATTGCCCAATAAAATTAATTTGTGTCTCAGGGATATCCCCCTCTTTTTTCAGAAAATATTCGGCTGCTTCCTGACCCCTCTTATTCTCTATAATAGTATATAAAGATGTAACATCCAAAGTGCCCAGTATGTATCCCTCTTCCCATTTTATTTCTTTCAGTAATTGTAAAATATGTTTCGTATCCTTCAGGTAGGCCGGCAAATTTATTACGCACTTCTGTAACATGACATCAACGTATTTGGAAAGATTGGTAGTTAAACCATCAATCCCCGAGACTATGGGTCTACCTGGGGGTTTTACAATCTTTATGGATCTTTGGTAAGTAGTAAAAGATCGGTATCCTAGGTGTTTGGTTATTAATAAAACGGGATTCCTCTAATGACAATATTCCAGAGTTCTTGCCCTTTCTTGTTAGTAATGCTAATTTATTTTTATACATCGTGGTTGGGTCATAATTAAGTTTTTTGTATGTTTTTCCATCGCTCAGTAATCTCATGGCTTCTGAGTGATAGGCCTCCTGATCCATGATGACTATACTCCCACCCTTATCCGCCGGTCTAATCACGATACCATTATTTTTCTGTAGGGTGGTAATAGCTCTACTTTCCTCTATGGTTAAATTATAGTGACCCTTGGTTTTGTTCTTTTTAATTTTCTTTAAATTCCGTAACACCAGTGTTTGGAAGGTGATGAGGGCATCTGAGTACTCCCCTGCTGGATTCAATTGGGACTTTGGTTTTAAGGGGGTGTGGGTAAATACTGCTGTTCAACATTGTCCCTGGTGTCTCCTTGTTCATACTTCCCCATCTTTTTCTGTAGTGGTCCCTGTTTCTTCATATTTTTGTTTTTATTTTTGATTTTAGTCATATGGGGGTAAGAGTCGGTCCTCTGTTTTTTAAAAAATATTTCTTAAGGGCCACTCTACGGAGAAATTGTTTTACGCCAATGAAGGCATTAAAGGGACAGAATTTTGACGTCAAAATGGCAAAATAGCAATACCCTGAATCTGGTGTCACAGCTGTTGCAGGCCAAGATTCATAGTGTCGGCAAAAACATATATTTTGTTCTCGGGTGAAATTCAATTGCCAAAATAGCAATACCCTGGATCTGGTGTCCCAGCTGTTGCAGGCCAAGATTCATAGTGTCCGCCAAAACATATATTTTGTTCTGGGGTGAAATTCAATTGCCAAAATAGCAATACCCTGAATCTGGTGTTCGAGCTGTTGCAGGCCAATTGTAAATCTGTCCATAAAAGGATGCCTTTCATCCAGGGCCAAAATACTAGCCCTAAAAGAGATATTCCCCTAAATCAGTGGTTACTGCTGTGCCTGGATTAGTGTAATACTCTACATAAAAAAATAGGCAGATAGTGTTGCAGGCCAAGATTCATAGTGTCCGCCAAAACATATATTTTGTTCTGGGGTAAAATTCAATTGCCAAAATAGCAATACCCTGAATCTGGTGTTCGAGCTGTTGCAGGCCAATTGTAAATCTGTCCATAAAAGGATACCTTTCATCCAGGGCCTAAATACTAGCCCTAAAATAGATATTCCCCTAAATCAGTGGTTACTGCTGTGCCTGGAATAGTGTAATACGCTACATAAATAAATAGGCAGATAGTGTTAGGTGCCTGTAAAAAAAGGCCTGAATTTGAAATCAATACATTGGGCCAAATATTTTTTTTCTTATTGTAGTGCTTGGTGAACGGTAACAATGAGGAAAACATCTAGTAAGGGACACTGATGCGGTCGTGGTGGTATTAGTGTACCCTCTTGTGCTGGGAGAGGACGTGGCCATTCTGCCACAGCCACACGTCCTAGTGAACCAATTTCCTCAGGTTCCAGTACCGGCCAGAATTTACAGCGATATTTGGTGGGGCCCAATGCCGTTCTAAGGATGGTAAGGCCTGAGCAGGTACAGGCGCTAGTCAATTGGGTGGCCGACAGTGGATCCAGCATGTTCACAACATTATCTCCCACCCAGTCTTCTGCAGAAAGCGCACAGGTGGCACCTGAAAACCAAGCCCATCAGTCTGTCGCATCACCCCAATGCATATCAGGGAAACTGTCTGAGACTCAAGTTATGCAGCAGTCTCTTATGCTGTTTGAAGACTCTGCTGGCAGGGTTTCCCATGGGAATCCACCTAGCCCTTCCCCAGTGGTGGAAGACATAGAATGCACTGATACACAACCACTGATGTTTCCTGATGATGAGGACATGGGAATACCACCTCATCGGAGTCCGCATGTCTCTGATGATGACGAAACACAGGTGCCAACTGCTGCGTCTTTCTGTAGTGTGCAGACCGAACAGGAGGTCAGGGAGGAAGACTGTGTGGAAGACGATGCAGGGGACGATGAGGTCCTAGACCCCACATGGAATGAAGGTCGTGCCACTGACTTTCATAGTTCAGAGGAAGAGGCAGTGGTGAGACCGAGCCAACAGCGTAGCAAAAGAGAGAGCAGGGGGCAAAAGCAGAACAGCCGTCTCCAAGAGAGTTCGCCTGCTACTGGCCACCGAGCACCCCAAAGGCAGCTTCAAGGAGGTCCCTGGCATGGCACTTCTTTAAACAATGTGCTGACGACAAGACCCGAGTGGTTTGCACACTGTGCCATCAGAGCCTGAAGCGAGGCATTAACGTTCTGAACCTTAGCACAACCTGCATGACCAGGCATCTACATGCAAAGCATGAACTGCAGTGGAGTAAACACCTTAAAAGCAAGGAACTTACTCTGGCTCCACCTGCTCCCTCTTCTGCTGCTGCCTCGGCCTCTTCCTCCACCTCGGGAGGAATGTTGGCACCTGCCATCCCACCAAACAGAGGATGTGCCACCGACAACACCACCTGCATCACCAAGCATCTCCACCATGTCACACGGCAGCGTTCAGCTCTCCATCTCACAAATCTTGGAGAGAAAGCGTAAATTCCCACCTAGTCACCCTTGAGCCCTGGGCCTGAATGCCAGCATTTCTAAACTACTGGCCTTTGAAATGCTGTCATTCAGGCTGGTGGACACAGACAGCTTCAAAGAGCTGATGTCCATGGCTGTCCCACAGTATGTTGTTCCCAGCCGCCACTACTTCTCCAAGACAGCCGTGCCTTCCCTGCACAACCAAGTATCCGATAAAATCAAGTGTGCACTGCGCAACGCCATCTGTGGCAAGGTCCACCTAACCACAGATACGTGGACCAGTAAGCACGGCCAGGGACGCTATATCTCCCTAACTGCACACTGGGTAAATGTAGTGGCGGCTGGGCCGCAGGCGGAGAGTTCCTTCGCGCTCGTCCTTTCGCCGCCAAGGATCGCAGGGCATCATTCTTTGCCTCCTGTAGCCTCCTCCTCCTACTCGGTTTCCTCCTCCTCTGCTTCCACCAGCTCATCCAGTCAGCAACACACCTTCACCACCAACTTCAGCACAGCCCGGGGTAAACGTCAGCAGGCCATTCTGAAACTCATATGTTTGGGGGACAGGCCCCACACCGCGCAGGAGTTGTGGCGGGGTATTGAACAACAGACCGACGAGTTGTTTCTGCCGGTGGGCATCAAGCCCGGCCTAGTGGTGTGCGATAATGGGCGAAATCTTGTCGCAGCTCTGGGACTAGCCGGTTTGACTCACATCCCTTGCCTGGCACATGTGCTGAATTTGGTGGTGGAGAAGTTCATTCACAACTACCCCGACATGTCAGAGCTGCTGCATAAAGTGAGGGCCGTCTGTGCGCGCTTCCAGCGTTCACATCCTGCCGCTGCTCGCCTGTCTGCGCTACAGCGTAACTTCGGCCTTCCCGCTCACCGCCTCATATGCGACGTGCCCACCAGATGGAACTCCACCTTGCACATGCTGGAGAGACTGTGCGAACAGCAGCAGGCCATAGTGGAGTTTCAGCTGCAGCACGCAGGCGTCAGTCGCACTGCGGAACAGCACTACTTCACCACCAATGATTGGGCCTCCATGCAAGACCTGTGTGCCCTGTTGCGCTGTTTTGAGTACTCCACCAACATGGCCAGTGGCGATGACACCGTTATCAGCGTTACAATACCACTTCTATGTCTCCTTGAGAAAACGCTTAGGGCGATGATGGAAGAGGAGGTGGCCCAGGAGGAGGAGGAGGAGGATGAGGGGTCATTTTTAGCACTTACAGGCCAGTCTGTTAGAAGTGGCTCAGAGGGAGGTTTTTTGCAACAGCAGAGGCCAGGTACAAATGTGGCCAGCCAGGGCCCACTACTGGAGGACGAGTACTATAAGGAGGAGGTGGAGGAGGATGAGGATGAAGCAGGTTCACAGCGGGGTGGCACCCGACACAGTTCAGGCCCATCACTGGTCACTACGCCTACCACAGAGGACAGCTTGTCCTTACCTCTGGGGAGCCTGGCACACATGAGCGACTACATGCTGCAGTGCCTGCGCAATGACAGCAGAGTTGCCCACATTTTAACGTGTGCGGACTACTGGGTTGCCACCCTGCTGGATCCCCGGTACAAAGACAATGTGCCCACCTTACTTCCTGCACTGGAGCATGATAGGAAGATGCGCGAGTACAAGCGCACTCTGGTAGAGGCGCTCCTGAGAGCATTCCCAAATGTCACAGGGGAACAGGTGGAAGCCCAAGGCGAAGGCAGAGGAGGAGCAAGAGGTCGCCAACGCAGCTGGGTCACGGCCAGCTCCTCTGAGGGCAGGGTTAGCATGGCAGAAATGTGGAAAAGTTTTGTCTCCACGCCACAGCTAACTGCACCACCACCTGATACGGAACGTGTTAGCAGGAGGCAGCATTTCACTAACATGGTTGAACAGTACGTCTGCACACCCTCCACGTACTGACTGATGGTTCGGCCCCATTCAACTTCTGGGTCTCCAAATTGTCCACGTGGCCAGAGTTAGCATTTTATGCCTTGGAGGTGCTGGCCTGCCCGGCGGCCAGCGTTTTGTCTGAGCATTTATTCAGCACGGCAGGGGGCGTCATTACTGACAAACGCAGCCGCCTGTCCACAGCCAACGTGGACAAGCTGACGTTCATAAAAATGAACCAGGCATGGATCCCACAGGACCTGTGCCTCCCTTGTGCAGAATAGACATTTATAACTGCCTCCCCCTCAACCATGTATTCTTGTACTCCGGGGCACTTCTTTATTGAATCCTCATTTTTTTAACTTTACCATGATCTTGCGGTGCAACCCAAAGTTGAATGACCCTCTCCTCTGTCTGGGTGGTGGGGCCGAAATAACTGAAAGTGGCCTTCTCCCGTGGTGGGTGATATGACACATGATTCCTTGCTGTGGGACCTCTCTCCTCTGTCTGGGTGCTGGGGCATAAGTAACTGAAAGTGGCCTTCTCCAGTGGTGGGTGATGTGACGCACGATTCCTTGCTGTGGGACCTCTCTCCTCGGTCTGGGTGCCTGGTCTAAATAACAGGAAAGTAGCCTTCTCGAGTGGTGGGTGATATGACGCATGATTCCTTCCTGTGGGACCTCTCTCCTCTGTCTGGGTGCTGGGGCCAAAATAACTGAAAGTGGCCTTCTCCAGTGTTGGGTGATATGACGCATGATTCCTTGCAGTGGGACCTCTCTTCAATTGATATTGGTTAATTTTTATTTATTTTATTTTAATTCATTTCCCTATCCACATTTGTTTGCAGGGGATTTACCTACATTTTGCTGTCTTTGGCAGCCCTCTAGCCCGTTCCTGGACTATTTTACAGCCTTTTTAGTGCCTAAAAGTTCGGGTCCCCATTGACTTCAATGGGGTTCGGGTTCGGGACAAAGTTCGTGTCGAGTTCGGATCCCGAACCCGAACATTTTCGGGAAGTTCGGCCGAACTCCTCGAACCCGAACTTCCAGGTGTTTGCTCATCTCTACTGATGTTGCCTCCTCCTCAGCACCCTGATCTGGCTCCCAGATCCTGTCCTGAACACAATTGTCCTCACCCTCCCTGCTGTATCTATCAGACTGTGGGATATCACAGAGGATTATTTGGTACCCCTCCCCAGTTCTGCATTTGGTCCGATATCACAGCTACAGGTGCCACTATTACCACCACCAAGACGGCTATGGCTGGGGTCTGCAGCCTCCTTCTCCACCTCCTCCTCAGGACAGTACAAACACTGACAGAAACCACACAAGTCGTCAACAGGGACACTCTCTTGACTATCTGAAGTAGGGTGTGATGATGTTTTCTTGCGAATTCTTAGGAAAAAGGAAGGTGACCTACAAGGAAGGGTCAATAAAGACTGGGAGGACTCCACTGAACATATTTTCTGTTACTGGAAGGAGGAGGAGCAGGAAGAATGCTGTGACGACTATGAAGTCAACTCCACGTCAAACCTGAAAATGTTCAGATTTATCTGCCATCCAAAAAAAATGCAAAGTTCAGACCTAACCTGGTTCAGTATGCACTGGTTTGTTCTTCATATATACAACAAGCAGGTGAGAATAATATATAGTTAAATGCAATTTTGTGAGACTTGCAGAGAGACTGCAGAGAAAATCAGTGAAAAGTTTTGTAACCAGTGCAGTGAGCAGGCCGCATGGGTGTGTGTGAGAGTGAGTGGCATATGAGGGGAGTAGTTATGGTGCTTACAGTTCTGGCACTTCCTGGGCTGGCATGCAGTGATAGGTAGAGGTGCATCTTTTCCTTCCTTCAGGACAGACTCCGGTTCTGGAATTCTCATCCCTGCTGACAGTTGAGGTGCCCCTGGTGTTGAGGGTTTTATTGTGCAAGGCAGGGTCCTGTTTGTTTTGACATCAACACTTTACAGTGTAAAAGTAGTGCAGGAACCAATGATGAGAAATTTATACAGTAAAACAGTTATTTCGGTTCTTTTCTGAAGAGCTCAAATGCAAACAGATCATTACAGTTTTTATCATGTAATGGACCAGCAGTTATTAACAAAATTCACTTTCCATAAATGTTAGTGTTTTCACAGCTGCACAAGTAGTTATAGGCCAAAATATCTGTTTAGAGAAATATTTCTTACTCTGTGCTAACTAGCTGACTTACTGTATACATGAGCATCCAGACATGAGGTATATATTTTAGACAATACAATGCAACCAGAAGGCCATCTCTTCATCTGCAGGCAAACTCTTCTACATCTTCTTTTTTAACAAATTGTGGTACTGATATTACATGTCCACATAATCTACCTTGACATATGTAGATTCTCACAGTGAGCCAAACTGTTATTTGGTATGCTCAGGCACCGTAAGCAACTCCTGAACATGGATGACATAGTGTCAATAAGTCCATTTAAGCAGGTTATCTCTACTGGGCTTTTCTACACCTTCTGCTCTACATATGTTCTGCTTCAGTAGATGTTCTGGACCAGCTCTGGATGGATCCGGGTCCAGGCTGGCACAAGAGTCAGCAACATGTGTTTCTCTTCCTGCTGAGCCTAAGCTCAGACTGACCTGAACTCTGACTTCGCTCTAGAAATTTTATCTCTCTCTGTCTCTTTCTCTCTAGTTCCTAATGGTTGTTTTTAGAATATAACGAAGATTGAGAATATAGTACTATATTCGTGATATTCGTTATCTTCGTCAATTCTAGCAATACAAGTTACAACCATTAGCTCTAAGCTCTAAGTTTAATTCACAATGCGAATATAAATTCGCATAACATTCGCAATATATAGAATAATGACGAATATTCGATTTTGACGAATATATGATGAATATTCAATCGAATATTCGCAAAATATCGCAAAATCGAATGTGGCACCTTTCGCTCATCACTAATGTTAAGTATGAGGTCCTGTTTGCTGGCTGAAGTGTATGTAGAGTCGGCTGCTTTCCATTCACTTCTATAGGAGTTCCAAGGACAGCCAAGCAACTGCACTCTGGTGAGATAGTCCCAGAGGTTTGCCATGCACCTATTGGACTTACATGGCAAATGCCATAAAATACCAAGATGGGAGAAACCATTTAAGTTAAAGCAAAAATAAAACATAAAAAAACTAGTGGAAATTGGAAAATTAGTCCAGGCATCAACTGAGCCGAACACGCGCCATCGGGTGCTATATAGCATCTGATGACGCGTGTCGGCCAGCCAATCACTGTAATGCCAGTAACCAACATGGCTACGGCATTACAGTGAGGGCAGTACTTACCTGCATGTTTATTGGCATGGACATAGCAGCAAAGAAACATGAGGGAGGAGACTCAAGCATTGCACTCGAGCACATGCAGAATTTCTTGTGGGCTTTGGTTGTTTTACTGTAGCCCACCAATATCAATGTTGTGGGCATTGCGATTGAAGATCTTGTATTTTAGGACAATATGAAACAAAGCATTTAGTTTGACCAATACCATCCAGGGCTCCTTGAATGTTTCCGTATTTGCAAGTCATCTTTTGTTGACCACTTCGAAGGTAATCCCAAATTTTCAAAGCCATCTATCTGTAATGTTCTGGTTTTTTAGCATATCTAAGTTACTAGTGATGAGCGGCATAGGCAATATTCGAATTTGAGAATTTTTGCTGAATATTTGCCATAAATTTGCAAATTCGAGAATTTGTGATCTCCAGTCATTATTTACTTGATTGCAAAAATTGGCACTGTAATATATTCGCAATAAAAATTAGCGATTAGAACATTCGCGCTCAACATTAGTCATTACATCACCGTGCCAGATTTTGTGTGGTTTCTTCAATCAAGAGGCCTCTCCGCGAGCAAATGGATAAGATGAGGGGATCAATGACGGGGAAGGGAGGTGCGATCACCATTCCCTGTCATTGCGCCAGCTACATACAATCGAATGTGATTCGTCACAAAGTATTATGTAATAACTTCAAATTTCTTTGAAATTCATCAATGCAGCTGAATTAAATTTTTGATAACTTCGCTCATCACTATTTAAAACATTTTCAAAAAATTGCCTGTACTTATAATATGCACTAAAACTGTACAGTATTCCTCGGGTGTCTGCAATTAATCCACCTCCAAAGGTTAAAAATAAATACCAATATACAATTCATAAAAAAAAAATCACTAAACCCATGTATGGACAAAAGGAATATCACTTAATATAGATATCAAAAACAATGTTTTAAACATTAAACTGAATGATCTTGTTTTGTATAAAAAAAAATTCAGTCATCTAGATTATATGGTGCTTGTGGCTATAATATCTCAACATGATCAGCCATCTTCATTTGCATGGTGGTGCCTATATATAGTTTTGTAAGGGCTTTTTTGACTTCTCTATTGTTCAGGCTGTAGATTAGAGGGTTTAACGTTGGAGATATGATAACATAAAAAACAGAAACATATTTGTCTTTATTTAAAGATTCCACTGATGGTGGGGTTAAGTACGTTACCATGGCGGTTCCAAAGTACATTGCCACAACAGTCATATGCGAGGAACAAGTGGAAAAGGCCTTAGACCTTTCAGCTGCATGAATCTTCATTACAGTAGATATGATACAAATGTATGACACAGTAATCACCAAAAATGGTAAAACAATCGCAAAAAAACCAACAATATATATGACAAGCTGTTGAAGAGAGGTATCATCACATGATAACCTCAGCACCGATAGAACCTCACACATGAAATGGTTTATTTTGTTGGGATAACACACAGTTATGGGCATTGCAAATGATGGAATGATTATATTTATAAAGCTAAATATCCAGACATATTCCGCCAGGTAGCAACACACACTCCACCTCATTAGAACATGGTAGTGGAGAGGATGACAAATGGCAATGTATCGATCATAAGCCATGATGGCAAGAAGTTGGCATTCAGAACCCGCTATCAACAATAACATTTTCAACTGTATGAGACAACCAGTGACAGATATTGTCCTATGAGTTGATAAGAGGTCTGCAAGCAGTTTAGGTATCGCACATGAGGAATAACACAAGTCTATGAAGGATAAGTTCACAAGGAAGAAGTACATTGGAGTGTGTAAGGAGGGGTTCACTATAATGAGACATATGATAAGACAATTTCCGACTACAGAGAATAAATAGATCAAGAAAAATATAAAAAATGAACAGATATTAGTCTTCAATTCATTGGAAAATCCCAGAAGAATCACTTCAGTGACCAATGTCTTATTGTTCATGTTTGTCCCCAATTTCGATGAAAGTACTGTAAATACAAATGAACATTGCAGGAATGCTACCAGAGATTTTTCCATAATACACGATAGTAGAACATGTATAATGCAAATGGAATTGCGTCTTATCTTTACAAAGCTCCAGATCAGACTTCCTCTAAACATTTACCCTTTTAACCATGTTCTTTGAATGGTTTGATTACTCTGAAAAACTTTGCTAAATATGCTATATATGAAGGTGGACACTACTCTGCTACATATAAAGGTGCATGTATTGGGCCAACTCCATCCACGAGGGAATTCACTCCTGGCCTCAGCAAGAGACTCAGTTGCCAAGTCAACTCACTGTAAAGCTCCTTGTCATAAAATTCAACATATCAGTTGCATAATATTTCCTGTCTTCCACTTCAGATATGTAAGATGATGCCTTAGATAGCTGTCTACTGTACGTGAATGTTTTCCTGTTTAAGGACACAGGTGACTGTGTTTAACTTATACCATATCCGTCTTCACCTTGACATATGCTACTGGGGAAATCAGCACTTTCAGCCATTGTTAAGTTAGTGGGTATGACCATCTTTACTTACCTTCTAATCTTGTCACAGGAGTTGTACTGATTGATCAGGGAAGGTCATCAAGTAAGCCAATCCATGACAAAATAACAGGTCTAGCAGGAGACAACACTATATGGAGTTGCCTTTGAAACCAATCACTTACAACTAAGGTATTATTAAGGACTAGACATTAAGCCCATTACAATAACGGGCGCCAGAACAGTAGTGCATAAACATTAGTAGGAACAGTCTCTATTAAATGGCAACGGAACTTGACCACACTGACTAGTGGCTGAGACTGCTGGCACTGACTGGTGGCTGAGACTGGTGGCTGTGGCTGGTATCCGAGACTGGTGGCTGTGGCTGAGATTGCTGGCTGTGGCTTGTGGCTCAGACTGCTGGCACTGACTAGTGGTTGTGGCTGGTGGCCGAGACGGGTGGCTGCGGCTGAAATTGCTGGCTGTGGCTTGTGGATGAGACTGCTGGCACTGAGTGCTGGCTGTAGCTGAGACTGCTGACTGAGGTTGGTGGCTGAGACTGCTTGCACTGAGTGCTGGCTGTGGCTGAGACTGCTGACTACGGCTGGTGGCTGAGACTGCTGGCACTGAGTGCTGGCTGTGGCTGAGACTCCTGGCACTGACTGGTGGCTGAGATTGGTGGCTGTGGCTGGTGGCACTGGCTGATGGTTGAGATGACTGGCACTGACAGGTGGCTGTCACTGCTGCCACTGACTGGTGGCTGCCACTGCTGCCACTGACTGGTGGCTAACACTGCTGGCACTGTGAATGGTGGCTGTGGCTGAACAACTGGCACTGACTGCTGGTGCTGAAACTGCTGGTAGAGACTGGTAGGTCAGACTGCTGACAGGGGCTCCTCTCTATATGGCTAATAGTGCTGGGACTGATAAACAGAAATGGCGGCTTGGACTGATGAACAGAAATGGAGTCTGGGACTGACAAGCAGAAATGGTGGCGCTCCGACCTGCTTGCCGGCGCGCCAGGTGTGGGCGGTGCAGGCGGCATGCGGAATGCCGTATCCTGTTTGGTCGGAGTGCTGGTGTGAACGGTGAGGGGTGTGTGTTACTATTAGGGTTATTCCTGCAGTATAGAAATCTTTTGCTAGAGGTAGTTGTGCATTGTGTGTGTATATATATATATATATATATATATAATATGTTTTTATTAGGCAAGGTAACCAAAAAATGGCTGTTCAGGTACAGTTTTTATTAATAGTTTTTTATAATGTTCACCTGACAGAGTAGATAATGTAATATTATTATTTTTTTTATGGTGTTAACCAGATAGGTTGGATCCCATGCTATTTTTATAGAGCAGGTCGTTACGGACATGACAATACATAATATATGTATTTTTTTTTTTACTTCATTTTATTCAATTATTTTTTGGACAAATTGCTTTTGTAGGGCCTTATATTTGTCGGATGAGGTCACGGTTTGATTGGTGCTAATTTTGGATACATATGATTTTTTTAATCAAATTTTTTACCATTTTTTGGGAAGTGCGGTGGGCAAAATTGCAATTCCATTAGAGTTTTTCTTTTTTTTTTTATGGTGTTCATTAGTGTTGAGCGAGCATGCTTGGCCGAACACTAGTTCGGCTCGAGCATTGCTATGCTCGACACATGGCGGTATTAGGCCGAATACTGCATGTGCTCGAGTGCAATGCTTGAGTCTCCTCCCGCATGTTTCTCGGCTGCTATGTCCATGCCAATAAACACGCAGGTAAGTACTGCCCTCATTGTAATGCCATAGCCATGTTGTTTACTAGCATTACAGTGATTGGCTGGCCGACACGCGTCATCAGATGCTATATAGCACCCGATGGCGCGTGTTCGGCTCAGTCGTAGTCTGGGAGAGCTGTGCATAGGAAGAGACAGACAGTGTAGGGAGTTATATAGGACTATTTTTATTAGAAAAACTTTTTAGAGACAAAAAAGTCCTTTTAAGGACTATTGTGTGTGACAGGAGAAATATATATTTGTAGAGCAACTTGCACTAAATTGCTAAAACTTTACAGACCCAAAAGTCCTTTTAACCTTTTAAGGACTATTGTGTGTGGCAGCAGCAATATATTTTTTTAGCGCATCCTGCGGCTAAATAGCATCTAATAGGCTGCTGCAGACAGTTGAATTATCTGCGCCACATCTCCTGTGTAAAGTGTGCGCATCCCAAAAATATCAATGACATCCAGTGTACTTTTTCCGTAGACAGTGTCCGCTGCGGACAGTTAAATTATCTGCTCCATATCTCCTGTGTAAAGTGTGCGCATCCCAAAAATATGTGTGACATCCAGTGTACTTTTTCTGTAGACAGTGTCCGCTGCAGACAGTGACATTTGATGTGCCACATCTGCAGTGTAGCGTGTGCGCTGAAAGATTTATCAGTGACATACAGTGTACTTTTTCAATAGACGGTGTCCGCTTCTGACAGTGACATTACCAGTGGAACAACTAAAGTGTAACGTGTGCGCTCAAAAAATGTATCTGTGACATACAGTGTACTTTGTCAATAGATGGTGTCCGCTTTTGACAGTGACATTACCAGTGCCACATCTCCAGTGTACAGAAAAAACAAAAGGCAAGCATCACTACAAATCCCGATCCAGGTACATATCAAGGTTTGTATTCTAGTCACAGTGTTGGTGCACGCAGATAGGGAACTTGGCCATCGGTCCCATTGTAGATATAATTTTCAAAAAGTGCGCAGCACTCGTCCGTATGGTCAATCAATCCAATTTATTAAATTGGATTGATTCACCATATGGACGAGTGCTGCAGACTTTTTGAAAATTACATCTCCAGTGTAATCAGTGCACATAAATATTTTATCTGTGACATACAGTGTACTTTTTCCGTAGATGCTGTGGACAGTGACATTACCGGTGGTACCTCTCATGTGTGACGTTTCCACATCCCGAATACCTTTTTTAATTGTTTTGCGCATACACTACCAAATCCTACGCTACTGTATGCTACTGTACGTGCGATATACTTTAAAACATTACATAACATTTAATAAGAAGAAGGCGAGCAGTAAGGGACAGGGACATGGCCATGATGCACGCAGAGGCCGTGACCCTGGGCAAGTAGAAACTGTGCCTGCTGCAAGAGCACAAGCAAAACAATCATCCACGATAACTAGCTTCATGCCCCAGTTTGCAGGGCGGCTCAGGACACCACTCTTGAAGTCAGACCAGTGTGACCAGGTGGTCGGTTGGATTGCAGCAGATAATGCTTCCAGTTGGTTAAGCACCACCCCTTCTTCCACCAAGTCCAGTCTCAGTAGCCAAGACCATGGAATATAATGTTTTACAGGGTCAGTTCACCTGCAGGCCTTCACCTACAATCTTTTACTAGGTCAGCTCACTTGCACGCCCTCGCATATAATGTTTTACAGGGTCATCTCACCTGCAAGCTCTTGCATATAATATTTTACAAGGTCAACTCACCTGCAGGTCCTCGCATATAATGTTTTACAGGGTCAGCTCACCTGCAGGTCCTCGCATATAATGTTTTACAGCATCAGATCACCTGCAGGCCTTCACCTACAACCTTTTAGAGGGTCAGCTCACCTGCAGGCCCTCGCATATAATGTTTTAGAAGGTCATCTCAACTGCAGGCCCTCACCTACAACCTTTTAGAGGGTCAGCTCACCAGCAGGCATTCATCTACAATCTTTTAGAGGTTTAGCTCACCTGCAGGCCCCTGCATATAATTTTTTATAGGGCCAGCTCACCAGCAGGCCCTCACCTACAATCTTTTACAGGGTCAGCTCACCTGCAGGCCCTCACATATAATGTTTTACTGGGTCATCTCACCTGCAGTCCCTCACATATACTGTTTTACAGGGTTTGCTAACCTGCAGGCCTTTTAGAGGGTCAGCTCATAAGCAGGTCTTTATCTACAATCTTTTACAGGGTCAGCTCACCTGCAGACCCTCACATATACTGTTTTACAGGGTCAGCTAACCTGCAGGCCTCACCTACAACCTTTTAGAGGGTCAGCTCATGAGCAGGTCCTCATGTACAATCATTTACAGGGTCTGTTCACTTGCAGGCCCTCACCTACAACCTTTTAGAGGGTTAGTTCACCAGCAGGTTCTCACCTACAATCTTTTAGAGGGTCAGCTCACCAGCAGGCCCTCACCCCTAATGTATTTAAAGGGTCAGCTCAGCAGGCCGTTTCTCCAAATGTTTTTGAGGGTCACCAGCAGGCCATCAATGATAACTTTTACTTTTTCACTTTTCTTTTTACATTTTTTGTACCCAGACCCACTTGATTCTTGAAGATCCAGTGGGTCTTCATGCTTACAATACACTGCAGTTGCCATGGTAACGATCGGCATGCTGCCACAGCGCAGCGGTTCCATGGGGAGGGAGCTCCCTCCCTCAGTTCACCCCCCAAGCATTGGCCGCTGCTACAGCAAAGCAGCGGCCCGATGGTTAGCCCCTCCATATAGATGTCCCTAAGGACCACAGCTTGGATGGGGTAGAACATCTGACATATCGGCCGTTTCAAGCAGAGTGTTAGCTGGACATTACAGCTAACACTCTGTCCGCTGCCTCTCTGCCATACTGACAGGGGGGGGCTATGCTGCGCGCTCTGCATCTCCTTCATGGCCACTCATCAGGACTTCGCCACACAGACCTCTGGAAATTGAAGGCGGCACATGCGCGCTGGCTGTTTGTGCGCTACGCTGATGGTGAGCTGAGAGAGAAGTAGACGGCGGCAAGGGAGCTGTGGCCTGCCTATAGGGTCTCGTGGTATCTTTGGGCAGTCAGGCTGCTGACACCCTGCAGGAGAAATTGTGTGGGGAACTTGTGTGGAGCCCTGTGTCCGTGTGGAGTGATTTGTCATGGTTGGACCCCCCCCGCCCATGCCCAGTGCAAAACTAGTGACATACACACTGTACAGCACACTCACACAGGGATTTTATTAGTATAGATATTTTCTGCATGGCCAATGACAATTGGAGTTCTTGCAATTTCCTTTGCTAAATCCCTTTTCATTTGGGAAACCCTTTTAAATCATGTTGGAAAACAATGATGGAGGACTTCTTATTACGTTTTCCAAATTGCACAATTCAGCATAACTTCATATTTTCTACTAACACAAGATGAGAACCCTAGATCTGTTGTGTGATTCCACGTTAATATTACATAGAAATATAGAATTTTCGGCAGATAAGAACCATTTGGCCCATCTAGTCTGCCCAATATGCTGAATACTATGGATAGCCCCAGGGCCTATCTTATATGAAGGATGGCCTTATGCCTATCCCATGCATGCTTAAACTCCTTCACTGTATTTGCAGCTACCACTTCTGCCGGAAGGCTATTCAATGCGTCCACTACTCTCTCAGTAAAGTAATACTTCCTGATATTGCTTTTAAACCTTTGCCCCTTTCATTTAAATCTATGGCCTCTTGTAGCAGTTTCTCTTCTCTCAAATATTGTCTCCTCTTTTGTCGTGTTGATTCCCTTTATGTATTTAAAAGTTTCTATCATATCTCCTCTGTCTCTTCTTACTTCCAAGCTATACATGTGAAGGACCTTTAACCTTTCCTGGTAAGTTTTGTCCTGCAATCCATGTACTAGTTTAGTAGCTCTTCTCTGAACTCTATCCAAAGTTTCAATATCCTTCTGAAGATCTGGTCTCCAGTACTGCACACAATACTCCCAATGAGGTCTTACTAGTGCTCTGTAGAGCGGCACGAGCACCTCCCTCTTTCTACTGTTAATGCCTCTCCCTATACACCCAAGCATTCTGCTGGCATTACCTGCTGCTCTATGACATTGTCTGCCCACCTTTAGGTCTGATATAATGACCCCAGATACTGAGGTTAGGACTGTATCATTGATTTTATATTCTGCTCTTGGGTTTTTATGCCCCAGGTGCATTATCTTTTCAGTGTTCTGTGTCCACTCCAGTCCTCAAAGACTCATCTGCTGTAAGAACAGCGTCCTGACAGCACCCCAAAAAAGCCCTTTTTAGGGCGGTTACATCAATCTGCTTTTCTTTTTTCTATATATATAATGCAGTTGCCTGCCTGTGTGTGAGAGGCCGCAGGCTCACAGACTGTACTGTGTGCACACTACTCATATAGGGTGGCACAGTACCTTGCAGATAAAAAAAGTCATTTCATTTTTTCCTTTTAATATAATTGCAGTTGCCTGCAAGTGTGTGTCAGGCCAACTGACTGTACGGTGCCCACTGCCAGTGCCCATCACTCATATCGGGTGGCACAGTACCTTGCAGATAAAAAAGTCATTTAATTTTTACCCTTTAATATAATTTCAGTTGCCTGCCAGTGAGTGCCAGGCCCACAGACTGTACTGTGCCCACTGCCCACCACTCATATAGGGTGGCACAGTACCTTAAAGATAAAAAAGTCATTAAATTTTTGCCCTTCAATATAATTTCAGTTGCCTGCCAGTGAGTGTCAGGCCCACAGACTGTACTGCGCCCACTACCATTGCCCACCACTCATTTCGGGTGGCATGGTTCCTTGCAGATAAAAAAGTCATTTAATTTTTACCCTTTAATATAATTTCAGTTGCCTGCCAGTATGTGTCAGGCCCACTGACTGTACTGTGCCCACTGCCAGTGCCCATCACTCATGTCGGGTGGCGCAGTACCTTGCAGATAAAAAAGTCATTTAATTTTTACCCTTCAATATAATTGCAGTTGGCTGCCAGTGTGTGTCAGGCCCACAGACTGTACTGTGCCCACTGCCAGTGCCCACCACTCATATAGGGTGGCAGAGTACCTTGCAGATAAAAAAGTCATTGAATTGTTACCCTTCAATATAATTGCAGTTGCCTGCCAGTGAGTGTCAGGCCCACAGACTGTACTGTACCCACTGCCAGTGCCCACCACTCTTATAGGGGGGCACAGTACCTTGCAGATAAAAAAGTCATTTAGTTTTTACCCTTTAATATAATTTGAGTTGCCTGCCAGTGAGTGTCAGGCCCACAGACGTTACGGTGCCCACTTCCTAGTGCCCACCACTCTTATAGGGTGGCACAGTACCTTGCAGATAAAAAAGTAATTTAGTCTTTACCCTTTAATATAATTGCAGTTGCCTGCCAGTGAGTGTTAGGCCCACAGACTGTACTGTGCCCACTGCCCACCACTCATATAGTGTGGCACAGTACCTTGCATGCCTAGTACCACTAATAAAAAGAAAATGACAGGCAGAGGCAGGCCACTCCGCAGGGGCCGTCGTGGTCATGGTCCTGTGATTTCCTTTGGCCCTAATATAATGCCCAGTGTTCAGAGTCCACGTACACTGAACTCGAAAAATTCTGAGGACATAGTTGACTGGCTTACAAAGGACAACCAATCTTCTACAGCTTGCGCTCGGAACCTTGACGCACCATCCTCCTCCAGCTCAGCTTCGGGCACCTCTCAAGTTACCACTCTCGAGCCCGCCACAACCACCAACAATAGCACCACAGCCACTTCACTTGATCAGTCAGAGTAGTTATTTAAACATCAGTTGGAAGAAATGAGTGATGCACAACCATTATTGCCAGAGGATGTAGATCACAGGGCTATGTCTCAGTCAGGCAGCATTACACAAATGGACGTACGGTGTGATGATGATGATGTTGTACCCGCTGCTGCTTCCTTTGCTGAGTTGTCAGATACAAGTGAAGCGGTTGATGATGACGATGTGTCCATGGATGTCACGTGGGTGCCCGCACGAAGAGAAGAAGAACAGTGGGAAAGTTCAGATGGGGAGACAGAGAGGAGGAGGAGTCGAGTTGGAAGCAGGGGGAGTTCTTCGTAAGGAGTTAGTGGCACAGTCAGACAGCATGTATCGGCACCCAGGGTCAGCCAGACAGCACACCAATCAACGCATGCTGTTGCCACCACCAGAATGCCGTCATTGCAAAGCTCAGCAGTGTGGCATTTTTTGTGTGTGTCTGCCTCTGATAACAGCAATTCCATCTGCAACCTGTGCCAAAAGAAACTGAGTCGTGGGAAGTCCAACACCCACCTAGGTACAACTGCTTTATAAAGGCACATGATCTCACATCACAAACGCCTATGGGATCAACACATGAGTACAAGCAGCACACAAACTCAAAGCCACCTTCTCCTCCTTGTCCAGCATCTTCAACCATGTCAACCACTGCTGTCCTCCTTGCCCCCTCTGAACCACCCGCCACTCCGCCTCTCACCTTCAGCAGTTCCTGCTCATCTGCCCACAGTCAGGTGTCTGTCAAGGAAATGTTTGAGCGTAAGAAGCCAATGTCACAGAGTCACCCCCTTGCCCGGCATCTGACAGCTGGCTTGTCGGAACTCTTAGCCTGCCAGCTTTTACCATACAAGCTGGTGGCGTCTGAGGCCTTCAAAAAATTTGTAGCTATTGGGACCTGGTGGAAGGGACCCGGACTAATTTTTTTTTCACAAAAGATAATCCCAAACCTGTACTCTATTATGGAAAAGGAAGTCATGACATGTCTGGCACACAGTGTTGGGGCAAGGGTCCATCTGACCACTGATACCTGGACTTCAAAGCACGGTTTGGGCAGATACAAAAATACAAAAACAAAATACAGCCACAAAATGGGAGATCTTTAAAAACATCCTAAAATTCTCATTGTGAGAGGTACATACCGTATGGGAATAAAAGGTTAAGGAACTAAAAGAAACCAATGTGGATAAATAGAAATGTAAAGAAAGCAATAAATGACAAAAAGAAAGCATATAAATCACTAAAACAGGAGGGTCGCGAGGAAGCACTGAAAAACTATAAGGAAAAAAACAGAACATGTAAAAAACAAATTAAAGCGGCCCAACTAGAGACCGAGAGATTAATTGCCAAAGAGAGTAAAACTAACCCTAAAATTTTCTTTAATTATATAAATGTTAAAAAGTATAAATCTGAAGGTGTCGGCCCTTTAAAGAGTAATGAAGGGGGAGTTGCAGAGAGCGATGAGGATAAAGCATAACTATTAAATATTTTTTTCTCCAATGAATTCACTGAAGAAAATAAACTGTCAGATGAAATGCTGAATGTAAAAATAAATCCCCCATTAAAAGTGTCCTGTTTGACCCAAGAAGAAGTACAACAGTGACTTAAAAAAATTAAAACAGACAAATCGCCAGGACCGGATGGCATACACCCCTGTATACTAAGGGAATTAAGTAATGTCATAGCCAGACCCTTATTTCTGACATTTGCGGACTCTATACTGAACAGGGAATGTCCCACAGGATTGGCGCATAGCAAATGTGGTGCCAATATTCAAAAAGGGTCCAAAAACAGAGCCTGGAAATTATTTGCGCTAAAAGTGTTTATTGACATATTTCATTTCAATACAAGAAAAATAGATGCAGTTAACATTTACTGGTCTTTGCGCTAAAAGCGTTTATTGTCATATTTCTAGAGAAAAAGAGAAAACTATATGCAGTTCACTTTTTCTGTTATCTACTTAGAAATCTTTTATTGGCCTATTTTAGTCCAAGATAAGAAATATATACGCAGTTCACTTTTGCTGTTATTTGTGCTGAAATCATTTTGTTGCCAATTTCAAATCCTTTAGTTGCCTATCTCAGTAAAAAAAAAAAAATATATATAGATATTTAGCGCTTTTAGGGGTGTTTTAATTTGCTTTTCATTTATTTAGGTCAGCTAAAAGTATGTCAGACAGAGAAGTGCCAGGCTCTGCACAGGGGAGTGGCAGAGGTGTAAATGATTCTGGCGCAGGCACAGGTTGCAGCAGAGTAAGGGGGCGTGGCAGCAGGGGTTTCTTCCCAAGGCCTCAGGTCCACATGTCAGCTAGCGGTCGTGTCTTGACAAGCAACCCAGCAGTTCTTGATTGCCTCACTATATCTTCGACTTCGATGAAAGTGACAGCAGCACCAGCAGCCTAAGTCTAGATTCGCTGATAAGCAGCTATCTTTACCAGCATAGTGAAGAAACTACTCACCAGCAGCAGCAGGTAGACCTGGAGCAGGATCTGATCCAGCAGGTGGTGGCATAATTGGACAGCACCCTGACAGCCGTCATAGAAGATCCGCTGGACTATTGAGCAGCCAAACTGGATTTCTGGCCGCAACTGGCAGAGTTTGCCCTGGAAAAGCTGCCTTGTCCGGCCAGTAGTGTGGCATCAGAGTGTTTAGTGTGGCAGGGGCCATAGTTACCCCAAGAAAAACTTGCCTGTCCCACCAAAATGCGGAGAGACTTACCTTTGTCAAGATGAATCAGGCATGGATCATCCAGGATTTTAACCCACCGATGCCTGATGCATCACATTAGATCATTCATCTCCACACTATGTCCCCTTGCCACTTTGTGGTCTCCTGATGCTGCCATTTCCACACTATGTCACCCTGCCACTCTGTGGTATCATGCTGCTGCTGTTGCTGCCATCTCCACGCTATATCACTGTGCCACTCTGTGGTATCATGCTGCTGCTGTTGCTGCCATGTCCACACTATGTCACCTTGCCACTCTGTGGTATCATGCTGCTGTTGCAGCCATCTCCACACTATGTCACTGTGCCACTCTGTGGTATCATGCTGCTGCTGTTGCTGCCATCTCCACACTATATCACCTTGCCAGTCTCACAGATGGCTCTAGACTTGAACATGAGGCCCCCACGAACAGAAGTAACTTACCTGGCATTGCCAGACTCCCATGGTAAGGTCACTTTCTGATTTGGGCACTTACAGTCACCTTCCCCATGTACATTACAGACTACTTTTCTGGAGGTGCCTGGCCCCGGTACTAATAAACACTATGGTGAACCCCAAAAACCGCATACAAGGGTTCAGATTTTCGGGTGGATCCCAGTCTAATACAGCATGGACTTTCTCTGGATCCATTCAAAAACCTGAAGATGACAGGTTGACAGCAGGTAGCCCAAGAATTGCACCTCATGTACAGCAAAAACACACTTCTCTAATGTTGCGTAAAATTTATTATCTCTTAGGATCTGTAACACCTGTCTAGCGTGATCCTGATAAGTCTCCACATCTGTAGAGTAAATTAATACGTCATCCAAATACTCGACAACAAAACTCCCCACCAGGTGATAAAAAATATAATTCACAAAATGCTGGAAAACCGCAGGAGCATTGGTCCACCCAAAAGGCATGACCAGGTACTCGAACCCTCTGGTGTATTCAAAGCCGTGTTCCATTCATCCCCTTCCTTGATCCTGACCAGATTGTATTGTCCCCTTAAGTCCAACTTAGAGAACTCCGTGGCATCAACAATCTGGTTAAACAAATCAGGAATCAAAGGTAGGGGGTAAGGATCACGGACAGTACTCCGATTGAGCTCAAGAAAATCCAGACATGGCCTAAGACTTCTATCCTTTTTTTAACAAGGAAAACCCTAACATACAATTTGCACGCCTCCCTAAACAAAGTGAAATTATCACTCTCCCAGAAAATCTGTCCGGGAGTACAATGTTAGGCCTGCTAACCACCAGTAGGATCAGCAGCCTGTGGTCTCTGGATCTGTGAGACGGTCATGCGGAGGTCAGCTACCTCCAAAGACAGCCCCTGCAGCTGTCCTGCTACTGCAGCAATAGGATCCACCACCTTTTTCCCCAAAATAAAAAAAAATTTTTTTTTTTTTTAAATACACTTCATGGGTGTCGCAATGTGCGAAAACACCCATAGTATAAAAACATATTCCCCATACGGCAAACAGCAAAATGGAAAAAAGTGTTCAAATGGCCTATTCGCTGTTTTTGGTCGCTTCGTTTTCTACAGAAAATTAAACAAAAAGTGATCAAAAAGTCATACACACCCCTAGAATGGTATCAATGAAAAGTTCAGATCGCCCCGCAATAAAGGAGCCCCCATACAGCTTCGTACACATAATTACAAAAAAGTTATAGGGGTCAAAATATGGCGACAAATAAATAAAACAGATTTTTTTATCACTATCAAAACGCAATAAAAACTATACATGTAGAGTCGGAATCGTACTGCCCTGTAGAATAAAAGTAAACTGTCAGTTTTATTGTACATCGAACGTCGTAATTAAAAAATCCGTAAAACTGTGGAATTTTTTGTAGCTTAATATATTTAAAGTATTTGCATCTTGGTAGCAAATAACACAGATACTTTAACCCTCAGTTCACACTTGCGCGTTTTATAGCACGTTCGAACGCGCTGTAAAACGCATAACCGATGCAAACCAATGCTTCCCTATGGGACTGGTTCACATTTTCGCGTTTTACAGCGCGTTCAACGCGCTGAAAAACGCCCGATGCATAAACAAGTACTTGAGCTTTTTTTGGGGCGTTTGTCGCGCGTTTTGGCCCATAGACTTCAATGGGAACGCGCAACGCTTGTATTTAGCGCGTTTTTGACACTGAAAACGCGCGTTCGAACGTGCGTTTATGAATTTGCAACATGCTGGAAAGGCCAAACCCCAGGTGCTAGGCACAGTTTGGAGAGAAGCCAACACTGCAGTCAATCACACAAACGCGCGTAAAACGCGTGTTTACTATTGCCAAAAACGCGCACAAAAACACGTGCAAAATGCGCGACAAAAACGCGCGGAAAATGCGCGTCTCAGAAACGCTCAGGTCTGAACCCAGTAAGTGGTGTTGAGAAATCTATGTTTCAACAGGTCACTTTTAAGTGCTCTCTGCACCGAACTGCTTTACAACCCATCTGCACTCTGCACAACCCTGAGTGACAGCTGTGCCAGGCAACCAGCAGGTCACTACAGCTGTCACTCAGAGAAAAGGGGGGAGGGATATGAAACAGCTCAATGCAGAGACCAAAAAGCACTATACCGTGAATTCTGCTTGTGGTACTTACAGGAACAGAATCTGGCAGAATAAAATGTTACATTTGCACAACTCCTGATAAGAAAAGCTCTACAAAAGTCATGTTTCTCCTTCTCTCCCAAACTTCTAGTTAGTGCTGTCAGTAGTTTAGCATCCATAAAAGTGCTGAAAAAACTTGACTAATATTATGACTGATTGGTATACAAATCTCTTTCAATAATCAAGCCATATGTTTGATAATTATATGCATGTTCTATTAACATATTAAACTGCCAAATTTGTGTGGTAGTTACAAAATTACAAACTCCTCACAAATCTTTTAAAAAAATGACAAACACTTAGTTGTACTGTACCTGATAAATCCAGGAGAAGAAATAAATAATTGCGTGGAAAAACAACCTAAAAATATGTTCTCTCAGTCACATCGCTCGGTGTTTGATTCTCAATGACCGAGGCATAGGTTCATACAAATATTTATCTGGACTCTCAAGGGCCAAGACGAGGTAATAAGCCTGGAAATAGCTTTCACTGTTCCCTTGAGCTGTGTTAAAATGCTATTATTGCAATATCAGCTATTAGAATTAAATGATTCAAAATAACCTATTAAAAATTAAAAGAAATTAAATAGTTTGGTATTGATTCCAAAAACATTAGGGGAGATATCATAAGCAACATGAACAAGAATTCTGGAAAAAATTGAGCCAAACAAGTTGTCTACATGACATGCGCCAAATCTATTCTGTTTTGCACATAATTTATTATTGCTTTACATCATTTCATTTTTTTTTGCCCAGAATACAAGTTTACATGTTACCTACCAAAGACAAAGTAATTTGTCACAAAGCAAATTTTTTTTTGTAAAATTCAGTAAACTTCCAAATCGAATTTTGGAATACTTTGCTCATCTCTAATTGACACAAATGAGTTTCCATATAATGCTGGTCAATAAAATAATTATCAGGGCAGCTGTTTTTATAAAAAAAAAAATGGCTATCTTTACAGTATCTTATCTAGAAAAATGCCCCTGTCTTTCTGTAGCAGCTCACTTCTCCCTTTTTCAGAGATTTCTGTGGGCAGGAGAATCTTATCCTTCCTTAAGCTGACAGTCCATCTCCTCTCTCTGCTTCTAGCTCCACCACTCATCCTGTGACTGCACAATACAGTGACGCCATCCTGCCAACTCTGCTGTAGCATGAACAACACAGGCTGGGAAAGTGTAACGCCTCGATATTGGCATTACCACTTCTGCACCTTGCTACTGTCTCTTATGGTTAACTTAATGCCATTCTATGCATTTAATTCCAGGTCCTGTATAATGTGCATATCTATTTCAATGCAACTGTTCTTGTTTACGTGTAATGTGCCTGGTTCAGCAGCAGATGGCAGCATAAATGGCAGAGCTACAGATACAGAGAATGGGGCTTTCTTTTCCATTCTACTCCTCCCCCTTCCTCTGTGGTGCGGTGGCCGTGTCCCACTTGCTGCAGGGAGGGTGGAGTTCTAGTTAGAAGTCAGTGGAGAAAGGGGAAGGAAGCAGCTGCACGTCCCTGTTGGACGGGCCCTGTCTAGACCAGCTAGAGCACGTTCAGCTCTGCTGGACATGGAGGCCACAGCTTGAAGCCTCTTAAGCCAGTTGGAAAATGTGTTCCCTGGACCAGTTTACAGTCAGAATACAGAGACAAAGCTAAAGTATACAGCTATCCTGTCAGCACAGCAGAGCCAGAGAGGAACAGATGTAGCAGAGAGGAGTTTGCCTGCCACAGTTAATGCTAACGCCTGCTGGAACCAAGATAAAGCCTGAAACTGCTAAGAGAAACGTTAATGCAAAGTAAAGCTTTTATCAACTTCATCACAAGGTCTTGACTCAATTTATTTCTTCATTACCTTCATTAACAACCCCCCACCTTTTCATTGCTTCAGAGCCAACACCTAGAGTCCAGTGTATCCAGGTAGGAGCACCGTGACACGTGCACAAACCATTAAGGGACATTATAGGCTACCCTACACCACTCTGGCATCCCTACACCTGGGTAGCATCCACAGTATCACTAAAAGAGGCCCTGTGGCCTTGGTGCTTCATTGCAAGTGGCGTAAAAAAAGCTGTTAAAGATGTCCAAAATCGGAGCTGGTTATGTTTGCTCTACTGCTCCAAATTAGTGGTAAGCCAAGGCTTTTACGTGCACGGAGAAAATAACAGTGACACACATTGGGATCAAAGTAATTTCTAATTAATATAGATAGTAACATAGTAACATTGTATATAAGACCGAAAAAAGACATTTGTCCATCCAGTTCGGCCTGTTTCCTACAAGTTGATCCAGAGGAAGTAAAAAAAAACTGTGAGGCAGAAGCCAATTTTCCCCACTTAAGGGGAAAAAAATTACTTCCCAACTCCAATCAGGCAATCAGAATAACTCCCTGGATCAACGACCCCTCTCTAGTAGCTATAGCTTGTAATATTATTACACTCCAGAAATACATCCAGGCCCCTCTTGAATTCCTTTATTGTACTC
Source organism: Bufotes viridis (assembly GCA_033119425.1). Taxonomy (NCBI): domain Eukaryota; kingdom Metazoa; phylum Chordata; class Amphibia; order Anura; family Bufonidae; genus Bufotes; species Bufotes viridis. The sequence continues at coordinate 11,571,361 of CM065592.1, read as the reverse complement.
AACATAACCACCGACTCAGGCAGAGAGTTCCACAGTCTTACTGCTCTTACCGTGAAGAATGCTCTTCTATGTTTGTGTAGAAACCTTCTTTCCTCCAGACACAGAGGATGTCCCCTCGTCAGAGTCACAGTCCTGGGGATAAATAGATGATGGCAGAGATCTCTGTACTGACCCCTGATATATTTATACATAGTTATTAGATCTCCCCTCAGTCGTCTTTTTTCGAAAGTGAATAACCCTAATTTTGATAATCTTTCACGGCACTGTAGTGGCCCCATTCCAGTTATTACTTTAGTTGCCCTCCTCTGAACCCTCTCTAGCTCTGCTATGTCTGCCTTGTTCACAGGAGCCCTGAACTACACACAGTACTCCCTGTGTGGTCTGACTAGTGATTTGTAAAGTGGTAGGGCTATATTCTGATCACGGGCATCTATGCCCCTTTTGATGCAACCCATTATCTTATTGGTCTTGGCAGTAGCTGCCTGACACTGGTTTTTGCAGCTTAATTTGCTGTTTATTAGAATTCCTAGATCCTTTTCCATGTCAGTGTTACCGAGTGTTTTAGTATTTAATATGTACGGGTGACTTGAATTATTCCTTCCCATGTGCATAACTTTCCATTTGTCAGTGTTAAACCTCATCTGCCATTTCTCTGCCCAAGCCTCTAATCTATCCAGATCCCTCTGTAGCAGTATATTGTCCTCTTCTGTGTTAATTACTTTACACAGTTTATTGTCATCTGCAAAAATTGATATTTTACTGTGCAGGTCTTCTACAAGATCATTAATAAATATATTGAAGAGAATAGGGCCCAATACTGACCCCTGAGGTACCCCACTAGTAACAGTGACCCAATCTGAGTATCTACCGTTAATAACCATCCTCTGTTTTCTGTCACTCAGCCAGTCACTTACCCACATACAGACAGTTTCTCCCAGTCCGAGCATCCTCATTTTATATACTAACCTTTTATGAGGTACAGTGTCAAATGCTTTGGAGAAGTCGAGATATACGACATCCATTGATTCGCCGCTGTCAAGTCTAGAACTTACCTCCTCATAGAAGCTGATTAAATTCATTTGGCATGACCGATCCCTCATGAAGCCATGCTGATATGGCAGTATTTGCTTATTTTCATTGAGATACTGCAAAATAGCATCTCTTAGAAACCCTTCAAACAGTTTACCAACAATAGATGTTAAACTTACCGGACTATAATTTCCAGGCTCTGTTTTTGGACCCTTTTTGAATATTGGCACCACATTTGCTATGCGCCAATCCTGTGGAACATTCCCTGTCAGTATAGAGTCCGTAAATATCAGAAATAAAGGTCTGGCTATGACATCACTTAATTCCCTTACGATACGGGGGTGTATGCCATCCGGTCCTGGTGAATGTACAGGAAGTACATCAGTTTATATAGACATCAGAGAGGCATTCCCTCTGAGGCATGTGGCATTGTTATATTGGCTGGAATATGAAAATATGAAAAGAGATAACACTTGGCATCTGCACAATGTGCATTGTTTTACTAACTCTGGTTTGTAAACATCCAGCTATAGCAGCCATCTTGTAATGGAGTCTATACTAACAGCAGAGAAGCATATATGACGTAGCAAGGAGGCGTGATTGCTTGATAGGATGGACCCTTCGTGCTCTGGAGGATATAAGATGTTGTCTGAGTACATGGGAGCTGTCTTAGCTGAATATAAGAATGATGTCCACATCTCTATCACAAGTACTTGTACTCTTAAAGAGCCCTGGGGGAAGGCTCCAGCCACAAATTTGGCATCACGAGCAGGATAAATCTGTGTGTCTTGCAGCCACAAAGCCTACCGAATTTACAGAAACCCCTTAAAAATGACTTTATTAAATTTACTGCGGAGCGGCAGGTGCAAAACTGTGTGCACTGGCATCCGAAAGGAAAATTCGCTATTTTTACCAGTAATGATGCATCATCTTCTTGTACAGTTAGAGCTGGAAAGTAAAGGAACGCCCCTACCTAAAGCGGAAAAATCTAGACCTGCCCACAGGGAACAACCCAGTACATCCAAAGGAGGAAGTGGAAGCTCAACCCCTAGAGCCCCTCCTTCATCACCAGTTTGTGCTAAAGAAAGAGGAAACAAGATGTGGTATCCTCGGTAGCCATACTGGGGCAGAATGTGTTGGGGAGACAGACTGCCTGAAACGAAAGATGCCCCACAAGAGGTGCGTGTATCGCAACATCAGCGACCCCCTAAGAAGATGCTGCAGGCATTACCCGTGCCAGCTGGTGCGGCGGAGGTGGCAGAAGTTAGCACTCCACCACACAGGAAGAGAGGCACCTTTAAATGCCGGAACCCAATTGTGCCAAAGGAGGTGACGGCCCACGCTGCCAATATGTAGGAGTATAAGCAAACAATAGAGGACTGGGCCATCCGAGTGTGGGACCAACCGCAGCCTCGAGATCCTCTCCTGGAGGAGAGAACCAGGTCAGTAGTCTGGTTCTCAGTCCAGTGAGGCAGTGGTTTCCTCCTGGATGAGAAGACTGGACGGGAGTTCTTCATGGGACGCCGCTCCGTAAAGCGTCATTACCTGTCGCAGGCAAGGCACAGCCTGTACAAGGGGAACGTCGTGGAGTACACCTCCATGGAGTCCCTCTAGGGGCCCTTTTACATAGCTGTGATACTGCTAGAGAAATCCCTGGGACCCCTGACAGCAGGGGAGACATGGCAGGAGGACCCAATAGCTGTCAGGACAGTGCACTGTCTGCAGGAGTCGACAGATGGTGTGCTGCAAAAAGCATAAGCCAGAGCCGGAGCCACTCATTCCAGGATTGCCTGCACCACCTGTTTGTCAAATGGGCTGTGTGTCTAATTCCATTGTTTCCTTCAGCCCAAAGTTGTCTATCAACTACCGTGGAAAATGGCCGCAGCGAGGGAGAGAGCAGCCTCTGATTCGCCATCACATGAGGAGGACTGTCTACGCGCTCCCATACAGCCGGAGGTCCTGGATCCATTTTGCCTGGCAGGAGGTCCTGGACCCGTGAAACAGAAAGTTGCAGTTGCCATGAAGAGTGTGACCACACAGTCCATTCCAAGATCCACCACAGGAGGGCAGTGGAGCTCCACTATGCAAGCCATACTGGATTATAAAAGACAGGACAGTCCATTGATGACCTTTAGCAGTAGCAGTAGCAAGGAGGATCTGATGTCCTTCCCCTAAGGTGCTACTCTGTCAGCATCCTAAAGAATAAAGGACTCATGGGAGCCACTTTGTGGACTGCACTTAAAGGGTGAGGAAATGCTGGCGATTTATTTGTCTTTATGCTCTGTTGCCCTTTTTGTTCCCTACCCGGATGGCCATGTTAGTCAGGACTCCCCCCATTCTCAGGAACACCCCAGATACCAAAATTCCCAGTTGCATATGGTTACACATAATATCCCTTTTTCCACCTTTTCAGGTTAATTGGGAGCCCCCTTTGCCAAAAGGGTTCTCGTGATCTCTGCTGCTATTCTTATACCAATGTAGATTACAACTGACTTTGTTACCTCATGTGGAAAACAAATGATATTATTACCTCATGTTGACGTTACGTTATATCCCATGGATTACAAAGGACTCTTTTGCACTTTTGTTCTAATTGGCAATGGATCCTCAATGTGATTTTAATCTACATTAAATATTTGCGCTATTTCTGCACTAACCTTTTACATTATGTGTACTGTGCCCATTGTGTTTATTCTTTTGCAGGTGCTGCAATGTATTATATGCACTTTTTGTATGGACTTTGGTGCAATTATGCAATTAGCCAGATAGTCAGCACCTTACTTCTTAGCTTATTATGGACTGCCTCTGAGGACGTCTGGTACATGACAAGCAAGTCTCACATCACCATTGCTCAATATGGACTGACTCTGAGGGCATTAAATACTAATGGTTCTTATGTTCTTGTGTTACCTAGATAGCCTAGGTATACATGGTATTGTATTGCTACACAGGGGGGAACCAAGTGGTAAGTCAGAAGCAGATCTGACATCGTCAAGGTAACCTGCTACTAATATGTGTCTGGAGAGATTGGAGAGCACTGTCTCATCCTCCTAATGTGTATATTAGTGATGAGCGGCAGGGGCAATATTCGAATTTGCGATATTTCGCGAATATTTGGGTAAATATTTGCCATATATTTGAAAATTCGTGAATTCCTGATCTTCAGGCATTATTTTCTTGATTTTGAAAATTCACATTAAAAAATTTGCATAAAGTTCACATAGACTGGTATTTTAATAAAAACACAAATATTCGGATTACGAATATATTTTGAGATATTCTAAATATTCGCGAATTCTCGAAGTGCCGATATTCGCAATTAAAATTCGCAATTCGAATATTCGTGATCAACACTAGTGTATATGTTTTAAGGCCTTGTGCTTTGCCAAGGTTATGTATATCCTTAGGTCTTGTGCCTTGCCAAATGTGTGAAAAGCTACCTGGTTCAGACATCAAGGTGACGAAGCGTAAAGCATGACAAGACCTTGGTGCTAGGAAGGGAATACAGGATGAAGCCACCCTTATTTTTGTGGGCGTATCATAGCATGAGGAGGGATTACAGTATATAACACCCCCACGATCCATATACGACTATGGCCATGTCGTGGAGTATTGAGTAGTGTTGAGCGAACACGAACTGTATAGTTCAAGTTCGTACCGAATTTTGGGGTGTTCGGGATACGGACCATTAGAAAACGGGGTGTGGTGTTTAACATGCAGGATATGCTCAACCCATATGCAGTTGTGCATGTATATAAGGGATCACATCCTGCACTTGTAGTCCGTTGCTAGGGGCAATTAACAGCAAAAAATGCATACAATGGAAGATGTCAGACACGGACTACAAGTACCACAATAACCATCCTACATACGATAACGATAATGTGGATGTGGAGAACAATTAAAAACATAACCATAGCAAAGGCAGGTGCACTCTGTGGCAATACTAAACCCTCACACTGATGTTAAAATTGAGAGGTTAGTTCGACACATCCTACTAGGAGGACATGTCTTAAGCTCAGACACCACGTCAAGGTCTCTCAAGTAGCCAGCTCAAAGCTGTTTGTGAGTCAGGCCTTACGCTCCCGTAATGCCCAATTGCCCCTGGTATCGCCCATACCGCACAGGTAGGTTGAGTGGTAGGGTCTCGGGCTACTTGAGAGACCTTGACGTGGTGTCCGAGCTTAAGACATGTCCTCCTAGTAGGATGTGTCGAACTAACCTCTCAATTTTAACATTCAGTGTGAGGGTTTAGTATTGCCGCAGAGTGCACCTGCCTTTGCTATGGTTGTGTTCGGGACACGGACTCGAAACCAAAAACTTTCAAAAAAGTTTGGGTTCGGGTTCGATGTTCGGCGATGTATTCCTGCTTTAGCCAATCAGCAAGCAATTTACTTATTGCCCTAAGAAGCCATCACAGCCATGCCTACTAATGGCATGGCTGTGATTGGCTGAGTGCAGCATGTGACTCAGCCTCTTTATAAGCTGGAGTCACGTACTACCGCACGTCAGTCTGCTGATTTGAGCTTAGGGAGAGGATGCTGGTGCTGCGATCAGGGACAGAATAGGGCAGAAATCTGAAGAACCTGTGCAACTTTAATACACAAGATACAGCACATAGAGAGGGAGGGAGCCTCAGCAATTCAACATTTGTGTACCCAGCCACTGCCAGGGAGATTTTTTTTGTAATCCATCTGTTACTGAGGTGGGGGTCGGCGGCCATTTTAGGCACTGCAGTGTACTGCATGTCTGCCAGCCTGCCAGGGACATCAGCCTAATCCTATTTTGTAGATCAGTGAAGGAAAAATAACTTTGCTCAAGTCCCCTATATTGCCTTTTGTATGTTTAAGGGGTGACATAGTCCATTTGTCTAGCCGGGGATCTGTGGTGCCAAAGAGCACTTTTGTATACTGTGCACTAAACTGTATATTCCATTTCAGCTACCAAATAGTGCATCAGTGTATTTAAGTTAAAAAAAGTGGTCATCCTGATCCACCAAGCCTATTTTGCACAGCCAAAATATATATTTGACATTTCTGCGGTGAAATAGAGAATCCGTGTATTTCTTGTCCACAAAACAGTTCTGCATACACCGTCCAACGACATATTTTATATTTCTGCATGGAAAGAGTGCTTCTTAGTTTATTATAGAAAAAAAAACATTTTTCAAGGTCCACCAAACAGTCTGAAATACCCATTACAACCACCTATTTTACAATGCTGCTGTGAAAGCCAGCATAAGTGTATTTATTTGACAAAAGAGTGGTAATCCTGATCCACAGAACATCTTGAAATACACCGCTTAAATACAGATTTCACATTACAGCTGAGAAATAGTGCATTATTATTTTTTGTGTGAAAAAAGCAATATTCTTGCTTCACAAAGCAGTTGTACATACATGGTATAAATATCTAATTTAAATTTACAGCAGTAAAAAAATTAGCATTTTGGGGTTTTATTGAAAATAGCCGTGTTTTAGGCCGATAAACAGTTGTTCATCTGTCGTTTAAATAATTATTTCCAATTTATAACAGTCTAATACTGCATTTTTGAATTTTGGTGAGTATAAATATCTACTGTTAATGTACAGCAGTCAAAAACTTCATTTTGGGGTTTTATTGAAAAAAGCCATGTTTTAGGCCGAAAAAACTGTGCATCCGGCGTATAAATAATTAATTTCAATTTACAGCAGTGAAATACTAATTTTCTGTATTTCATTACGAAAATACTTGTTCATGTTCCACAAACCACTTGTGCATACAGCGTAACAAAAAAAATATTTTACATTTCCGCATGGAAATTTAGAATCAGTGTATTTTTGGCACAAAAAACATTATTCTGGGTCCACAGAGCATTTTTATGACACGGGCACTGCCTTAGCGAACGTAATTGTCGACTAGTGGCAGGTAAATTGACACCTGAGATAAACCATCTGTTAGTTTGGTTGGTGAACGCAAATAATGAGGAGAACATAAAATTAGGGACGTGGGCATGGTTGTGGCCGTTCAGCGCCAACTACCGCTTCTGTTCAAACACCATCCTCTGGTGCGAGTAGGCGACAGAATCTGCAGCGTTATTTGATAGGCCCAAATGCCCTCTCTACAGATGGTGAAGCCAGAACATGTACCAGGCGATAGTTGATTTTGTGGCTGACAGTGCCTCCAGTTCCTTCACAGTATCTAACACCCAGTTCTCTGCAGAAAGCTCAGAGTTGGCACCTGCAGCCCATGCCCATCAGTCTTCCACCTCACCCCTGCGCAAATCATCCAAGCAGTCAGAGCCCCAAATCATGCAGGAAAGTCTTATAGTTTTTGATTACTCTGTTGGCAGGGTTTCCCCGGTCCATCTACCTAGCCCAGCCCCAGAAGAGGAAGACCTTGAATACATTGATGCTCAACCACTTTTGTTGCAGGATGAGGACATGGGAATACTGCACAAAATGTCTCTGGCGCATGTGCTGAATCTGGTGCTGCAGAAGTTTCTTAAAAACTACCCAGACATGTCAGAGCTGCTGTTAAAAGTGCGGTCCGTATGTGCGCGCATTTGGCGTTCTCACCCTGCTGCTGCTTGCCTGTCTGCGATGCAGCGTAACTTCGGCCTTCCCTCTCAGCGCCTCATATGCGACATGCCCACAAGGTGGAACTCCACCTTATATATGCTGCAGTATGCACGGGTCAGTCACTCTGCAGATCAGCACCACTTCACCACCAGTGACTGGGCCTGCATGCGAGACCTGTGTACCTTGTTGCGGTCTTTGGAGTACTCAACCAACATGGCAAGTGCTGATGATGCCGTTATTAGCATTACAATACCCCTTCTATGTCTCCTTGAAAAAAATATTACGGCGATGATGGAAGAGGATGCGGTACAGGAGGAGGAGGAAGAGGGGACATTTCACAGGGTTTCAAGCAGGTCATACAGAAGTGGCTCAGAGGGTGGGTTCCTGCACCAGCAGAGGCCAGGTACACATGTGGACAGCCAGGGCACACTTCTGGAGGACGAGGAGGATGAGGTAGAGGAGGAGGAACCGGTTTCACTGCAGGGTGGCACCCTACGCAGCTCAGGGCCATCACTGGAGCATGGCTGGGGGGATACGGAGGACACAGATGATACACCACCTACAGAGGACAGCTTATCGTTACCTCTGGGCAGCCTAGCACACATGAGCGACTACATGCTGCAGTGACTGCAAAATGACAGCAGAGTTGCCCACATTTTAACTTGTGCTGATTACTGGGTTGCCACCCTGCTGGATCCCCGGGACAAGGACATCGTGCCCACCTTAATTCCTGTAACGGACCGTTTCTGCAGACAAGGGGTAAAAACCGTTTAGGCGATCGGCCCCCTTTACAGAGATATAGGCACAGCTACTGCAGAACACCAAACTCCCGAACTGGATACAAAATAGCACTCCAACTCCTGTACTGGAACCTCCCAAATAGCTGCTAGCAGACGAACAGGAAAAGCAGACAATCAGCTTACACTCCTGGCAATCAGTCTCTAACAGCATACAGTGAATCCCCCCAAGAACGAGACGAGGCTCCGTATTGATGGTAAACAGGAATTCTAACATTTATTAACGGCTACCTGCCTGGTATTTATCCAGGTCTCCCACCTGGTGGACACTCCCTAGAGGACCAGAAGGAAGACTGCGACACGGGATACAGCAGCCAATCACACACATTGGGACAATACAGACACCCCCAGCATATCCTTCCCTCTGCCTGTGATACCATCACCCTACATGGGTAATGCAATCATCACAGGCAGACGAATACACACTGTCTTTCTGTCCTGAGACAATTGAGGAGTCATTCAATTATCTCTCAGGACAAAGGGAAATCGCCAATACACATGTGGGGACAATAGGACAGACATCACTATTCAATACACAATGTCCCACCCTTTACAATACACACAGACATTTCAGAGACAAGACTCCATTATGCACATGGGGACACAGAACAAGCATTACTGTTAAAATACACCAGGTAAGACACATTACATTAAAACTATACATTTAACATATCCCCAGATAGCTCAGGTCTGAGCGCACATTATTAAGTGAATGGCGCTCAGACCACACGAATACAGTTTAATCGCCATGGAGCCAAAGTCTTTACAGTCAGTTTCATACGAATGGGCTCCATGGGATTCCTATCTGGGGTATAACACATTCAACCAAAACTACTGAACCCCAGGCAGAAAAGCACGAATTAAGCTTTTCTGCAGGTAAAAAAGATGTCTTTTAACAGGGGGCCATAGTCCAAAGGCAGCAGGCGAGCAACCAGGTTTCTCCAATGCAATGTGGCGAGATTGGTCTCGTCACATCTCTCCCCTTTTCCAAACAGACTAACAGGGTATCTGACCTCCTGCCGGTCAGTGCCCTTGTTAGTCCAGCAGCCCACCCACAAAACACAATCAACAGCACAGCCCACCCACAATAAATAGTTACTGCAACTGGGTAGAGGAGAAGCTTGTCCATGTCCAGGTGCCTCACCACGGCTGTGCTGGGTACGGGCACGCTGACTTGGTGGGGTGCTGCATGGGCAGAGACCCGTCACTCTGCTCCTGTTGCCAGCGCTACTGGGAGGGTAGCCTGGTTGAAGCCTGGTTGTTGGAGGGGGAGACCGACTGTCTCCCCTTTAGATATACCGTCCTGCTGCTGGAGACCGACTGTCTCCCCTTCGGTTACACAGCTCTGCTGCTGGGGAAAGGAGACTGAGCTCTCTATTCCCTGCCCATTAATGATCCGCCGCTGGGGAGAGGTGGTAGTAAGCTCCTCTCCCATACATACCTTCCTCCTCAGTGGAGGGAGACCGACTGTCTCTCCTCCCAATACAGAGTCCTGCTGCTGGAGAAAGGAGACTGGGCTCTCTATTCCCTGCTGGTTACTCTGCCGCTGGGGACTGGAGACCGGGCTCCCAATTCCCAACAAATAATACTGCCGCTGGGGAATGGAGACCGGGCTCCCAATTCCCGAAAAATCACGCTGCTGCTGTGGGGCAGGAACAACTACCTCTGCCCCCTGTAGCTCAGCTCTGCCGCTGGGGAATGGAGCTCAGGCTCCCAATTCCCTGCAATATCTCCCGCTGGGGAATGGAGCTCAGGCTCCCAATTCCCTGCAATATCTCCCCGCTGGGGAATGGAGCTCAGGCTCCCAATTCCCTGCAATATCTCCCGCTGGGGAATGGAGCTCAGGCTCCCAATTCCTGCAATACCGGTGGAGAGACCTCGGTCCCATCTCCACCTGCCGCCTGGGGTTCCTCCCAGTAAATTTCAACAATATCTTCCCAGCGGAATGGGTCTGGAACTGGATCTGTCACCTTGCTGTCCTGCTGAGCCTTCCCAATGGAGTGGAAGAGATCTCGGTAGTCCTGCTCCAGTTCCCACTCCAGGGTTGCTAGGTGAGCCAGGTCTTGCTCTACCTCATGGGGGTCATCCCCGTCATGCCTAGCCTCCTCTCGTAGAAAATGTCCTGAAGTCTGTTCTGCGCAGGACTCCCGAAGTCAGGCTCTGCAAAGGACTCCCATAACAAGCCAGAACCATCAAACTCCTCTCCCTCTGGCTTGTCATGCTCGGCTGTCCAGGGTATATACTGTGCCATATACCACCAGAGCGCCTGGTAGGCATTCTCCAGCCATAGCTCCTGCCATACCCGGTGCTCTAGTTCCTTCACCCATTCATCCAGGGGCTGCTCTCCCAGAAAGGGCATCCGCAGGGCCACTTGCTTCTGCCACCGCTGCTCTTCACTGGGGAGACTCTCACCCCGCTGGTATTGTACATTGTCCAGGGCCTGGTACCAGATGCCTTTCCTTAATGCATCCCGGCCATCCAGGTCCTCCTCCTCGTATGACACTGCTGGTTCCATTCTGGTGCTTTTAGGGTCGCTGTACTGGGACATGCGTTGCCCCCACTTGTAAATCCAAGGAAATGGTGTCTCCTGTAGCTGTCCTTCTGGCTGTAGGAACGATCCCGCTGCTCGCCACCAATTGTAACGGACCGTTGCTGCAGACAAGGGGTAAAACCGCTTAGGCGATCGGCCCCCTTTACAGAGATATAGGCACAGCTACTGCAGAACACCAAACTCCCGAACTGGATACAAAATAGCACTCCAACTCCCGTACTGGAACCTTCCCAAATAGCTGCTAGCAGACGAACAGGAAAAGCAGACAATCAGCTTACACTCCTGGCAATCAGTCTCTAACAGCATACAGTGAATCCCCCCAAGAACGAGACGAGGCTCCGTATTGATGGTAAACAGGAATTCTAACATTTATTAACGGCTACCTGCCTGGTATTTATCCAGGTCTCCCACCTGGTGGACACTCCCTAGAGGACCAGAAGGAAGACTGCGACACGGGATACAGCAGCCAATCACACACATTGGGACAATACAGACACCCCCAGCATATCCCTCCCTCTGCCTGTGATACCATCACCCTACATGGGTAATGCAATCATCACAGGCAGACGAATACACAATGTCTTTCTGTCCTGGAGACAATTGAGGAGTCATTCAATTATCTCTCAGGACAAAGGGAAATCGCCAATACACATGTGGGGACAATAGGACAGACATCACTATTCAATACACAATGTCCCACCCTTTACAATACACACAGACATTTCAGAGACAAGACTCCATTATGCACATGGGGACACAGAACAAGCATTACTGTTACAATACACCAGGTAAGACACATTACATTAAAACTATACATTTAACATATCCCCAGATAGCTCAGGTCTGAGCGCACATTATTAAGTGAATGGCGCTCAGACCACACGAATACAGTTTAATCGCCATGGAGCCAAAGTCTTTACAGTCAGTTTCATACGAATGGGCTCCATGGGATTCCTATCTGGGGTATAACACATTCAACCAAAACTACCGAACCCCAGGCAGAAAAGCACGAATTAAGCTTTTCTGCAGGTAAAAAAAGATGTCTTTTAACAGGGGGCCATAGTCCAAAGGCAGCAGGCGAGCAACCAGGTTTCTCCAATGCAATGTGGCGAGATTGGTCTCGTCACAATTCCCTCACTGGAGCGTGATACTACTAGCGCATGCTGGTAGACGCGCTCCTGAGGGCGTTTCCAACTGACATGGGGGGACAAGTGGAAGCACAAGGCGAAGGCAGAGGCGGAGGAGGAGGAGGAAGAGGTCGCCAACGCAGCTGTGTCAGACAGCAGGGTTTGCATGGTCAAGCTGTGGAAAAGTGTTGTCACCGCGCCACATCAACTGCACCACCAGCTGATAGGGAACGTCTTAGCAGGAGGCAGAATTTCAATAACATGGTGGAACAGTAAGTGTGCACATTCCTCCACGTACTGACTGATGGTTATGCTCCATTTAACTTCTGGGAGGTGCTGGCCTGCCCTGCGGCCAGTGTATTGTCTGAACGTGTATTTAGCACGACAGGGGGCGTCATTACAGACAAATGCAGCCGACTGTCCACAGCCAACGTGGACCTGCTCACGTTCATTAAAATGAACCAGGCATGGATCCCACAGGACTTGTCCGTACCTTGAGCAGAGTGGACATTTATAACTGCCTCGCCCTCAACCATACATTCTCACAGGTTCCCGGGGCAGAACTCAGGTTCCCTCATTTTGCGCTAAATGGGGACTTGCTATACCGAGTGACGGAAATCCGAGGGGAAGTTATTGAACAGCTACTGGTACCCCACTCGTATCGGAGACAGCTCGTCAATTTGACGCATAATGTTGCATTAGGCGTACAAACAAACAGGTTCTACTGGCCTGGGGTAAAGGCAGAGGTGAAGAGGTATTGTACGTCCTGTCCCACGTGCTAGTTAACAGCCTGTGTCACACTATCGAAACCCCCTGGTACCTTTACCTATAATTGAGGTACCATTTGAGCGGATTGCCATGGACCTAGTTGGGCCGTTGGTAAAATCAGCACGGGGACATCAGCACATACTAGTTGTGGTAGATTACGCAACCAGGTACCCAGAGGCGGTTCCATTAAGGAACACCCACTCTAAGGCCATAGCTCGGGAATTATTCCAGATGTTCTCTCGTACAGGGCTGCCCAAGGAGATCCTAACGGACCAGTGCACCCCGTTTATATCGAAAGTCGTAGCAGACCTCTGCAAGCTGTTTCAGATCCGACAGTTGCTGACATCCGTCTATCACCCACAAACGGATGGCCTTGTGGAGAGGTTCAACAAAACATTAAAGCTCATGTTAAAAAGAGTAGTCCAGAAGGACGGAAAAGATTGGGACATGTTGCTACCAGCCTTGTTGTTCGCCATACAGGAGGTCCCACAGGCCTCTACGGGGTTCTCGCAATTTGACCTTTTGTATGGGTGAAGATCCTGTGGACTCCTGGATTTGGTGAAGGAAACCTGGGAAGGTGAGTCCTCACCGCACCAGACCCTGGTAGAACATATCTCCCAAATGAGAGAGAGAGTTGCTAAGGTGATGTCACTGGTTAAGGAACACCTCCAGAAGTCCCAGGATGCCCAGAGGCGGGTATATAACCGGTCAGCCAAATTAAGACAATTCTCAGTAGGGAAAGAAATCAGTCATGATCAAATGGAATATGGAGGCTGAGTTGGCTTTTCAGAAACTTAAAAGGGCCTTATGTGAGTCCCTGTGCTTGTTGCACCGGACTTCTCAAAATAATTTGTGGTCCAGACAGACGCTTCAAGTGCAGGGCTGGGTGCCGTCTCAGGTGGTCAATGGAGAGGAACACCCCGTGATCTTTCTCAGCAGGAAACTGACAGCGGCAGAGAGGAATTATGCTGTGGTAGAGCAAGAGTGCCTGGCCATCAAGTGGGCTCTGGATTCTCTGCGACATTTCCTGTGATGGTTCCTCTCTCTCCAGGATTTCAACTTTGTGGTCGAACATAGGTCAGGGAGTCAACATCAGAATGCGGATGCTCTCTCCCGGGTGAATTGCATGTTATCTACAAGTGCCTCCTCCGCCCCCGCGTCGGGGCAGACGGGGGGCATATGTAAAGGACGCCAAGGTTGGGTCCTCAATGGCAGATATATATCGCCACTGTTTGGGTTGTGGTGCCTTTAAGAGAGTACTGACTGGGATCCTGTACTCACAGGGTTAACTCTTCTTATAACAGGAAAAGGAAGAGAGAAATTGGGTGCAGTGTGGACACACTGCTGCTGGTGTCAGCAGAGCTGGAATCTGAGGGTGCATGAGAAGTTTGGCAGGAAAGCTGACTGCAAGCTACCACGGTATAAAGTCCCTGGGTAAAACAGTAATACTGTACCTTTATTTGGAATGGACTGTTCTACTGTTTATGTTGTACTGAACCAAGAAGACTTTAAGTTGGATTCTTTTGCCCTTTGGCTGCTGGAAGCTGTACCTATTTTGTTTTCGTTTTGGAAAATAAACACCTGTTTTCATTAACCCTGGGCTGGCTCATGCACCTGGTTATTTAAGCGGTCTTTCCTCATATTACAAGGGGCATTGAACAGCAGACTGATGAGTGGTTGCTGCCGGTGAGCCTCAAGCCCGGCCTGGTGGTGATCGATAATGGGCAAAATCTCGTTTCAAATCAGGGCCTAGCCGGTTTGACCCACATCCCTTGCCTGGCGCATGTGCTGAATCTGGTGCTACAGAAGTTTCTTAAAATCTACCCAGTCATGTCAGAGCTGCTGCTGAAAGTGCGGTCCATATGTGCGCACTTTCGGCATTCTCACCCTGATGCTGCTTACCTTTCTGAGCTGCAGCGTAACTTCGGCTTTCCTGCTCACCGCCTCATATGCGACATGCCCACCAGGTGGCACATTACCTTAGGCCTTATTCACACATCCGCAAGTGTTTTGCGGATCCGCGGATCCGCAAAACACGGACACACCGGCAATGTGCATTCCGCATTTTTGCGGACCGCACATTGCCCGAACTCCATAGAAAATGCCTCTTCTTGTCCGCAATTGCGGACAAGAATAGGACATGCTCTATTTTTTTGCGGAGCCGCGGCCCGGAAGATCGGCGGCGCGCTCCGCAAAATCAGATGCGGAGAGCACAGTGTGTGCTCGCCGCATCGTTCCCGGCCCCATTCACAGTCAATGGGTCCGCATGTATTCCGCAAAATTGCGGAATACATGCGGACTACATTGCGGATGTGTGAATAGGGCCTTACATATGCTGGAGAGACTGTGCAAGCAGCAGCGGGCGATAGTGGAGTTTCAGATGCAGTATGCACGGGTCAGTCGCTCTGCAGATCAGCAGCACTTCACCACCAGTGACTGGGCCTGCATGCGAGACCTGTGTACCTTGTTGTGGTTTTTGAAGTACTCAACCAACATGGCCAGTGCTGATGACGCCGTTGTTAGCATTACAATACCCCTTCTATGTCTCCTTGAAAAAAATATTACGGCGATGATGGAAGAGGATGCGGCAAAGGAGGAGGAGGAAGAGGGGGCATTTCACAGGATTTCAGGCAGGTCATACAGAAGTGGCTCAGAGGGTGGGTTCCTGCACTAGCAGAGGCCAGGTACACATGTGGACAGCCAGGGCACACTTCTGGAGAGAGAGGAGGAGGAGGATGAGGTAGAGGAGGAGGAGTAACCAATTTCACTGCAAGGTGGCACCCTATGCAGCTAAGGGCCATCACTGGAAGGTGGCTGGGGGTATACGGAGGACACAGACGATACACCACCTATAGAGGAAAGCTTATCGTTACCTCTGGGCAGCCTGGCACACATGAGCGACTACATGCTGCAGTGCCTGCGCAATGACAGCAGAGTTGCCCACATTTTAACTTGTGCTGACTACTGGGTTGCCACCCTACTGGATCCCTGGTACAAGGACAACGTGCCCACCATAATTTCTGCACTGGAGTGTGATAGAAAGATGCGCGACTACAAGCGCACGCTGGTAGATGAGCTCCTGAGGGCATTCCCAAGTGACACAGGGGGACAAGTGGAAGCACAAGGCGAAGGCAGAGGCGGAGGAGGAGGGGGAAGAGGTCGCCAACGCAGCTGTGTCACGGCCAGCTCCTCAGACAGCAGGGGGAAAGTTTTGTCACCGCACCACAGCAAACTGCACCACCAGCTGATAAGGAGCGTGTTAGCAGGAGGCAGCATTTCATTAACATGGTGGAACAGTAAGTGTGCACATGCCTCCATGTACTGACTGATGGTTATGCTCCATTCAACTTCTGGGTCTTCAAATTGTCCACATGGCCAGAGCTTGCCCTTTATGCCTTGGAGGTGCTGGCCTGCCCTGCGGCCAGTGTATTGTCTGGATGTGTATTTAGCACGACAGGGGGCTTCATTACAGACAAACGCAGCCGCCTGTCCACAGCCAACGTGGACAAGCTCACGTTCATTAAAATGAACCAGGCATGGATCCCACAGGACTTGTCCGTACCTTGTGAAGAATAGACATTTATAACTGCTTCACCCTCAACCATGCATTCTTGTACTCCAGGGCACTTCTTTATTGAATCCTCTTTTTTTAATTGTACCATTATTTTGGTGGCAACCCCAAGTTGAATGAACCTCTCCTCTGTCTGGGTGCCAGGGGCCTAAAATTCTGTTAATCGTCTGCTGCTGTGGCGGGTGACATCAAGCTTGATTTTCTGCTTTGGGACCCTTCTCCTCTGTCTGGCTGCTGGGGCCTAAATAACTGAAAGTGGCCTTTTCCATTGCTGGGTGACATGAAGCCTGATTTTCTGCTATGGGACCTCTCTTGTATGTCTAGGTGCCAGGGGCCTACATTTCAGATAATCACCTGTTGTTTTGGTGGGTGACATCATCCTCTTTATACTGTCGAATGTCCTCTACATTATCTGGTTGTCAGGGGCCTATATTTTGTTTCATCGCTCGCTGCATTGGTGGGAGACATTAAACTCTTTAGACTGTCAAGTGACCGACCCATTGTCTGGTTGTTCAGGGGCCAATATTTTTTTCATCGCTTGGTGCATTGGTGGGAGACATTAAACTCTTTAGACTGTCAAATGACCGCCCCATTGTCTGGTTGTCATGGGCCTATATTTTGTTTCATCGCTTGGTGCATTGGTGGTAGATATTAAACTCTTTAGACTGTCAATTGACCGCCCCATTGTCTGGTTGTCAGGGGCCTATATTTTGTTTCATCGCCTGCTGTATTGGTGGGAGACATTAACCTCTTTTTACTGTCAAATGACCACCCTATTGTCTGGTTATCAGGTGCTTATATTTAGTTTCATCGCTTGCTGCATTGGTGGGAGACATTAAACTCTTTTTACTGTCAAATGACCTCCCCATTGTCTGGTTGTTAGGGCCCTATATTTCTTTTATTAACTTGCTGCATTGGTGGGAGACATTGGCCTCTTTTTAATGTCAAATGACCTCTCCTCTGTCTGTGTGTCAGGGTCCTACATAAATAATAATGGCCTTTTACATTGCAGGTTGACCTGAGGCCTGTGTTGCTGTTACGGGACCGCTCACCTATTTGCAGGTGCCATGGTTCTGAATTAGTGAATGGGGCCTGTGGCACTACTGGGTTAAATCAATACTATTTTGGCATGATTGTAACTCTCCTCTTTGTGGGTGCCATTGGTCTGAATCTGAGAATGAGGCCTGTGGCATTGCTTGGTGAAATCAATACTGTCTTGGCGTTATTTTAACTCTCTTCTTTGTGGGTCCCGTGGGCCTGAATGTTTGAATGAGGCCTGTGGCCCTGCAGGCAGACATGATTCTTTTTGGCTGTGATGACAACTTCAACTCCCATGTATGGCTGCCATTGGCCTGAGTCTGTGAGTGAGGCCTGTGACACTGCTGGCAGACATGAATCCTTCTTTGCTGTGATGTGAACTTCAACTCCCATGTATGGTTGCCATGGCCCTGAGTCTGTGAGTGAGGCCTGTGACACTGCTGGCAGACATGAATCCTTCTTTGCTGTGATGTGAACTTCAACTCCCATAGCATTCCCACCTGACGCCACCCCAACCTCCTATTCCACCTCCTCCTCCAAGTTGCCAAATGATATTGGTTAATTTTTATTTATTTTATTTTATTTTAAGTCATTTCCCTATCCACATTTGTTTGCAGATTATTTACCTACATTTTGATGCCTTTTGCAGCCCTCTAGCCCTTTCCAGGGCCATTTTACAGCCTCTTTAGTGCCCAAAGGTTTGGGTCCCCATTGACTTCAATGGGGTTCGGGTCGAGTTCGGATCCCGAACCTGAACATTTTCATGAAGTTTGGCCGAACATCCAGGTGTTCGCTCAACTCTAGTGATTCTATTATACCTTGCTGCTTTTAGGTTGTTTGCACTATATGATACATCAGTAATTACAGCAAACCTTGCTTGTGATTAGAGTGCTAATTCTGTGTGATATAACCATTTACGGGTTTTATTATTAGAAAATATACGTATGTCCTTATAGCCGTTCTGCTTTGTTTTTACATTGTCTTACTTTTTTGGGGGTGTATTAATAGAAAAAAAAAACATAAAATATATGTCATAATTGTCGTTCAGTGGTGAAGTTACATTGTACTACAGCCATTTACGGGGTGTATTGAAAGGAAATAAACGTACGTGCTATTTGCCATTCTGCTGTGAATTTTGATTGTTATATTTCTTTTTTGGGGGGTTATTAATCCGAAAATATATATGTCTTGATTGCCATTCTGCTGTGAAGTTACATTGTACTACAGCCATTTATGTGGTGTATCGATCACCGAAGCAATTTGCAAGAGACAACAGTATACTTGCACTCCAATGGCGCAGAAGCTGAATGTGCTAGTGGCCAAGTTGCTGGTGCTGCAGTCCCTCCCTTTCCAAGTGGTAGACTCTGCACCATTCAGAGAACTGATGGCTTGTGCTGAGCCGAGGTGGAGAGTCCCAAGCCGTCATTTCTTTGCCAAAAAGGCAGTTCCAGCCCTTCACACATACAGTTGTGTTCAAAATTATTCAACCCCCAATGCTGTAAAGGGTTTTAGGGAATTTAGTGTATATTTGTAATTGTGTTCAGAATGAAATCTTACAAGGACTTTTTAAAGAACCAAATGCAACTAAAATGACATCAATTTTTTTTGTAATACAGTATTAAATGTTTTTTTTTTGTGATTTCTTCATTGACACAATTATTCAACCCCTTAAAGACGACCACTCTTAAGAACAGAGGTTCATTCAAGTGTTTTCGATCAGGTATTGAAAACCCCTGTGGATGTCAAGGAGCAGCAATCAAGCATAATAAGCCCCAATTAGGCAGATGTAAAATGACTGTGATACTCAGCTCCTTCTTGACATTTACTGGTGTGTTTACAGACATGGTGAAGTCAAGAGAATGGTCCAGGAAGACAAGAGAAGAGGTGATTTCTCTTCACAGGAAGGGCAATGGCTATAAGAAGATTGCAAAGATGTTAAACATACCAAGAGACACCATAGGAAGCATCATTCGCAAATTCAAGGCAAAGGGCACTTTTGAAACGCTACCTGGTCGTGGCAGAAAGAAGATGCTGACTTTGACTGCTGTGCGCTACCTGAAGCGCAAAGTGGAGAAAAGTCCCCGTGTGACTGCTGAGGAACTGAAAAGAGATTTGTCAGATACGGGTACTGAAGTTACAGCTCAGACAATAAGGCGCACACTGCGTAATGAAGGCCTCCATGCCAGAACTCCCAGGCGCACCCCCTTGCTGTCTCCAAAGAATAAGAAGAGTCGACTGCAGTATGCCAAAAGTCATGTGGACAAACCACAAAAGTTTTGGGATAGTGTTCTGTGGACTGATGAAACAAAATTAGAACTGTTTGGGCCCATGGATCAACGCTATGTTTGGAGGAGGAAGAACAAGGCCTATGAAGAAAAGAACACCTTGCCTACTGTGAAGCATGGCGTGAGGTCAGTCATGCTTTGGGGCTGTTTTGCTTCTACAGGTACAGGGAAGCTTCAGCGTGTGCAAGGTACCATGAATTCTCTTCAGTACCACGAGATATTGGATGAAAATGTGATGCAGTCCGTCACAAACCTGAGGCTTGGGAGATGTTGGACCTTTTAACAGGACAATGATCCCAAGCATACCTCCAAGTCCACTAGAGCATGGTTGCAGATTAAAGGCTGGAACATTTTGAAGTGGCCATCGCAGTCACCAGACTTAAATCCGATTGAGAACCTCTGATGGGGCTTAAAGAAAGCAGTTGCAGCGCACAAGCCTAAGAATGTGACTGAACTGGAGGCTTTTGCCCATGAAGAATGGGCGAAGATACCCGTAGATCGCTGCAAGACACTTGTGTCAAGCTATGCTTCACGTTTAAAAGCTGTTATAACTTGAAAAGGATGTTGTACTAAGTAATAAGATTGAATGTCACTTGGGGGTTGAATAAAACTGATAATGATGTGAGCACAGAAAAGACATTTGTGGTTATTTCATTATAAATGTTATGTTATATTTGTCTGACTTACAAATGCCTCTTTGATTTAATCGTAAACAAGATGGCTGAAATGATCAAAATCAATGTCAAACTGGCCAAAACACTCAATTTCAGTGGGGGTTGAATAATTTTGAACACAATTGTATGTAGAACAGAAGGTGGCCCAGTCCTTGAGCCTGTCGGTGTCTGCCAAAGTGCACGGTAGCTCTGACTTGTGGAGCTATAACTACAGTCAAGGACAATATATGTCCTTTAAGGCAAAATGGGTAAATTGCAAAATCGGTTGTAAAGCGGTTTCTGAAGTCTTCACCCCATCTGCACGACATCATTGAAATGGCCAGGAAACTTTGCATGCTCTTCAGACACTTGTACACCACAATGCACACCCTAATTCAGCTGCAGCAGCAGAACGGCGTCCCCCAACAAAGGCTGATATGTGACGTTCCTACCCATTGGAATTCCACCCTCCATATGTTGGACCGATTATATTAACAGAGAAAGGCCATAAACGATTTCTTGATGATAGAGGCAGACAGAGGTACTCCCTGTGTATCTTCGATGTTAGACAGAGGCAGCTCATCCATGAAACCTGTCGTTTGCTCGGGCCCTTTGAGGAGGCCACTTTATTTGTCAGTCACCAGGACTATGGGATGAACAACATCATTCCACTGATTCATGTCCTGGAACAGATGCTGCTAAATCTTGTTGGCCAGGGGACAAGAGACGTGGCGCCTACATCTCACTGCCGCATGATCCCTGTGGGGGCTAAACTAGAGGAGGAGGAGGAGAAGCATATTCGAGCACAAGAAACGCGTAGAGAAATGGCTGGATTTTCTACACAGGTGACAGGAGAGGAGGAGATACAGGGAGATGAGGGAGATGAGGCAGATGACCCAGACACACCGTGGCAGCATGCAGTGGAGATGGAGGCAGGTAGTCCTTCCGAGTCACTTGCGCAAATGGCCCGATGCTTGCTCAGTTGCTTGCGTAGCAACAGACAAATTGTTCCCATTCAGCAGAGGGATGACTTCTGGCGCTTCACCATGTTAGACCCTTGCTACCAGTCCAAATGAGGGCTATTTTTACACCAGCTGAGAGGGAGGAAAAACAACTACTATTGAGACATTCTATGTAGTCAGTTGGATGCAGCCTATGAGCGCCATCGCCTATCCTCACGCATGTCTGACCGTGCGGGCCATCTGCACTCATGTTCCACTGCCATGGTTGCTGGGAGGGGTGGGGGGGGCAGGAGCAGTACCAGCTCCATCATCAGCAACTTAAGTCTAGAGTCACTGATGAGCAGTTTTCTTTACCCACCTACTGAAGAAACTACTCACCAGCAGCAGCAGCTAGACATAGAGTAGAACCTGAACCAGCAGGTTGTGGCATACTTAGAGTGAACCCTGCCACCTACATCGTAGAGCCCATGGACTACTGGGCAGCCAGACTTAATTTGTGGCCGCAACTGGCCGAGTTTGTCCTGGACAAGCTTTCTTGCCTGGCCAGCACTGTGGCATCAGAGCGAGTGTTTAGTGCGGCGGGGGAAATAGTTACCCCAAGGAGAACTTACTTTTCCAG
Organism: Bufotes viridis; assembly: GCA_033119425.1. NCBI lineage: Eukaryota > Metazoa > Chordata > Amphibia > Anura > Bufonidae > Bufotes > Bufotes viridis. The sequence continues at coordinate 11,549,401 of CM065592.1, read as the reverse complement.
CCAAAATGTGGAGGGAATGACCTTTGTGAAGATGAATCAGGCGTGGATCAGCCAGGATTTTTAAACACCAGTGCCTGATGCATCAGACTAGATCATTCATGGTGCCACACCTAAACTTTGTCAAAAGAGACCTGCTTTTCTGGCTACCTGCTTCAGCTAATATTCTGATGCTGCCATCCGCCTGATGTCACACTTGCTGCCAGGTGCTCCTACAGCCAACCACCATCTTCAGCTGGTACTGGTATTGACCCCCCGCCCCCCACACACACCTCCCTACTCTGTCACTGGGCCACTCTGTGGTCTCCTCATGCTGCTGCCACCTCATCACTCTGTGGTCTTCTCATGCTGCTGCCACATTACCACTCTGTGGTCTCCTTATTCTGCTACAACATCACCACTCTGTGATTTCCAGATGCTGCTGCCACATCACCACTCTGTGGTCTCCTCATGCTGCTGCCACTTCACTCACTCTGTCACTGGGTCACTCTGTGGTCTCCTCATGCTGCTGCCACATCACCACTCTGTCACTGGGTCACTTTTGTGGTCTCCTCATGCTGCTGCCAGCTTACCACTATGTCATTGGGCCACTCTGTGGCCTTCTCATGCTGCTGCCAGATCACCACTATCTGTCACTGGGACACTTTGTGGTCTCATCATGCTGCTGTTACCTTACCACTCTGTCACTGGGCTACTCTGTGGTCTCCTCATGGAGCTGCCACATCGCCACTCTGTGTTCTCCTCATGCTGCTGCCACCTCAATACTCTGTTATTGGGTCACTATGTGGTCTCCACATGCTGCTGCCACCTCACCACTCTATCATGGGACCACTCTGTGGTCTCCTCATGCTGCTGCCAGCTTACCACTATGTCACTGGGCCACTCTGTGGCCTCCTCATGCTGCTGCCTGCTCACTACTATGTCACTAGGACACTTTATGGTCTTGTTATGCTGCTGTTACCTCACTACTGCATCACTGTGCCACTCTGTGGTCTCATCATGCTGCTGCTACATCACCTCTCTGTCACTGGACTACTCTGGGGCCTCATCATGGAGCTGCTACATCGCCACTCTGTCACTGGGCCACTCTGTGGTCTCCTCATGCTGCTGCCACCTCAACACTCTGTCACTGGGTTACTCTGTGGTCTCCTGATGCTGCTGCCAGCTTACCACTATGTCACTGTGCCACTCTGTGGTCTCCTCATGCTGCTGACAGCTCACTAACTATAACACTGAGACACTCTGTGGTCTCATTATGCTGCTGTTACCTCACTACTGTGTCACTGTGCCACTCTGTGGTCTCCTCATGCTGCTGCCACATCACCACTCTGTCACTGGGCTACTCTGTGGTCTCCTCATACTGCTGCCACCTCACCACTATGTCATTGGGCCCTCTGTGGTCTCCTGATGCTGCTGCCAGCTTACCACTATGTCACTGGGCCACTCTGTTGTCTCCAAATGCTGCTGCCAGCTCACCACTATGTCACTGAGACACTCTGTGGTCTTGTCATGCTGCTGCCACCTCACTACTGTGTCACTGTGCTACTATGTGGTCTCCTCATGCTGCTGCCACCTCAACACTCTGTCATTGGGCCACTCTGTGGACTTCTTATACTGTTCTAAACCTCCCCACTCTATAATGTCAGCATAAACTTACTTCAGATACCTTATCCACTCCACTCAAATCTATGTGGAATCAGCTGACGACGGTGTAAAAGGAGTGCGCTCTTTCATGCTATAGTAGGATCTTGGGCTTCTGCATGGTTCTTTATACCTGGTGCTAACATTGACCTGTAAGGCTGAGTACACACTTGAGTTATTTGGTCAATTTTGCCCCATAAGTGCCCAAGAAGTGAGCTGTCATTCTAACTGTCATACTGTCAGCTGCGTGTCATACTAACTCACAGTATTGTTTCACTACCACGGCAGACTCACTATGCGTGTTTCTGCAAGGCTTAGTGTTCTACATTACTATACAGGCCCTCTGCAGCCAGGAAATAGCTGTTTTTGTAACTTGTTTCACCATGAATAATTTTGGATTTAATCGAATCTTATTGGAAAATTTGGTGAACTGACCGAATCGAATTTTTGAGAAATTCTAATCATATTTCTAACAACTCACAGGTATATGACTCAAAGTTTACCCTTATTGCAGAGCAAAATGTATGATCTAAAAATGTGACTAAGCCAATGCAAAGGATTATAGACACATTTATGGCAACCAGAGAAGTTCAGGATACTACCTAAACTTCTTCAACCCAAAAGAGTTGGAAAATCCAGCTGACTGCACCACTGTTTTCATGCTAAAGCAATCATCACATATACCTCCTGCTAGTCATGCTAATCTATGCCAGAAAACAGAAATGCTGGCCTACTAAAAAGTATGTAGAGTATATGCACTCATTAGTTAGTTGGGGCTCCTTTTGCATGAATTACTGCAATAATGAGGTGTGGCATGGATGCTATCAGCCTGTGGCACTACTGAGGTGTTATGGAAGCCTAGGTTGCCTTGACAGCAACATTTAGGTCATCTTCATTGCTAGGTCTGGTGTTTCTCATCTTACTCTTGACAATATCCCAAAAGCATGAAGTGCTCTAAAATTTCCTTGTAGATGGCTGCGCTGACTTTAGACTTGATATAACACAGTGGACAAACACCAGCAGATGACATGGCTCCCCAAACCCAAGCTGACATTGGAAACTTCACACTGGCCCTCAAGCAACTTGGATTGTGTGCCGATCACTCTTCCTCCAGACTCTGGGACCTTGATTTCCAAATGAAATGCAACATTTACTTTCATCTGAAGACAAGACTTTGGAGCACTGAGCAATAGTCCATGTTTTTTTCCTTAGCCCAGGTAAGGAGCTTCTGACATTGTCTGTGGGTCATGAGTGGCTTGACATAAGGCATATTATCCATATCCTGGATACATCTGTGTGTGGTGGCTCTTTAACCGCCTGCCGACCGCCTATTGCAGGGATGCGTCCAGGCGGCGGCAGGTCTGTTCCTCTTTGACGCGGCGGCGCGTCATCTCGTAAGAGGCGAGATCTGCTGTGAACGCGCGCTCGAGTCTCAGGTGTTGTACTACAGCCTGCCAGCGATGATCAATCGCTGGCAGGCTGTAGATGCTAAATAAATAGCATCAAACAAGTATATCAGACACTGTTTTGTTAAGAGCGTCTGATATACCTGCTACCTGGTCCTCTGGTGGTCCCATTTGCTGGAATCGACCACCAGAGGACTAGGTAACTATGTAAAGTAGCACCAAGCACCACACTACACCCCCTGTCATTTATTAACCCCTTGATCACCCCATATAGACTCCCTGATCACCCCCCTGTCACTGATCACCCCCCTGTAAGACTCCATTCTCATGTCCATATGTGTTTTGCGGATCCGCAAAACACGGACACCGGCAATGTGCTTTCCGCATTTTGCAGATCCGCACATTGCCAGAACTATATAGAAAATGCCTTTTCTTGTCCGCAATTGCGGACAAGATTACGACATGTTCTATATTTTTTTTCGGAACGGAAGTGCAGACCTGGAAGTGCAGATCCGCAATTCCGGATCCGAACGGGACAAAGTCTGTCCCCATAGAAATGAATGGGTCCGCAATTCTGTTCCGCAAACAGAATTGCGGACGTGTGAATGGGGCATAAGGGTCCCTTATCACCGCCAGTTAGCCAGCTACTTGATAGGTAGTTAGCGCCCACCGCACCGCAGTCACTGATTTTGTCAGAGAGTTTTTCATCCACATTGATCGATGCGAATAAAAAAATCTGTGCCGTTCATTTATTTTATTTTTTTCAGCCCAGAGGCTGAATGGAAAAAAAAAATCTCATTACCCGTATGCTCAATATAAGGAGAATCACAGAAACTCCTAATGCTGGCCATACGTGTTATGATTGCGGAGACCCTCAAATGCCAGGGCAGTACAAACACCTCACATGTGACCCCATTTTAGAAAGAAGACACCCCAAGGTATTCCGTGAGGGGTATGGTGAGTTAATGTAAAATTTATTTTTTTGTCACAAGTTAGTGGAATATGAGACTTTGTAAAAAAAAGAAAAAAAATCAATTTCCGCTAACTTGTGCCCAAAATTTTTTTTTTCTGTGAACTCGCCATGCCCCTCACGGAATACCTTGGGGTGTCTTCTTTCCAAAATGGGGTCACTTGTGGGGTATTTATACTGCCCTGGCATTTTAGGGGTCCTAAAGCGTGAGAATCCAAATGAGTACAAATGCCCTGTGAAATCCTAAAGGTACTCATTGGAATTAGGGCCCCTTTGCGCATCTTGGCTGCAAAAAAGTGTCACACATGTGGTATCGCCGTACTCAGGAGAAGTAGAGCAATGAGTTTTGGGGTGTATTTTTATATATACCCATACCTTGTGTGAGAAATATCGCTGTAAACAACAACTTTAAAAATTTTTTTATACAAATTGTCAATTTACAGAGAAATTTCTCACACCCAACATGGGTATATGTAAAAAGACACCCCAAAACACATTGCCCTACTTCTCCTGAGTACGGCGATACCACATGTGTGACACTTTTTTACAGCCTGGGTGCGCAAAAGGGGCCCAAATTCCAACGAGTAACTTTAGGTTTTACAGGGCATTTTTACGCATTTTTCTTCTAACGCTTTAGGGCCCCTAAAATGCCAGGGCAGTATAAATACCCCACAAGTGAGCCCATTTTGGAAAGAAGACACCCCAAGGTATTCCGTGAGGGGCATGTCCAGTTCACAGAAATTTATTTATTTTTGTCACAAGTTAGGGGAAATTGATTTTTTTTTTGTTTGTTTGTTTTTCACAAAGTCTCATATTCCACTAACTTGTAACAAAAAATAAAATTTTACATGAACTCACCATACACCTCACGGAATACCTTGGGGTGTCTTCTTTCAAAAATGTGGTCACTTGTGGGGTATTTATACTGTCCTGGCATTTTAGGGGCCCCTAAAGCGTGAGAAGAAGTCTGGAATCTAAATGCGTAAAAATGCCCTGTGAAATCCTAAAGGTACTCATTGGAATTTGGGCCCCTTTGCGCAGCCAGGCTGCAAAAAAGTGTCACACATGTGGTATCGCCGTACTCAGGAGAAGTAGGGCAATGTGTTTTGGGGTGTATTTTTACATATACCTATGCTGGGTGAGAGAAATATCTCTGTAAATGACAACTTTTTAAATTTTTATACAAAGTTGTCAGTTTACAGAGATATTTCTCTCACCCAGCATGGGTATATGTAACAATACACCCTAAAACACATTGCCCTACTTCTCCTGAGTACGGCGATACCACATGAGTGACACTTTTTGCAGCCTGGGTGCAAATGGACCCAAATTCCAACCAGTACCTTTAGGTTCTACAGGTTGCTCACAATTTAGCCCTGCCCAAAATGCCAGAACAGTAAACACACCCCACAAATGACCCCATTTCGGAAAGTAGACACCCCAAGGTATTCACTGAGGGGCATAGTGAGTCTGTTGGAGATTTTATTTCATTTTTGCCAAAGGTTAGCAGAAATGGAAACTTTATTATTATTATTTTTTCCTCAGAAAGTGTCATTTTCCGCTAACTTGTGAAAAAAAATGAAATGATCCATGAACTCATCATGCCCCTCCACGAATACTTTGGGGTGTCTTCTTTCTAAAATGGTGTCATTTGGGGGGTATTTATACTATCCTGGCATTCTAGCACCTGAAGAAACATGACAGGTGCTCAGAAAGTCAGAGCTGCTTCAAAATACGGAAATTCACTTTTCTGCACCATAGTTTGTAAACGCTATAACTTTTATCCAAACAAATAAATATACACTTATTGGATTTTTTTTATCAAAGACATGTAGAACAATAAATTTAGTGAAAAATTTATATAGAAATGTAGTCTTTTAAAAAAAAAATTACAACAGAAAGTGAAAAATGTCATTTTTTTGCCAAAATTTCGGTCATTTTTGATTAATAGCAAAAAAAGTTAAAATGTCAGCAGCAATGAAATAGCACCAAATTAAAGCTCTATTAGTGAGAAGAAAAGGAGGTAAAAATTCATTTGTGTGGTAAGTTGCATGACGGAGCAATAAACGGTGAAAGTAGCGCATTGCAGAATTGTAAAAAGTGGCCTGGTTATTAAGGGTGTTTAAGCTAGGGGGGCTGAAGTGGTTAAGTACTGACTCCAGCCACAGTCCACTCCAGCCACATTCTTGAATTGCCTTTTCTAGACAATCTTTTCAAAGCTGTGTTTATCCCTGATGCTTGTGCACCTTTTCTACCACACTTTTTCCTTCTACTCAGTTTTGCTTGGATACAGCATTCTGTGAACAGCCAGCTTCGTTAGCAATGACTTTTGTGGCTTATACTACTTGTGGAGGGTGTCAATGACTGTCTTCTGCATGATTGTATAACCTACTGAACCAGACTGAAGGACCATTTAAAGACTTAGGAAACCTACACGAGCCTACCATGGAAATTTTTCACATTATTCTAATTTTCTGAGGTATTGACCTTTGGGTTTTAATTAGCTGTACGCCATAATTATCAAGATTAACAGAAATAAACACTTGGAATAGATCACTCTACTTGTAATGAATCTATACAGTATTCACTTTTTAATTAAATTACTGAAATAAATTAACTTTTCAATGATATTCTTATTGTATTGAGATGCCCCTATAATGTATCTTCTCTTACGAAACAATTTAGAGACATACATAATAGGGACTTCTGAAGTTTTTGATATTAGACATAAGAGTTTCTTGTCCCAGCCAGTGTTATCCAATACATTCCAGAACTGTAAGGGTTACATAGCATCATAAATCAATATAATGCTATGTGACCCCGTCAGTGCTTGGAGCTCAGGCCGGGAGCTGCGCTGTGGACTCGCAGAGTGACACACGCTCATCTGCAAGGGGCCTTAGCAGGCAAGTGACTGAATATAGAAAGTGAATGAAAGATCAGTATTAAACATAGCCCCAAGGCAATGAGTGTTCTGATTAGAAGTTAAGGCGATGCAACACTCTGAGATGGAAATGTCAGGTTTAGTTGGATAAGTAGATGGAGAAAACACAAGAAGTTCAGTCTTTGAAAAATGAATTTTAAGATAGAAAGAGGACATGGTTAGTGATGAGCGAAGTTATCAAAAATTACATTTGGCTGCTTCATTGAATTTCACACAGAAATGTGTTAGTAACTTCTTTGTCACAAATCGCATTCCATTGTATGTAACTGGCGCAATGACATGGAAAGGCGATCGAGCTGTCCCCTGTCATTGACCCCCTCAGATGCTAAGTTCATCACGGATCGCAGCACCTGACATTAAAATTGAGGCCTTTCAGGGTTAATCAGGGTAAAAAATATATATATTCTCATCTTATCTATTTGCTGACGGAAAAGCCTTTGCTGCCATCTCGATTGAAGAAACCGAGCGGAATCTGGCGAGGTGTTGGTCATCTCGTCATCACACTGGCTGAGCGCGGTGACTTCACACAGAGTGCGTAAGATTTTGTGAGGTATCTTCAATAAAAATTTTTTCATTGCCATTTCAGGAAGATTTTTTACCACAAAGTGCGAGAAAATTCAGCTTTGTGGCAAATCACATTTTTCCTGAAATTCAGATCAAAGTCAATTTTTTTACTTTCATTCGCTTATCTCTAGACATGGTATTAAAAACAGAAGTCCAAATCAGGGCAGCACAACAGTAGTTTAGAAGTGACAGCGAGGTGAATAACAGATCCCAATTTTTTTCACTACATTGGAGGTGCTGCAGTTCTTACTTTTTTATTTCTCGGTTTTATTAGACATGGTATTAGAGACAGCAAACAGGCAATAACTGGTGTTTTTTTTAGTAGTGTAGGCGTAATGTCACAGGATTAATTATATAGTTGTGTGTCATAAGCATAAAGATAGTACTGCAATCCAAATCTGCTGATAGTTTGTCTGATGGGACAGAGTAGAAAAAAAAAGGGAGCTGACTAGTGTTGAGCGAACAGTTCGAGCAAGGTTCGGGTTCGTACCGAATTTTGGGGTGTCCGGGACACGGACCTGAACCCGGACATTTTCAAAAAAGTTTGGGTTCGGGTTCGTTGTTCGGTGATTACTTCGCGCTTTCTGAAGGGCTGCACAGCAGCCAATCAGCTAGCGTTTTACTTCTTGCCCTAAGAGCTCATCACAGCCATGCCTACTAATTGCATGGCTGTGATTGGCCAAGTGCAGCATGTGACCCAGCCTCTATTTAAGCTGGAGTCACGTAGCGCCGCTCGTCACACTGCTCTGATTAGTGTAGGGAGAGGACGCAGCTTCTGTGAGGGCGAGATTAGGCAGGGAAAAGTGAGCAACAGCACCTAATGAATGGATCAACTACAGCTGTGAATGATTGAACTTGTGCCTTCCATGCACAACCAAGTATCCGATAAAATCAAGTGTGCACTGCGCAACGCCATCTGTGGCAAGGTCCACCTAACCACAGATACGTGGACCAGTAAGCACGGCCAGGGACGCTATATCTCCCTAACTGCACACTGGGTAAATGTAGTGGTGGCTGGGCCCCAGGTGGAGAGTTCCTTGGCGCACATCCTTCCACCGCCAAGGATCGCAGGGCATCATTCTTTGCCTCCTGTAGCCTCCTCCTCCTACTCGGCTTCCTCCTCTTCTGCTTCCACCAGCTCATCCAGTCAGCCACACACCTTTACCACCAACTTCAGCACAGCCCGGGGTAAACGTCAGCAGGCCATTCTGAAACTCATATGTTTGGGGGACAGGCCCCACACCGCGCAGGAGTTGTGGCGGGGTATTGAACAACAGACCGACGAGTGGTTTCTGCCGGTGGGCCTCAAGCCCGGCCTGGTGGTGTGCGATAATGGGCGAAATCTCGTCGCAGCTCTGGGACTAGACGGTTTGACGCACATCTCTTGCCTGGTGCATGTGCTGAATTTGGTGGTGCAGAAGTTCATTCACAACTACCCCGACATGTCAGAGCTGCTGCATAAAGTACGGGCTGTCTGTGAGCGCTTCCGGCGTTCACATCCTGCCGCTGCTCGCCTGTCTGCGCTACAGCGGAACTTCGGCCTTCCCGCTCACCGCCTCATATGCGACGTGCCCACCAGGTGGAACTCCACCTTGCACATGCTGGAGAGACTGTGCGAGCAGCAGCAGGCCATAGTGGAGTTTTAGCTGCAGCACGCACGCGTCAGTCGCACTGCGGAACAGCACCACTTCACCACCAATGATTGGGCCTCCATGCGAGACCTGTGTGCCCTGTTGCGCTGTTTCGAGTACTCCACCAACATGGCCAGTGGCGATGACACCGTTATCAGCGTTACAATACCACTTCTATGTCTCCTTGAGAAAATGCTTAGGACGATGATGGAAGAGGAGGTGGCCCAGGAGGAGGAGGAGGATGAGGGGTCATTTTTAGCACTTTCAGGCCAATCTGTTAGAAGTGGCTCAGAGGGAGGTTTTTTGCAACAGCAGAGGCCAGGTACAAATGTGGCCAGCCAGGGCCCACTACTGGAGGACGAGGAGGATGAGGATGAGGTGGAGGAGGATGAGGATGAAGCAGGTTCACAGCGGGGTGGCACCCGACACAGCTCAGGCCCATCACTGGTGCGTGGCTGGGGGGATACGGTGGACGATGACGATACGCCTCCCACAGAGGACAGCTTGTCCTTACCTCTAAGGAGCCTGGCACACATGAGCGACTACATGCTGCAGTGCCTGCGCAACGACAGCAGAGTTGCCCACATTTTAACATGTGCGGACTACTGGGTTGCCACCCTGCTGGATCCCCGGTACAAAGACAATGTGCCCACCTTACTTCCTGCACTGGAGCGTAATAGGAAGATGCGCGAGTACAAGCACACACTGGTAGAGGTGCTCCTGAGAGCATTCCCAAATGTCACAGGGGAACAGTTGGAAGCCCAAGGCGAAGGCAGAGGAGGAGCAAGAGGTCACCAACGCAGCTGTGTCACGGCCAGCTCCTATGAGGGCAGGGTTAGCATGGCAGAAATGTGGAAAAGTTTTGTCTCCACGCCACAGCTAACTGCACCACCACCTGATACGGAACGTGTTAGCAGGAGGCAGCATTTCACTAACATGGTTGAACAGTACATCTGCACACCCCTCCACGTACTGACTGATGGTTCGGCCCCATTCAACTTCTTGGTCTCCAAATTCTCCACGTGGCCAGAGTTAGCATTTTATGCCTTGGAGGTGCTGGCCTGCCCGGCGGCCAGCGTTTTGTCTGAACGTGTATTCAGCATGGCAGGGGGCGTCATTACTGACAAACGCAGCCGCCTGTCCACAGCCAACGTGGACAAGCTGACATTCATAAAAATGAACCAGGCATGAATCTCACAGGACCTGTGCCTCCCTTGTGCAGAATAGACATTTATAACTGCCTCCCCCTCAACCATGTATTCTTGTACTCCGCGGCACTTCTTTATTGAATCCTCATTTTTTTAACTTTACCATAATCTTGCGGTGCATCCCAAAGTTGAGTGAACCTCTCCTCTGTCTGGGTGCTGGGTCCGAAATAACTGAAAGTGGCCTTCTCCAGTGGTGGGTGATATGACGCATGATTCCTTGCTGTGGGACCTCTCTCCTCTGTCTGGGTGCTGTGGCCGAAATAACTGAAAGTGGCCTTCTCCAGTGGTGGGTGATATGATGCATGATTCCTTGCTGTGGGACCTCTCTCCTCTGTCTGGGTGCTGGGGCCAAAATAACTGAAAGTGGCCTTCTCCAGTGTTGGGTGATATGACGCATGATTCCTTGCAGTGGGACCTCTCTTCAAATGATATTGGTTAAATTTTATTTATTTTATTTTGATTAATTTCTCTATCCACATTTGTTTGCAGGGGATTTACCTACATTTTGCTGCCTTTGGCAGCCCTCTAGCCCGTTCCTGGACTATTTTACAGCCTTTTTAGTGCCTAAAAGTTCGGGTCCCCATTGACTTCAATGGGGTTCGGGTTCGGTATAAAGTTCGGGTCGAGTTCGGATCCCGAACCCGAACATTTTCGGGAAGTTCGGCCGAACTTCCCGAACCCGAACTTCCAGGTGTTCGCTCATCTCTAGAGCTGACTAAAGATTGAACCCTTATAAACCCCAACAGCAATAGAAAGAGGAGAAGTAGAGCTGGCAAATGATACACTGGATGAGTTGTCAGAAGCAGCAACAGCCATACAGAACAGGATGTTAGACGGGCAGCAATAATGGCATGATTGTAGGCAGGATAACAGGAAGACAGACAGCAACAGGAAGAAAACTGAGAGAGCAGTGTCCTTAAGGCCCATAGAGAGGAGTATACTGGGGACGAGTTGATGGTCTACAGTATGAAACATCACAGAAAGTACAGATACAGATGAGTGAATCAATCGAGTTTCGGATTGGTACAGTAAATGATGTCTGAGTGACACTGACATACAGTACATAGGTATGGGTAATTGCACATTTGACAGCATGTTTAAAAACACACCTCGACATGGCATGTATTATATTTTTTCATATTTCGCAGCTTTCAAAAATTGTCCCTTATCAGGGGCAGATGGTGTTTAAGCACGCACGTTGTTATGGGACAAATTTGTTTGAAAAAGTGGCTTATTGGGGCACCAAGTGTCCTAAAGTTATGTCTTGACAAGGTCAGATCACCTTCCCAAATGACATGCACAAGTAGCTCATTGTGAACGAGCCTATAAAAATTATTCCTTTTAATTAAGCAGCAGTGCAGTCGATGTGATAAGGGTTTTAGAAGCAAGTGGCCTCAATAGAAACGGCAACAGCATAGCATGGAACATACAAGGCAGTAGGCCAGCTCTATATGGATATCAGTGGTAATTGTTGTTGTAACAGTTGTGTAGTAGTGGTGGTAGTAGTAATAGTGGCAGATATGTAGAGTTAATAGTGGTGGAAATACGAGGTTTGAAGCAAGGAGCAGCAGCTGAGGCAGCAGCAGCTAAATGGTGCATGTTGGCAGACAGCAGCACATTGGAGGCCGCAGCAGCCTTACAGAAAATGATGGTAGGAAGGCAGTAGCAGCAGCAACAGCCATACAGAACAGGATGTTAGACAGGCAGCAATAATGGCATGATTGTAGGCAGGATAGCAGGCAGACAGACAGCAACAGTGGCAAGATGGTGCACCGTCAGCAAGGCCAAAGCCGGAGGAGTGTAAAAATCTTCCAGAGTCCAGGCTTTGTTCCTTTTGAAAGAAGTGATGTTTTGGACACTGGTGATGGACAACTTGGTCCGTTTTGTCACCACGCCCCCTGCAGCACTGAAAACCCTTTTAAAAATTATACTAGCTAGGCAAGAAAGAGAAAAGCGAGCATGCTGTGCCAGTTTAGACCACTGTTCCAGTCAGCCTGCCCAGAAATCCATGGGGTCAGGGAACAGGGTATGTGCCGGAGACAGGTCAAAGTGTGAAGGACTGAAGCTTGATATTGAGCAAGGAGCTATTGGCTTGCTGATTGGCCTCAGCTTGGCATACCATGTAGAAAAACTGTTCCATCATGTTGAGGAGACTGAACTGGCTGCTGCTAACTGCTGCTGCAGCTTCTGCTTTTTTTGGCGGCAAGAGGAAGGTGACTCTGCGAGGGGCCTCCCTTTCAGACACGCTGGTGGTTGACATTTCGATATACAGTGTTTCCTGGTAATAACGTAATTAGTCTCTTTTGGTGGGAGAAAAACATTACCGCATTTTGCTTTGGCAGTGAGGCTATTCTGGGCAGCTTGCCTGAGGAGCCAGTTCTTTCCAGCTCTGCTCCACACTGAGACAATTGGGTGTCCTAACCGGAGACGTTGTCATCATCTGACTCCTCTTCCTTGCTTGCAGTGGTAGCTCCTCCACGCCAAGTTCCTCACCATGTGTCACAAACCAGCTGGTGTGAACCCACTGTGCCACGTGTCCTACTCATCTTAGGGCGTTGTCTAAGTGAACCCCTCGATCTTCACAGTACCCCTGATGGTAGGGATAGACTTTTCTGAGGGGAGCACCAGGTCGCTACCTCTTGAGGAGGCGGACCAGGAGGTACCTGAGAAAGGTACCAGAGGCACAGGCATTGTCAGCAGGCCTAGTTGTAAACAGGAGCAACAGTGCAGGACCGAAGGATGAGGCAGAGGCAAAGTCAAACAGGCAATAGGTCAGGGCAGGCGGCATAGGTACAGGTCAGGCAATCTGGGTCAGCAACAGGAGAGTCAATGCAAGCATGCAGGGATCAAAGAGCTAGCAGAGTCCAGGAATACAAGTATGAGTCAGGAACCCAAGCAGATATCAAGAATCTAAGCAGGACACAAGGACCTTGACACTGGGAAGGGGAAGGGGGCTGAGTCACTTATATATGTGCAGAAGGGCTAGGATTGGTTTGGCGAGGTCACATGATCCAACCCATAAAACACAGGAAGTGACGCATGCCGGCCTTTAAGCAAATGCTGCAGGAAACAATAAGCAAGCAAGCTGTGGTGATGGCTGAAAGTAAACACTGGCAGTAGATCACCGCTAAACACGGCACCCAGCACTGGGGTGGTAAGCAGGGGAACAGCGGTGCACAGCAGACGCTCTTACACCGTGTACGAATTGCTGAAATGCTTGGGCAGTCTTCTGGGCATTTACAGCACCTTGCGCAGTCCAATGTAGTTACGTAAATGAAAAGTGTTGCATGATTAGGTTGATGACATGCTCCATGCATATGTTATTTCAGTGCAGCCACGATGTTGCACCCATTGTCACTGACCACCTTGCCCAGTTGGAGTTGGCGGGGAGACAACCAAAGTGAAAGGGATGTTTGTTGCCTGATATACTTTAGCAACTGCTCGTCTTTGTGTCCGATGTTTCCAACACAGTATAGCAATGCTTGACTTGACATATAAGATAGGAAGGAGGGGGAGTTAGAGTGATGCTGTGTCCTGCTGCTGTTGGGGAAGGAAGCGTGTTCATGGAGGAGGAGGTGGAGGAAGTGTATAAGTACTGTACCTGTGGGAGCAAGGCCAACATAATTTTAGAGGTGTCAAAAGTAGAGGGCCTTGTTTCCGGGGTACTGCCTTTCCACTGCTGCAAAAAACATTGACCTAGTGCGCCGTGAAAGACATGTACTGTCCCTGCCCGTAAGAGCGGCTCCAGGTGTTTAATGTTGCATGAACCTTGCCAAACAGTGAGAATTGCAGGGAATGGCCTGTGTACTCCACCATGTAAAAGTGCAAGTCAGGGATAGCTTTTTGGAAGAAATAGTGCCGGATAGATATCCTCCAGCTGCATTAGTGGCAGCAGACTTGACTAAATGGTACCGCAGCAACTGTATTGCCAGCAACCTGGCCAGGAGGGATTTAATCTGGCACGCCAGTGGATTGCAAAGAGTATACATTTGTTTCCTGGCCACGCAAATTATGAATGGCTGACAATGGAGAGGAGGAGGAGAAGGAATCTAAGCTGGAGGAGCAGAAAGGGATGCTGATGATCTCTGGGAGGAACATTGCCTCTACTCTATATTGCTGCCACTGACAGTTCCATCCTCCTTCTCTGATGTTGTGTCCTCCTCAGCACCCTGATCAAGCTCCTAGGTCCTGTCCAACACACAATCGTCATTGAAGTACTTACCTTACCTTTCACTTTTATCAGGTCTTGAAATATCATAGAGGGCTTCTTGGCCCACCTCCCCTGCTCTATGTTTTCCCCCGACTGCCACAGCCGCTGCCGTATGGCTATGGTGCCACTATTACCACCATCAACACAGCTAAGCATGGAGTCTTCAGCCTGCTTCTAAACCTCCTCCTCAGGGCAGAACAAATGCTGACTGTTCTCACACAAGTTGTCAACAGGGAGACTCTCTGACACAGGGTATGGTTGAGTATTCTTGACACTTCTTAAGAAAAAGAAAGGTGCTCCACTACTAAGGGGCAATGAAGAATGAAAGCTCTGGGGCTTCAAGGAGGATAAGAAGGAAGAAAGCGGTGACTCCTGGGTCTAAGGCATGGTGCCAGAATTAGAAGTTACTTCCATGTCATCCTGCTGCAACTGAGAGGAGGAGTTAGCCATTTAATCCACAATCTCATCTCCTTTCTCCTCAATGATAATGTTGCGCCTTTCTGAAGCCAGGGATAACTGTGGCCTACTACTACTATTACTTCTGGCTATTACTTGCTTATACTCCACTACCCTGCATATTGTTTTACAAATATCTGCTGTTTTCCCAAACTTCAACCCAAAATTATTAAATTTGAACTGTGTGGAGTTGCACCAACACAGATTTATGCCTAGTATGTCACATTATCCCTCACTGATATTATCGTCCACTACCCTGCGCATTGTAATACACATACATGCTGTTTTCCCATACTTTAACAAAAAAATATTAAATGTTAACTATGTGGAGATGCAGCAACACAGATTTTTGCCTAGTAAGTATGTCACGTTATTATTTACAGATGGTATCATTTTTTCCCAAACTTCAACACCAAACAAATATTACATTTGGGCACAAATTCCTGCCTAGTATTCCACGTTATTACTCAGAGATATAAATAATCGACTTCATATATGTGTTAAGGCCGATTCATTGGCCTGTATTTGTGGGAGGGGCGATGATGACTATATCTGGCCGGGCGATTCCTCCCACAGTGAACGTCGTCTCCAGTGTATGGTGTGGGAGCTCTACTTACCGTCCTCAGGGAGCAACAAGGGTGCAGCGCTACACGGCAGTTCCAGGCCCCGACTTTCCACAGTCCAGATAAGTAGCTGCCTCATTCAGCAGCATCGTTGCTTTAAGTCCGGCCGGCGGTGTGTCAGCTCCCTTGGTAAGGGGGAGCAGCACCGCACCGGAGCGGTCTGCCAGGGAGACACGCTCTTCTCCCCACGCGGCATGACACGTAGGGTGCAGGGCACAGCGTGTGCCCGCTCGATAAAGTATTGCACAGGCTGCTGTGCTGTTAGACAGGCAGAGGGGAGGGGCGGACAAATTAGGCTTCAGCATGTTGTTTCTATCCAGGGGTGCACAGGTGAATTCACTCAGCAAGGGGAGTAGTAAGGTTCAGGAAGAGTGTGTGTTTAAAAAAAAAAAAAAAAGAGGGTGTGTGACTTTAATGAAATGTAAAAAAAAAAAAAAAAGAAACACATTTATTATGTGGAAGGGACATTGAGTCTAGTGTTCTAGTCAGGGTATGTCAGGTTCTTAGAGTAATCTCACACTAAAAGCTATACTATGTGGAAAGCACGTCACAGGAGTCGCTTACTGGGGTCACTCGACCATGTATTCAGCTCTGCTCTGCAGCCGGCTGTCATGTGTTTTCCTCATGCAGAGCTACTAGTGAGGTGGGATGCATAGCATGCACGGTGTCTGTTTTAGTCAGTCTCTCCTCCCGCACTATTCGGGCGTGCACTCACCTCTTCCCCTCGCTCTGCTCTGCAGCCGGCTGTCATGTGTTTTCCTCATGCAGAGCTACTAGTTGAGGTGGGGTGCATAGCATGCACGGTGTCTGTTTTAGTCAGTCTCTCTCCCGCACTATTCAGGCATGCACTTACCTCTGCCCCTCGCTCTGATCTGCTGGCTGGGTTCCACAGACACGCATAGTTGTGGCTCTGGCGCCCTCTATGTGGCCACAGCTGGAAGTGCGGGGCAGAGTGTGAGTTCAGGCTCCAGTGTTAGTTTAAAAAAAAAAAAACATATATATGTGGGTGTACAGTTTATATGTATATGTGTATATATACATATGTATAGGGCACTGTTAGGATGTTGGTCCGCACTATGGATTGGCGCCAGATTCTGAATAGGGTTACGCTTGACGCACGTTTTTACGCATACGTATTCGACTTGTCATTTCATCAGTTCGCCATGATACCACATTAGTGGCATTGGTAAAGATTAAAGGGTTTCTTGCGTTTATCTCTCCAGGATCAAGTGTTTATATATGCCTGGATGTTCAGGTGATTGCTGACTTTCCATGTGGGACCACTTTCTCAGGCATTGGTATGGTATTTCTCTTTTATTCCAGAGGTATACAGTAAATTTCCTAGTTTCCTGAGGTCACGTCGAGCTCAGGTTTTGCTGCCATTTTGGCCCCCGCTGGCTAGCTGGTGGGTGGACAAGTGAGGTTAGTTGATCCCGGGTTCCACAGATTTCAGCGTTGGTTGAACTTTATCCTTCACTCTCCCTCATGCTAGAATAGAAGCTTGATTGTGACTGTGCAGTGTACCTATGATAATTTTCTGTCATACACTGCAAGACCCATCCACCCTCATTCAGAGCCAAACAGAGAATGCCATTCTGCTCATTCTACAAGGGCACCTCTCTGCCTGCTACAGCACTGGTTTGCTCATCCAGGCTGTCTATCGGTCTGGAAGTCAATCAGTACAAAGCATGGCCCCCCCCCCCCCCCACACACACACACACACAGACACACTTCCTCTGGGGTCATGTGAGCATCCTTCTTCATCCTAGTGCAATTTCCCACCGACTTTTTCAGTAAAATAGCGCTCCACACCACTCACTGGATTAGTCCGAAATGAACCTGAAAAGTGTCGGGACTGAATGCTGGACAAAATTTTGCAAAGTTTGTTACAAACTGATTCAATCATCTCTAATCCAGAAGAATCAGTAGACACAAAGGGTTCAGCTCACCACTTGGACCTTTAGGTCAGCCACCAGACAGCGGCTTCAGGGAGGAGTATCCTTAAACAGGCACCGGAGTGAAAATTTACATAAAGATGTGCTCCAGCACTCCATAAAATCTTGTATTTTATTTCATCCTCTAAAAAAACATTTCAAACATGGTTAAAAAAGACGCTAAACTTAAATAAAAGACTTTACGGATTGCTGGAGCACATCTTTATTTGAATTCCAGGAGTTTAGAGATGAATGGAGGACTAAAGGCAAATCTATACT
The DNA here is from genome assembly GCA_033119425.1 of Bufotes viridis. Taxonomy (NCBI): domain Eukaryota; kingdom Metazoa; phylum Chordata; class Amphibia; order Anura; family Bufonidae; genus Bufotes; species Bufotes viridis. Next base: position 11,531,541 of record CM065592.1, on the reverse strand, counting down.
TAATTGTACCTGATGGATCAAGAGATGGTTTGTTTAGGAATATGTTTATATCTTTAAGTTTAATTATAATACAATTAAAAAATATATTTCAAACATTCAGCAGAGTAAACTTTAAAGTCTATTTCAAAAGATGATGGTCATGGTCCCAAGGTGGTTTGGTGGCCTAGTCAACTATATACTTCCAAAAACTGACCTGAGCAACCAGACCAGGTTTATTATCTAACCAAGTGAGATGCAGTTATCATCCTGAGCAATTTAAGTTAAAGATAAAATTGTAAATTTGTACATTGTAAAAGTTTTCTTCACCTCTCTATTGTTCAGGCTGTAAATGAGTGGATTTAATAAAGGTGCAATAGCAACATAGAAAATGGAGACATATTTTCCTTGGTTTGAAGACTTATCTTGTGATGGCCCCAGATATGTGACCATACCAGTTCCAAAGTACATGGCCACAACAGCCACATGAGAAGTACAAGTAGAGAAAGCCTTAACTCTTCCAGCTGATCGAATCTTTAGAACTGAAATGATGATACAAACATAAGAAATTATAATAAATAGAAAAGGGAAGAGAATAGTGATAAAACTCAACAAAAATATCACAAGCTCCTTGATGTCATTTTTTTCACATGATAAATGTAACACGGCGAGGGATTCACACATGAAGTGATTGATCTGGTTAGGATAGCATAAGGCTACAGGCATCAGTAATGATGGGAGTATGGTGACCATTAAACTTATTATCCAAATTAAAGTGGTAAGTCTATAACATATGGGCCACTTCATCATAACTTGGTAGTGGAGAGGTAGACATATGGCCAAGCATCGGTCATAGGCCATTAGGACTAGAAGCAGACACTCCGTCGTCCCTATTAGTAGCAGAATATTGACTTGGGTGAGACAAGCCACCAACGATACTGTTCGTTGAATAGACAATAGGTCCATCAACATTTTTGGTGCAGCAGAAGACGAATTGCATAAGTCTATGAAGGAGAGCTTGCCAATGAAGAAGTACATAGGGGTGTGCAGCTGAGGGTTAATGATTATAATGAACATTATAAGAATATTTCCGATGAGCGTCAACACATAAATCAGGAAAAACAAGGCAAACAAGATCAAGTTGATTCTAAGGTCTTTGGAGAAGCCCAGCAAGATAAATTCAGTCACAAGTGTCTTGTTCTTCATGTTTCATTGGGAAAATAGGTTCAATGTCCATGACAATCGATACACAACGTCATAAGTATAAAAGCCTTAATGAAAGAATACTTAAAGGAGGAAAGACATCAGTGATGATCGGCAAGGGCAATATTCTAATTCGCGATATTTCACAAATATTTGGGCAAATATTCGCCATAAATTCGCGAATTCGCGAATTCGTGATCTCCAGTTATTAGTTTCTTGATTGTGAAAATTCGCAATAAAAAATTTGCATATAAATTTGCGATAACTGGTAAAAACGAATATTCAGGATTATGAATATATTTTGCAATATTCTAAATATTCATGAATTCTCAAAGTCCCGATATTCGTGATTAAAATTCACAATTCCAATATTCGTGATTAACACTAAAAGACATACAATATGATAATATAGGTCACATAATGTCTAACAAGCCAAGCAATACAAGCATAGTTAGGAAAGGTTCCCTATTATTTTCTGAGTTTGTGTTGTATATTTACATCTTAATTTGAAATAATTCTGAAATTAGTTATATAATTTTATATATATATATATATATATATATATATATATATATAAAAATAGTAACTCCACGGCACATCCAAAAGTAGTGAAAAAAGGTTATTTATTCACCGAGTGGTAGCGACGTTTCAGTGCTCTCCGTGGCACCTTTTTCAAGCAGTGTAAGTAAATGGTGTGACACACAAGCTTTAAATACATATGTGCATAATGAATAATTAGCAATTAACAAAATTGATAACAAGGTAAACAAAGTATAAATATATCCAAAAAAAAGTGATCAAGTGATAATAAATACAATAAAAATATCCAAATCATTCTTGATGTACATCACAGTAAGATTTATCCCTACAAATGAGATAAATTAGATACACAATCCAATATTTTGACGTGAAAATAGTGTTGAAGTGTCCATCAAATGGTTAAAAAATCAATTGTGCATATTAAAAACAGCTTAAAAACAATACCAGAGATGAGGAACGATCAATCATGGCCAGCATGGTAATGGATTCCAGCGCGTCCTGTTCTGTTGAGTGCGCATGCTCCAAAAAAGTCACTACGTAGCCGACGCACCAGGTCGGCGTTGTATCAGATCACATGACCGTGGTTTGTTGACGATCACCATAGTGACTGTCGTCACGTGATCGGAACCGCGAAATAACAGAAACACAGTATCCGATCACATGACCATGATTTATTGACAATCACCATAGTGACTGTAGTCACGTGATCGGAACCACGTAATAACAAAAACATAATGTGTTCTCTATAGGGAATAATAAGCAGGACCGGGATGCGGAAATGAAAAATACAGACATCATTTCAAATCACAAATATGTGCAACACTAAAGGAGTACTGGTCACTGGGTACTCACACAAATATCAGATCGAAACGCTATCGGGTCAGAGAGCCATAAAGCACTGCTGTAATTCATGGGGGTTTAGTATGCCACCTCATAATAACCCGTCAGTCAAACCAGGAGCCATGCGTGACTATATGTGTTACAGCGATTCCTCACTGAACCCAATATTGTCAACGCATTTAAGGGGCACCTACCATTCTCATGGTGTGAAAACCCCAATTGGTTCCTATCGGTTGAACATATTGGGAATTTTACATATATCAATAATATCTACAACAGCTTCCATCTATTGTGTCAACAAAACCTTAGTTTGTGTGAGTATACCTAGACCAATAAACATGAAAATAATCACAAATAACAAAAAAAAATTCTGAATGTTCATTGCCGCAAACCGATGTTGCCCATTATCAAAAAAATATTGATAAAAATATTTTGAAAAGTCTACATAGAAAATTTTTTTGCAAACCGCTGGCCTAGATGATCCTTCCATCCATCATCTGGATATGAACTGCAAGAGAAAAAAAACAAAAAATCAATATAAAGACACACCCATAGATGTTGACAGCAGGATAAATTGAAGACACTCCAGGTGAACAGATGTTACAAAATCCATGGTTTATAGTCTACATTAAGTCCCCCTGGTTTTAGGCTGTTCAATTTGGCTATCCAATGTATCTCACGTTTTTTTAAATCCAAAATTCTGTTTCCCCCACGTCGAGATAATGGAATGTGATCAATCAACATACATTTTAAATCATTTTCTTTATGATTAGCCTCCAAAAAATCTTTGGAGACTGGTAAATCTGCCCTTTTTTTTCTTATAGTGTATCTGTGGTAATTGCATCTGGTCTTAAATTCTAAGGAGGTTTCCCCCACGTAAACAAGCCCACATGGGCACCACAAGGCATAAATTACAAAGGACGTGTCACAGGTTAGATAATGGGTGATGGAGTAAGTCTTATTTGTTCCTGGGTGAACAAAAGTGTCACCCTTAACCAAATACCGACAATTGACACAATTTAAACATGGAAAGCAACCCTTCTTCTGCAAACAAAGGCGTTGCTGTCCATGTTTCTTTTGGGGCCCTATATCCGTCCGCACTACTCTATCTCTCAAATTCCTAGTGCGACGGTAGGACATCAATGGTGGTAGTTTGAATTCATCGATTTTGTTGTGTCCGCTCTTCAGAATTGACCAGTGTTTGTACACTACATCCCTGATTCTATAACTGTCTTCAGTATAAGTTGAAACCAACGGAATACGATTCGATGTTTTATCGGACCTAGTATGTTTTTTTGTTAGTAATTCTAACCTATTCTTGGTCTGTGTCTCATTAATATGGGAATTCAATAAGTTAACTGGGTAACCTCTCTCCTCAAATGCCTTACTCATGGCACTCAGCGAGTCCTCCAGCTGATTTTCCTCACTTACTATACGTTTTACTCGTAAGAATTGACTTAACGGTAATGATTTCAACATCGGCCTAGGGTGGGCACTGTCAAATTTGAGTAATGTGTTCCTATCTGTGTTTTTTTTATACACACTGGTTTGGATCCGATCGTTCTGAACCGAGACTGTCGTATCCAAAAAATTGATCTTGCTGTGTGAATAATCAAGGGTAAACTTAATATCCTCATTGATGGTATTCAAAAATGAAAAGAAATTCAATAGTTCCTCTTCCGTACCTAACCAAATTAAGAAAATATCATCTATGTATCGCCACCACCTCATCACGTGTGTGAAGTGGGGCGACACATAGATGAAAGACTCCTCTAGGGAGGAGACCGCCATGTTGGCATACGTTGGCGCCACATTTGACCCCATGGCGGTCCCCTTCCGCTGCAAATAGAAATGATCCCCAAATAAAAAATAATTACAGGTCAGAACTAAATGTAATAGTCGTAGAATAAAGTCTTGACACCCTGCTGACCATGTTGAGCCAGCTAACGCTCCCTCAACCACTTTCAATCCAAAATCATGATTAATCGAAGTATAGAGACTGACAATATCAAAAGAGGCTAAAAAAGCCCCGTTTGGTATTTGTATGTCAGATAATTTTCTAAGAAAATCCGAAGTGTCTACAATGTAGGAGTTGGCAGAGATTGCGAATTGTCTCAACACCCTATCTAAAAAAATGGAGATGTTATTCAATAGGGAACCCCTCCCGGATACAATGGGTCTCCCGGGGGGGTGTTCCAGATTTTTATGTATTTTAGGGAGTAGATATAACATCGGTGTTGTGGGATGGACAATAGTAAGAAACTCCTGTAGCTGTGTATCAATTAGGCCAGCAGTAATACCCTCAGTGAGCAGTGCATTAATTCGTCTCTCAATATCCCATCTAGGGTCTTTATTCAATTGAAGATACACTTCACTGTCTGTGAGTTGGCGCATGGCTTCCGCTATATATTGCTCTGAGTCCATGACCACAACAGCACCCCCCTTGTCAGCGGGTTTAATGGTGATGCTGTGGTCATGGACAAGAGCATTCAGAGCTTTCCATTCATCCTGTGTCATATTAGGATGACGGAAATGATATTTGTGTGAGTACCCAGTGACCAGTACTCCTTTAGTGTTGCACATATTTGTGATTTGAAATGATGTCTGTATTTTTCATTTCCGCATCCCGGTCCTGCTTATTATTCCCTATAGAGAACACATTATGTTTTTGTTATTACGTGGTTCCGATCACGTGACTACAGTCACTATGGTGATTGTCAATAAATCATGGTCATGTGATCGGATACTGTGTTTCTGTTATTTCGCGGTTCCGATCACGTGACGACAGTCACTATGGTGATCGTCAACAAACCACGGTCATGTGATCTGATACAACGCCGACCTGGTGCGTCGGCTACGTAGTGACTTTTTTGGAGCATGCGCACTCAACAGAACAGGATGCGCTGGAATCCATTACCATGCTGGCCATGATTGATCGTTCCTCATCTCTGGTATTGTTTTTAAGCTGTTTTTAATATGCACAATTGATTTTTAACCATTTGATGGACACTTCAACACTATTTTCACGTCAAAATATTGGATTGTGTATCTAATTTATCTCATTTGTAGGGATAAATCTTACTGTGATGTACATCAAGAATGATTTGGATATTTTTATTGTATTTATTATCACTTGATCACTTTTTTTTGGATATATTTATACTTTGTTTACCTTGTTATCAATTTTGTTAATTGCTAATTATTCATTATGCACATATGTATTTAAAGCTTGTGTGTCACACCATTTACTTACACTGCTTGAAAAAGGTGCCACGGAGAGCACTGAAACGTCGCTACCACTCGGTGAATAAATAACCTTTTTTCACTACTTTTGGATGTGCCGTGGAGTTACTATTTTTACATTTCTTGAAGTAAGTGGGATACCTCTACAGCCACTGGCACTCCTGTACACATTTCATTGTACAAGCAGTGCGGTCCTACATTTTTGTTTATATATATATATATATATATATATATATATATATATATATATAGTTATATATAGACAGATAGATAGATAGATTTATATCCATAAACAGAAAAAGAACATCAGCACAATCACAAAGGTAGACTGTGTGCAATCTCTCAGGGGCCACAGGCACATGGTCCACTATAAGATCCAAAATCAGAAAAATGAGGCTGGACTCCAAAAGACGGTGAATAGGATGTTGGACACAATTTATTCCCAAGCAAAGCTTCAGCCCAGCACAATGAGGCCTTATATATGTTATTTTTAAAGGGACTGTAATAGTACTGTAGCAACCTCATCTAATTCTACTTACCTAGAAGATCTTAGATCACTATCAGATTTGACTATCTGACTCCAGTCCAGGTATAGTTGCTTTGATATAAATAAGCCTATATTATGGTGCTCTGTTCACAGCCTCGGGTCTCATACATATTAAAGACACTTTATGGTGGTACATAGTCTGCTTTTGCTACCACTATATGATGTCTTTATACAACACCACAATATTTGTTCATATGAACTGCAACATAAATAAAAAAAGCAGTAAAATTGATGGTCATGTCCCTCACATGGCCAGATATCTGAGGCCTTTAGAAACGCAGTAAGGCTTGGAGGTTGTGCCTGCCAAATTATGGTTATATATATTAAAGAAGCTTTCCAGTTACAACATAGTATCTGCTATCCACTTGATAGGGATTAACAGATTACTGGGAGGGGCTGGAGAAGACCCAGAGGTCATGGTCCATATCGCAACCAATGACAAAGTTAGAGGAAGATGGAGAGTCCTTAAAAATGATTTCAGGGTTTTAGGTCAAAAGCCCAGGGCAAGGACTTCAAAAGTAGTATTTTCTGAAATACTGCCTGTACCACGAGCCACACAAGAAAGGCAGTGGGAGATTAGGGAGGTTAACAAGTGGCTCAAGAACTGGTGTAGGAAGGAGGGGTTCGGGTTCCTGGAGAACTGGGCCGACTTCTCTGTCGGCTACAGGCTCTATCGTAGGGACGGGCTGCACCTCAATGGGGAAGGGGCAGCTGTGTTGGGGGAGAAGATGGCTAGAAGGTTGGAGGAGTGTTTAAACTAGGGACTGGGGGGGAGGATAATTAGATTATAGAAGGGGAAGATAGTGCAGATAGAGACCAGGGGCGAGGTAGTGTGACTGGGGAAGGAATGTAAGGGGGGAACAGAACAGCTCAGAATGAAAGATGTAGGGTAAAAAATACACATAAACCTGTCAAATGTATGTATACTAATGCCAGAAGCCTGACTAACAAGACTGGTGAACTGGAATTAGTGATGTTTGAGGAGGACTATGACATAGTGGGAATAACTGAGACATGGCTGGATGATAGCTATGACTGGGCAGTTAATATAAAAGGTTACAATCTGTTTAGAAAGGATCGTCAAAACCGGAGAGGTGGAGGGGTCTGCCTCTATGTGAAGTCGTGTCTAAATCCCGTAATTCGAGAATACATCTCTGAGGGACATGAACATGTGGAGTCACTGTGGGTAGAAATACATGGAGCAAAAAACAATAAAAAATTACTAATAGGAGTGTATTATAAACCACCTAATATACCAGACTCCACAGAAAATCTACTACTAAACGAGACGAGGCGGCAAATCATAATGAAGTCGTTATTATGGGGGACTTCAACTACCCAGATATAGACTGGGAAACTGAAAGCTGTACAACATCCCAAAAAGGAAACAGGTTCTTGGCAATAGACAAAGACAATTACCTTTCCCAACTGGTTCAGGACCCCACTAGAGGGACGGCCATACTGGACTTAGTATTAACCAATAGACCTGACAGAACAACAGATGTGCAGGTTGGGGGACACCTGGGAAATAGTGACCATAAAGTAATACCCTTCCAATTATCCTTCAAACGAGAGTTTCCAAAGGGAGGAACAAAAATACCAAACTTCAAAAAAGCAAAATTTAGCCAACTAAGAGAGGTCATAGGCCTAACTAACTGGGACAAAGTCCTCAAAAATAAAAATACAACCATAAAATGGGAGATTTTTAAAAGCATTGTAATAACATCTAATTGTGAGAGGTACATACCTTATAGGAATAAAAGGCTAAGGAACAATAAGAAACCAATGTGGATAAATGGAACCGTAAAGAAAGCAATAAATGACAAAAATAAAGCACTTAAATCACTAAAACAGGAGGGGAGTCAGGAAGCACTGATAAACTATAAGGAAAAAAATAAAATATGTAAAAAACTAATAAAATTTGCCAAACTAGAGACCGAGAGATTAATTGCCAAATAGAGTAAAACTAACCCTAAAGTGTTCTTCAATTATATAAATAGTAAAAAATATAAATCTGAAGGAGTCGGCCCTCTACATAGCAATGAGGGGGGTGTTGCAGAGAGCGACAAGGATAAAGCAAAACTATTAAATATTTTTTTCTCCACTATATTCACTGAGGAAAATAAACTGTCAGATGAAATGCAGAATGTAAAAGTAAATTACCCATTAAAAGTGCCCTGTCTGACCCAGGAAGAAGTACAACAGCGACTTAAAAAGATTAAAATAGACAAATCGCCAGGACCGGATGGCATACACCTCCGTATCCTAAGGGAATTAAGTGATGTCATAGCCAGACCTTTATTTCTGATATTTACGGACTCTATACTGACAGGGGATGTTCCACAGGATTGGCGCATAGCAAATGTGGTGCCAATATTCAAAAAGGGTCCAAAAACAGAGCCTGGAAATTTTAGGCAGGTAAGTTTAACATCTATTGTTGGTAAACTGTTTGAAGGGTTTCTAAGAGATGCTATTTTGGAGTATCTCAATGAAAATAAGCAAATAACGCCATATCAGCATGGCTTCATGAGGGATCGGTCATGCCAAACGAATTTAATCAGTTTCTATGAGGAGTTAAGTTCTAGACTTGACAGCGGCGAATCAATGGACTTCTCCATAGTATTTGACACCGTACCTCATAAAAAGTTAGTATATAAAATGAGGATGCTCGGACTGGGAGAAAATGTCTGTATGTGGGTAAGTAACTGGCTGAGTGACAGAAAACAGAGGGTGGTTATTAACGGTAGATACTCAGATTGGACTCGGAAATGGTGTAATGCCGCGCTCTAGCAGTGGATGGGATATGAATTATTCCCGTCCGTGTCTCAGCTACTAAAGTGTAATAATGTACCTCCGGTACCACGTATCTGTATAGCAAACACTCACCGAAGGCTGGTCGGTGCGGGCTAGTATCCTCCTGGATGCCTAAATCCTGCAGGGTGTGGGGGTGAATGGTGTGGTCGGCGGCAGCGGTAGCAGGAGCACGGTCTCTCTAGTCGGCGTGTCTGGGTCGCGCCCCGGCCGGTGGCGCGATCCTCAGTTTGCACGCACGCACGTTCAGGGCACAGGTGACGTCACCACTGCGGCTACAGGTAGTCACAGGCACTGGGCTTCTACGCGTTTCGGGTATTAGCGATACCCTTCGTCAGGAAGTCAGACCTAATGTGCTCCCTGCCTATTGCCTCTATTTAACCCTTCACTCCTTAACCCTTTGATTGCCGGTTCGTTCTATTTTATTCAAAGCCAAACACCTCTATCTCCATATTTAGACCCACTGGAGCCAAAGTATCCATATTAAATATATACTTGGTTTCTGCCCTCGACATAGCCTTAATATAATCTCCCCCTCTTCTGTGCCTAAAAGAGGATAAAATAGTAGGAGAATTAATCCCACGCAACCCTAAGTATATTTTTAAAAGGGCAAAAAATATAGGGAACATCATAGCTCCCACCAGCAAACATGTGAGCAAAGAGGAAGATAGAGTTAAACATAAGAGAAATACACACCCCACACCCTGCAGGATTTAGGCATCCAGGAGGATACTAGCCCGCACCGACCAGCCTTCGGTGAGTGTTTGCTATACAGATACGTGGTACCGGAGGTACATTATTACACTTTAGTAGCTGAGACACGGACGGGAATAATTCATATCCCATCCACTGCTAGAGCGCGGCATTACACCATTTCCGAGTCTTTTCTTCCTGCAAACAGAGGGGCCGACAGCCCTGTTTTCGTGCCGCTGCTTGTGGGAGACCAGACAGTATTGGTGCGCTACTGACCTTATTCATTTGCGAGATACTCAGATTGGGTCACTGTCACTAGTGGGGTACCTCAGGGGTCAGTATTGGGCCCTATCCTCTTCAATATATTTATAAATGATCTTGTAGAAGGCTTGCACAGTAAAATATCTATTTTTGCAGAAAAATGGCATATGAGGTTTAACACTGATAAATGTAAAGTTATGCACATGGGAAGGAATAATGCAAGTCACCCGTACATATTAAATGGTAAAACACTCGGTAACACTGACATGGAAAAGGATCTAGGAATTTTAATAAACAGCAAATTAAGCTGCAAAAACCAGTGTCAGGCAGCTACTGCCAAGGCCAATAAGATAATGGGTTGCATCGAAAGGGCATAGACGCTCGTGATGAGAACATAGTCCTACCACTTTACAAATCACTGGTTAGACCACACATGGAGTACTGTGTACAGTTCTGGGCTCCTGTGAACAAGACAGACATAGCAGAGCTAGAGAGGGTTCAGAGGAGGGCAACTAAAGTAATAACTGGAATGAGGATCTACAGTACCCTGAAAGGTTATCAAAATTAGGGTTATTCACTTTAGAAAAAGACGACTGAGGGGAGATCTAATAACTATGTATAAATATATCAGGGGTCAGTACAGAGATCTGTCCCATCATCTATTTATCCCCAGGACTCTGACTGTGACAAGGGGACATCCTCTGCGTCTGGATGAAAGAAGGTTTGTACACAAACATAGAAAAGGATTCTTCACTGTAAGAGCAGTGAGACTATGGAACTCTCTGCCTGAGGAGGTGGTGATGGTGAGTACAATAAAGGAATTCAAGAGGGGACTGGATTTATTTCTGGAGTGTAATAATATTACAGGCTATAGCTACTAGAGAGGGGTCGTTGATCCAGGGAGTTATTCTGACTGCCTGATTGGAGTCAGGAAGGAATTTTTTTTTCCCCTTAAGTGAGGAAAATTGGCTTCTGCCTCACAGGGGTTTTTTGCCTTCCTCTGGATCAACTTGTAGGAAACAGGCCGAACTGGATGGACAAATGTCTTTTTTCGGTCTTATATACTATGTTACACTAAACTGTGTAAAGTAATTAACACTGAGGAGGACAGTTTTCTGCTACAGAGGATCTGAATAGATTGGAGGCTTGGGCAGAGAAATGGCAGATGAGATTTAACACTGACAAATGTAAAGTTATTCACATGGGAAGGAATAATGCAAGTCACCCGTACATACTAAATGGTAAAACACTCGGTAACACTGACATGGAAAAGGATCTAGGAATTTTAATAAACAGCAAATTAAGCTGCAAAAACCAGTGTCAGGCAGCTACTGCCAAGGCCAATAAGATAATGGGTTGCATCAAAAGGGTCATAGATGCCCGTGATGAGAATATAGTCTTACCACTTTACAAATCACTAGTCAGGCCACACATGGAGTACTGTGTACAGTTCTGGGCTCCTGTGAACAAGGCAGACATAGCAGAGCTGGAGAGGGTTCAGAGGAGGGCAACTAAAGTAATAACTGCAATGGGGCAAATACAGTACCCTGAAAGGTTATCAAAATTAGGGTTATTCACTTTAGAAAAAAGACGACTGAGGGGAGATCTAATAACTATGTATAAATATATCAGGGGTCAGTACAGAGATCTGACCCATCATCTATTTATCCCCAGGACTGTGACTGTGATGAGGGGACATCCTCTTTGTCTGGAGGAAAGAAGGTTTGTACACAAACATAGAAGAGGATTCTTCACTATAAGAGCAGTGAGACTATGGAACTCTCTGCCTGAGGAGGTGGGGATGGTGAGTACAATAAAGGAATTCAAGAGGGGACTGGATGTATTTCTGAAGTGTAATAATATTACAGGCTATATAGCTACTAGAGAGGGGTCGTTGATCCAGGGAGTTATTCTGATTGCCTGATTGGAGTCGGGAAGGGTTTTTTCCCCTTAAGTGGGGAAAATTGGCTTCTGCCTCACAGGGGTTTTTTGCCTTCCTCTGGATCAACTTGTAGGAAACACGCCGAACTGGATGGACAAATGTCTTTTTCGGTCTTAAATACTGTGTTACTGTGTAATTGCTCAGAGGGTGGTGTCAGACCTCTAGGACCCCCACAGATCAGAAAACAAGGGGCTTCTTTTTCCCTATTTGAATAAAGTGGTGCCTGAGCATGTGCACTGGTCCTCCAATAAAACTCTATAGGACTTCTGTAGATAGCTGAGATGCTAATCTTTGGCTTTTCAGGGCATAGTCTATGGCAATTATGGGCATACTCTGGATTTCAATATCCACAGTGTGTTCCTTATTTAGAGTTCATGCGGAGTATTCAATATCTCATTCACATGCACTACTGGAATCTGTACTTGGAAGTTTCTGCCAGTGACTCATTTTTGCATACATTTGCAGTGAAAAGCATAATTGATGACATTATTAATTTTCACTAGGAAATCACTAAGGAGAAATAAAAGGATTAAATGAATCACAGATCAAAAGAAAATGAAGTAAAATAAAGATAAATAAAAATTCGAAACCTATTAAAAAATACAATCGAAGAAAAAGGAAAAGTTTTTAGAATGTGTATCTACTGTTTTTGATGATCTTAAAATCCAGAAGTGAAAAAAATAAAATATTTTTAATCTATTTTGTAAAATAGAAATATTTAGCATTTTTTTTTATTTTGATTTAGGTTTTCATAATTAAAAATAATAAGTATAACTACAGTAGACCTTGAGAAAATCTGAGTGTATCACAATCACTTACCATTATCTGTGAAAAGAAATACGCAAATCTTAAAATCCCATTTCTTTCTTGAGGTTCTATCAAGGGTTGGTTATTTGCTTGTATTTTATTCATCGTATTTGGATTCCCTCGAGTCATTTTGCAGAAAAATGAATACATTTATGTAATTAAAACAACTGAGGATTCTCAATTACACAAATTAATAAAGACTAAATTATTAACCAACTATAGAAGCACAACATATTCAATTCTGAAGGGATAAATTCTCCAAGGTGGATCGAGAAAACACAATTAACTTCTGCTATAAAATCTAGGACTGGTTTCAAAATGCATAATACATATCTATAATTTTACATCATTATAAAAAATAAATAGTACAAATAATTAAAAATTAGAAATTGAGCAGTAATAAGTCATTACTTACTCGTTTTGAAGCCTTTATTCTTCCTTTTATATTTTTTGAAGATTTTTAAATTTTATTTTAATGTTTAACTGCAGTAGATTATATATTATTATGAAGTGGTTTCAGCGGCTAAGCATTTAAGTAAAAAATAAAATAAAATGAAGCTCTACATATAGGTAGTAGGTAGTTTTCTTAATGTGTTGCTACTTTTTTTTATTCTTATAGTATACTTTAATTAAGCGTATAACATATTTCACATAGCTTTTTAACTGGTTAAAAAAAATTACAAGTAATCAACACAGTGAGACACAGAGGTATCTGCCCTTAGGAACTTACAATCTATAGAAGACAATCCCCTTGCCATAAGAGCTTACACTTTACAGGAGAAAAGTCGTTATCCATAAGATCTTATAAATAATGTATAGTAGAGAGATACATGTCCATAAGAGCTCACATTTTACAGAAGAGAGGTCCCTGGCCATAAGAACTTACACTCAACAAAGAAGAGATTTCTTTCGAATAGGGCTTACACTCTACGAGAGAGAGATACCTGCCCATAAGAGCTTACATTGTACAGAAGAGTGGTCCTTGTCCATAAAAGCTTACACTCTACAGGAGAGAGGTCACTACTAGAGATGAGTGAACCTTTCAGGTTCAGTTCGGTCCAGGTTCGTTGAATTTGTTTTTAAAAACTTTGAGTCGGACCCTAACTGGATCAGACCAAATTGGATTGGCTCAATTGCTCTGGAAAATAGCATATACCAACCTCTAGGAAATCATGGTATCTCTTTTCATTTATTTTTTATGAACTCTTGAGTTTTCCCACCCCAAGCTGATGAACACAATGACAGCAATGGTAAACTGTGTCTGAGTGATATTGACATACATAGCTATGGGTAAACGCATGTTTGACAGATTTAACATACAGTGTGTTTAAAAACACACTGCACCGTCACATGTGTTATGCTTTTTCATATCCCAAACCTTCCAAAAATTGTCGCTTATCAGGGGCAATGGTGTTTAACCCCTTCTACCCCAGGCCAGTTTCCACCTTCCTACCCAGGCCTATTTTTGCTAATCTGATATATGTCACGTTATGTGGTAATAACTCTGGAATGGTTTTACTTATTTGCCAATTCTAAGAATGTTTTCTGGTAACTGATTGCAGTTCATGTTAGGGGTAAATTTAGGTCAATATTTTTTTCCTTTATTTAAAAAAATAAAAATTTACAAAAAATGTAGAAAAATTCAGAATTTTCTAAATTTCAATTTCTATACTTTTAAGACAGATAAAATCCTCATAAAATGGTTATCAATCAACATTCCCCATATGTCTTCTTTATTGTGGCATCATTTTGTAAATGTCATTTTATTTTCCTAGGATGTTACAAAGCTTAGAATTTTAGAAACAATTTTTTTAATTTTTAAGAAAATTTCCAAAACCATTGTTTAACCTTCTCCCGACCGCCGAATGCAGGATTGCAGGATCGGTTTGTTCCTCCTGGATGCGCGGGCGCGTCCTCTCGCGAGACGCGCGATTTCCTGTGAGCACGCGCGTGTGCGCGTTCACAGGATCTCGTCGGGGAGAACTTTAACTACAGCCTGCCAGCGCTGATCATGCGCTGGCAGGCTGTAGAAGTAAAAAAAAAAAAATCGCATATCAGACGCTGTTTTGTTAACAGCGTCTGATATGCTTGCTGCTCATTCCTCTGGTGGTCCCTTTTGCTTGGGACCACCAAAGGAAACTTTTGTAAGTGCACCAATCACCACACAGACCCCCCCATCCATCCCCCCCATCCATCCCCCCCATCACTGATTAACCCCTGATTAACACCCGATTAACCCCTGATCACTCTCTGTCACCCCCCTGTCACTAATCACCCCCCTGTAAGGTTCATTCAGACATCTGTATGTGTTTTGCGGATCCATGGATCTGCAAAACACGGACACCGGCAATGTGCTTTCCGCATTTTGCGGATCCGCACATTGCCAGAACTATATAGAAAATGCCTTTTCTTGTCCGCAATTGCGGACAAGAATAGGACATGCTCTATCTTTTGCGGAGCTGCGGCCGGATGTTTGGGGGCCGAAACCCGGAAGTTTGCGGCCGCAGCTCCGCAAATGCTGATGCGGCGAGCACATAGTGTGCTCTCCGCATCACCGCCGGCCCCATTCACACTGAATGGCTCCGCATCTCTTCCGCAGAATTGCGGAATAGATGCGGACATTTTTGCGGACGTCTGAATGGGGCCTTACTACTTTTTTTTTTGCACACTTTTTGGCAGAGATTTTTTCATCTACATTGATCGATGCGAATGAAGAAATCTGTGCCGTTCATTTTTATTTTTTTCAGCCCAGAGGCTGAACGGAAAAAAAAAAATCTCATTACCCGTATGCTCAATATAAGTAGAATAGCAGAAACTCCTAATAGCAGAAGCTCCTAATGATTGCAGAGACCCTCAAATACCAGGGCAGTACAAAAACCTCACATGTGGCACCATTTTAGAAAGAAGACACCCCAAGGTAGAATATGAGAAAAAAAAAATTCTGTGAACTTGCTATGCCCCTCACGGAATACATTGGGGTGTCTTCTTTCCACAATGGTGTCACATGTGGGGTATTTATACTGCCCTGGCATTTTAGGGTCCCTAAAGTGTGAGAATCCATATGCGTAAAAATGCCCTGTGAAATCCTAAAGGTACTCATTGGAATTTGGGCCCCTTTGTGCATTTTGGCTGCAAAAAAGTGGCACACATGTGGTATCGCCGTACTCAGGAGAAGTAGGGCAATGAGTTTTGGGGTGTATTTTTATATATACCCATACTTTGTGTGAGAAATATCGCTGTAAACTACAACGTTTTAAATTTTTTTATACAAAGTTGTCAATTTACAGAGATATTTCTCTCACCCAACATGGGTATTGTGGGGAGTTGCTCTGGTAGACAGCGGTGCGGGTGCAGTATAGAGGCAAAGAGAGTCTAGGTAGTGCAGCAAACAGTGTTTTATTTCACACTTGCACAAACAAAACTCAAAACAGTCACTTAGTGTTACTTCACACACATAGCAAAAACTTGAGGCAAAACAAAAGTCCAAGACTGAATCAAATTCACCTGTGTGGTTTAGGTGCGTGTTCACACCCGGCTGTCAGCCCAGCCGCAGGAAAGTCCAACCTCAGACTTCCAGGCAGACTGCACGCCTCTTTGCAAGCTCTTGCTTCCAGGCCCTGAGAGCTCCACAGTAACGCCGGCAGCTTCCAGGTAAATCACTTCAAATCCTAGGTGTCAGTTTTTCAGCCCAGCACAAGGCTCAGATCTCCAACACAGTGAGACCCACTTGCATGAAGCTAGCTGTCTTAAGTGCAGCTAGGTAATCACCCAAAAAACCCGGACCGGCACCTAAAATCCGGTCCAGTATTTGCCCTCACCTGGCTGCAATCAACCCAGCAGCACAGGCTGAGAGGAAAATACCTGTTTTTACCACAAAACCTCTCACTGTGTCACAGTATATGTAAAAATACACCCCAAAACACATTGCCCTACTTCTCCTGAGTACGGCGGTACCACATGTGTGACACTTTTTTGCAGCCTGAGTGCCATGCCCCTCCGCGAATACTTTGGGGTGTCTTCTTTCTAAAATGGTGTCATTTGGGGGGTATTTATACTTTCCTGGCATTCTAGCACCTGAAGAAACATGACAGGTGCTGAGAAAGTCAGAGCTGCTTCAAAATGCCGAAATTCACTTTTTTGCACCATAGTTTGTAAACGCTATAACTTTTACCCAAACCAATAAATATACACTTATTGGATTTTTTTTTTATGAAAGACATGTAGAATAATAAATTTTGTGAAAAATTTATATAGAAATGTATTTTTTTTTTAAAACATTTACAACTGAAAGTGAAAAATGTCATTTTTTTGCAAAAATTTTGGTCATTTTTGATTAATAGCAAAAAAAGTAAAAATGTCAGCAGCAATGAAATACCACCAAATGAAAGCTCTATTAGTGAGAAGAAAAGGAGGTAAAATTCATTTGGGTGGTAAGTTGTATGCGGAGCAATAAACGGTGAAAGTAGTGTAGTGCAGAATTGTAAAAAGTGGCCTGGTCATTAAGGGTGTTTAAGCTAGGGGGGCTGAATTGGTTAAGCACCAAGTCAGTGACTTTGAGGGTTTTGAGAAATCATCGATAAATTACCCCATTTTTGAAACTTTTAACCTCTGAAATTGTTCAAAACTGATGTTGCAACCTTGAGATGTTCAACAAGAAAATTTTGCTGATTTTTTATGTTAATACCATTTTTCTTGCAACACAGCATGGTTATCAGAAAACTGAACCTCAATATATATTACTCTGATTCTGTAGTTTACAGAAAAACCCCATATGTTGATGTAAACTGCTGTGTGGGCATGTGGCAGTGGTCCGAAGGGAAGGAGAGCCATATGGTTTTTGGAGGACGGTTTTGCTAGAATAGTTTTTGGGTGCCATGTTGTGTTTTATAAGACCCTGTGGTACCCTTACAGTAGAAATGCCCAAAAATGGAACAAATTTTAGAAACTTCACCCCTGATGGAATTTGACCCTACATGCTTTTTAAAAAATTAAGAAAAACTTGGCTGTAAAATTTCTTCCAATAAAATGTGGCTTTAGCCCCAAATTTTTCATTTTTAAAGGGGTAACTGGACAAAAATTAACCCACAATTTGTTGGCCATTTTCTCTTAATTACAGAAACACCTGATATGTGGTCATAAACTACTGTAAGCGCAGACCGCAGCACTCAGAAGGGAAAGAGCATCATATAGCTTTTGCAACAAAGATTTTGATGGAATGTTTTAAAGGCACCATGTTGATATTGCACTCTGTGTGTACCAGTAAAGCTATTTTCTGACAACCATATGTTTTTCTCTGTGTGAGGACATATTTTTTGCGGGGTGAGTTGCCATCATCATTGGTTCTATTTCGGGGCACATACAACTTTTGGATGACTTTTTATTCTGCTTTTTAGGAAGCAGGATAAAGAAATACAGCAATTCTGTAATTTCTTTTTGTGTTTTGTTGTTGCAGCGTACACATTTTGGGAAAAGTTCAGTATGATTACAGAGATACCATGTTTATATTTTTTTTTATGTTTTACCACTTTTTCACAAAGCATTTTTATAAAGGAAAATCATGTTTTTGATTCACAATTTTCTGAAAGCCAATTTTTTTTTTTTTGGGGGGATTGTCTTATGTGTGGACTCATTTTTTGCGGGATGAGGTGACGTGTTCATTGGTGCCATTTTTGGGGTACATATGACTTTTTATGATCACTAGAGATGTCCTGAACTATTAGACGGTGAACAGTTCCCGGCGAACATAGCTTGTTCGCGTTCGCCGTGGCGGGCAAACATATGTGATGTTCGGTCCGCCCCCTATACATCATCATTGAGCAAACTTTGACCCTGTACCTCACAGTCAGCAGACACATTCCAGCCAATCAGCACCCTCCCTCCCACACCTTACCACCTCCTATAAAAAGGACAGCCATTTTAGATTCAGTCTGAAGCTGCATGTTAGGGAGACTGCAGCTGCTGCTGTGCTGATGATTCAGAATTCATAGGGAAAGCGTTAGCTAGGCCAGAGTTCTGTATCCACAGACTCATCTGCTGTAAGGACAGCGTCACAGCACCCCAAAAAGCCCATTTTAGGGCTGCTACATTAGTCTGCTTTTATTTTTTTTTCTCCATTTATAAATTGCAGTTGCCTGGCCTGCCCGTGTGTGAGGAGCTGCAGGCCCACGGACTGTAGTGTGCTCACTGCCAGTGCCCACCACTCATACCGTGTGGCACAGGACTTTGCATAAAAAAAAGCATTTAATTTTTACCCTTTAATCTAAGGTTAGTTGTCTGCCAGTGTGTGTCAGGCCAACTTCCACTGACTGTAGTGTGCACACTACCAGTGCCCACCACTCATACCGGGTGGCACAGTAGCTTGCCGATAAATAAGGCATTTAGTTTTTGCCCTTTAATCTAAGATTAGTTGCCTGCCAGTGTGTGTCAGGCCGACTTCCACTGACTGTATTGTGCCCACTGTCAGTGCCCACCACTCATACCGGGTGGCACAAGACTTTGCATAAAAAAAGGCATTTCAATTTTACCCTTTAATCTAAGGTTAGTTGCCTGCCAGTGTGTGTCAGGCCGACTTCCACTGACTGTAGTGTGCCCACTGCCAGTGCCCACCACTCATACTGGGTGGCACAGGACTTTGCATAAAAAAAGGCATTTAATGTTTACCCTTTAATCTAAGTTTAATTGCCTGCCAGTGTGTGTCAGGCCGACTTCTACTGACTGTAGTGTGCCCACTGCCAGTGCCCACCACTCATACCGGGTGGCACAGTAGCTTGCCGATAAATAAGGCATTTCATTTTTACCCTTTAATCTAAGGTTAGTTGCCTGCCAGTATGTGTCAGGCCGACTTCCACTGACTGTAGTGTGCCCACTGCCAGTGCCCACCACTCATACCGGGTGGCACAGTAGCTTGCAGATAAATAAGGCATTTCATTTTCACCCTTTAATCTAAGGTTAGTTGACTGCCAGTATGTGTCAGGCCGACTTCCACTGACTGTAGTGTGCCCACTGTCAGTGCCCACCACTCATTTTGGGTGGCACATTACTTTGCATAAAAAAAGGCCTTTAATGTTTACCCTTTAATCTAAGGTTAGTTGTCTGCCAGTGTGTGTCAGGCCGACTTCCACTGACTGTAGTGTGCCCACAGCCAGTGCCCACCACTCATACTGGGTGGCACAGGTCTTTGCATAAAAAAGGCATTTAATGTTTACCCTTTAATCTAAGGTTAATTGCCTGCCAGTGAGTCTCAGGCCGAATTCCACTGACTGTAGTATGCCCACTGCTAGTGCCCACCACTCATACCGGGTGGCACAGTAGCTTGCCGATAAATGAGGCATTTCATTTTTACCCTTTAATCTAAGGTTAGTTGCCTGCCAGTGTGTGTCAGGCCGACTTCCACTGACTGTAGTGTGCCCACTGCCAGTGCCCACCACTCATACTGAGTGGCACAGTGAGCCTGTAGTGTGCCCACTGCCAGTGCCCACCACTCATACCGGGTGGCACAGTAGCTTTGCCGATAAATAAGGCATTTCATTTTTACCCTTTAATCTAAGGTTAGTTGCCTGCCAGTGTGTGTCAGGCCGACTTCCATTGACTGTAGTGTGCCCACTGCCAGTGCCCACCACTCATACTGAGTGGCACAGTAGTTTGCCGATAAATAAGGCATTTCATTTTTACCCTTTAATCTAAGGTTAGTTGCCTGCCAGTGTATGTCAGGCCGACTTCCACTGACTGCAGTGTGCCCACCACTCATACCGGGTGGCACAGTAGTTTGCCGATAAATAAGGCATTTTATTTTTACCCTTTAATCTAAGGTTAGTTGCCTGCCAGTGTATGTCAGGCCGACTTTCACTGACTGTAGTGTGCCCACTGTCAGTGCCCACCACTCATACCGGGTGGCACAGTAGCTTGCCGATAAATAAGGCATTTCATTTTTACCCTTTAATCTAAGGTTAGTTGCCTGCCAGTATGTGTCAGGCTGACTTCCACTGACTGTAGTGTGCCCACTGTCAGTGCCCACCACTCATTTTGGGTGGCACATGACTTTGCATAAAAAAAGGCATTTAATGTTTACCCTTTAATCTAAGGTTAGTTGTCTGCCAGTGTGTGTCAGGCCGACTTCCACTGACTGTAGTGTGCCCACAGCCAGTGCCCACCACTCATACTGGGTGGCACAGGTCTTTGCATAAAAAAAGGCATTTAATGTTTACCCTTTAATCTAAGGTTAGTTGCCTGCCAGTGTATGTCAGGCCGACTTCCACTGACTGCAGTGTGCCCACTGCCAGTGCCCACCACTCGTACCGGGTGGCACAGTAGTTTGCCGATAAATAAGGCATTTTATTTTTACCCTTTAATCTAAGGTTAGTTGCCTGCCAGTGTATGTCAGGCCGACTTCCACTGACTGTAGTGTGCCCACTGCCAGTGCCCACCACTCATACTGGGTGGCACAGGACTTTGCATAAAAAAAGGCATTTAATTTTTACCCTTTAATCTAAGGTGAGTTGCCTGCCAGTGTGTGTCAGGCCGACTTCCACTGACTGTAGTGTGCCCACTGTCAGTGCCCACCACTCATACCGGGTGGCACAGTAGTTTGCCGATAAATAAGGCATTTTATTTTTACCCTTTAATCTAAGGTTAGTTGCCTGCCAGTGTGTGTCAGGCCGACTTCTACTGACTGTAGTGTGCCCACTGCCAGTGCCCACCACTCATACCTGGTTGCACAGTAGCTTGCCGATAAATAAGGCATTTCATTTTTACCCTTTAATCTAAGGTTAGTTGCCTGCCAGTATGTGTCAGGCTGACTTCCACTGACTGTAGTGTGCCCACTGTCAGTGCCCACCACTCATTTTGGGTGGCACAGGACTTTGCATAAAAAAAGGCATTTAATGTTTACCCTTTAATCTAAGGTTAGTTGTCTGCCAGTGTGTGTCAGGCCGACTTCCACTGACTGTAGTGTGCCCACAGCCAGTGCCCACCACTCATACTGGGTGGCACAGGTCTTTGCATAAAAAAAGGCATTTAATGTTTACCCTTTAATCTAAGGTTAATTGCCTGCCAGTGAGTCTCAGGCCGAAATCAACTGACTGTAGTATGCCCACTGCTAGTGCCCACCACTCATACCGGGTGGCACAGTAGCTTGCCGATAAATGAGGCATTTCATCTTTACCCTTTAATCTAAGGTTAGTTGCCTGCCAGTGTGTGTCAGGCCGACTTCCACTGACTGTAGTGTGCCCACTGCCAGTGCCCACCACTCATACCGGGTGGCACAGCAGCTTGCTGATAAATAAGGCATTTCATTTTTTACCCTTTAATCTAAGGTTAGTTGCCTGCCAGTGTGTGTCAGGCCGACTTCCACTGACTGTAGTGTGCCCACTGCCAGTGCCCACCACTCATACTGGGTGGCACAGTAGTTTGCCGATAAATAAGGCATTTAATTTTTACCCTTTAATCTAAGGTTAGTTGCCTGCCAGTGTATGTCAGGCCGACTTCCACTGACTGCAGTGTGCCCACTGCCAGTGCCCACCACTCATACCGGGTGGCACAGTAGTTTGCCGATAAATAAGGCATTTTATTTTTACCCTTTAATCTAAGGTTAGTTGCCTGCCAGTGTATGTCAGGCCGACTTCCACTGACTGTAGTGTGCCCACTGCCAGTGCCCACCACTCATACTGGGTGGCACAGGACTTTGCATAAAAAAAGGCATTTCATTTTTACCCTTTAATCTAAGGTGAGTTGCCTGCCAGTGTGTGTCAGGCCGACTTCCACTGACTGTAGTGTGCCCACTGTCAGTGCCCACCACTCATACCGGGTGGCACAAGACTTTGCTTAAAAAAAGGCATTTAATTTTTACCCTTTAATCTAAGGTTTGTTGCCTGCCAGTGTGTGTCAGGCCGACTTCCACTGTCTGTAGTGTGCCCACTGCCAGAGCCCACCACTCATACCGGGTGGCACAGCAGCTTGCTGATAAATAAGGCATTTAATTTTTACCCTTTAATCTAAGGTTAGTTTCCTGCCAATGTGTGTCAGTCCGACTTCCACTGACTGTAGTGTGCCCACTGCCAGTGCCCACCACTCATACCGGGTGGCACAGTAGGTTGCCGATAAATAAGGCATTTAATTTTTACCGTTTAATCTAAGGTTAGTTGCCTGCCAGTGTGTGTCAGGCCGACTTCCACTGACTGTAGTGTACCCACTGCCAGTGCCCACCACTCATACCGGGTGGCACAGTACCTTGCACGCATAGTACCACTAATAAAAAAAAAATGACAGGCAGAGGCAGGCCACCCCGCAGTGGCCGTCGTGGTGCTGTGATTTTTTTTGGCCCTAGAATAATGCCCAGTGTTCAGAGGCCACATACCCTTAACTCGAAAAATTCTGAGGACATAGTTGACTGGTTTACATAGGACACCCAATCTAATACAGTTTCCGCTCGGAACCTTGACCCACCATCCTCCTCCAGCTCAGCTTCGGGCACCTCTCAAGTTACCACTCGCCCGCCCGCCCGCCACCACCACCAACACTAGCACCACAGCCGCTTCATTTGATCTGTCAGATGATTTATTTACACATCAGTTGGTAAATGTCTGCCTCTGATACCAGCTATGCCATTTGCAACCTGTGCCAAAAGAAACTGAGTCGTGGGAAGTCCAACACCCACCTAGGTACAACACCAACCACAGCAGGCGTCCCAGGGGGCTTGTTGTCCCCTTTCGGGGACCTTTTGTGTTGTACGTGACTGGGTGGAGAAAGAGACCTTCAATGACATCAGTGAGGATAAGGAACGGGACATTGCTAGCTTGGTATCCAACCTTGTGCAAATGGGGAGTTTACGGTTGTGCAAATGGACTGTTTGCGTTTTTTTGCGGTGCGTTAAACGAGGAGTTTGGTCTGTCAGAGTTTGGTCTGTCACTGTGAAGCGTGCGTAAACCTTACACTACCTGATCGATACAACATCATACCTGATGGTATACACACACTGGATGTTTTAAAGCACGTTATTCCAAACAATTTAGGAATGTTAGGGGATTTATGCCCTTTATTTATTGAGGAATTCAGAAGGAAAGTAAATACAATGTTAATAAATGAAAAAATGGTGTTCAAGAAGAGGGGTTGTCCTCAAAAATATGAAAAGTTATGGGGCCGCTGGACGTTCAACGTCGGATGATATTATGATAGTCCATAGAGTGCTGAAGCGGGAGTTGGGTGGGTGGGAAGGGGGGGAAGGGTATGGAGCAGAAGTTTATCAGTCTATATGTATATACACTGATGTATCATATTGTATAGTTGAATTGAAACTGTATATCCAATTTTATGATACAACATGTCTAATCTCTGTAACGTGCCTTCATGTTTAAAATTTGTGCAATAAAAAAAGATCTGATTTAAAAAAAAAAACCGACTCTGCGTCAACTACGTAATTTTCCATGGGAGTTTTGCCATGGATCCCCCTCCGGCATGCCACAGTCCAGGTGTTAGTCCCCTTGAAACAACTTTTCCATCACTATTGTGGCCAGAAAGAGTCCCTGTGGGTTTTAAAATTCGCCTGCCTATTAAGGTCTATGGCGGTTCGCCCGGTTCGCGAACATTTGCGGAAGTTCGCGTTCGACGTTCGAGAACGGAAAATTTTATGTTCGCGACATCACTAATGATCACTCGATGTTACTCATTTTGTAAGTTGAGGTGACAAGAAATGACTTTTCTAGCCCTTTTTTCATTTATTTATTTTTATAGCATTCACCTGAGGGTTAGATCATGTGACATTTTTAGGATGTTACGGACTTGGCAATACTTATTTGGTCAATTTTATTTTTGTTTTTGTTAAGTTTTACACAGTAAAGGCATTTATGAAAAGAATAAATCTTGTTTATGTGTTGCCAATTGCTGAGAGCCATATTTTTTTTATTTTTCTGGCGATTGCTAGGAACTAATTTTTTTGCGGGATGAGATAACGGATTGATTGGTACCATTTTGGAGTACATATGACTTTTTGATCGTTTAGTATTATATTTTTTGCGAGACAAGATGACCAAATTTGTTTTATTTGGCACAGTTTTCATTTTTTTAAGGATTCACTGATCATGTGATATTTTTATAGACCAGGTTGTTACAGGTTGTTAAGTTATGTAATTTTTTTTCCTTTATATATATATTTATATATATATATATATATATATATAATCACAGGTAATGGGCAGCACCACCAAGCAGAAGTACAGGTCAGGAGTGCCACCCATATCCAAATAGCAAAAACTAAGTCCACGGCACTTCCACTAAAGTGACTTGTGCTTTATTTAACAAATAGGTGCGACGTTTCAGTTCACTCCATGGAACGGTGACATGTCACTGCTTGAGAAAGGTTCCGTGGAGTGAACCAAAACATCGCACCTGATTGTTAAATAAAGCACAAGTCACTTTATTGGAAGTGCCGTAGACTTAGTTTTTGCTGTTACCTGTCTACTACCCAGAATCAAGGGGTTACTGCTGGCACCCGCTTTACAGTTGGCAAAGGAGTGCTGCCCTACTTTTCATGTATGTATATATATATAGAAGAAAAGCAAAATCCACGGCACCACCTTCAATAATCTGTGTCTTTATTTCACCAAGGGCAACGTTTCGGTTTTCCCAATGAAACCGTCCTCAAGCCAGTGATACAACAAATGCCGTGTTACAAATACTTATAGGGGTGTGTTGATTACATGATTGAACATAATGAGTTGATAGTGCAAACCATAAAAAAAATCATTAAGTGAAATTTAAAAAAAGTAGTCATACAAATTCATAAAAAAGTGCATAGTGAATATATCATACATAAAAAAAGTATATATACTGTGCCAAATATAATATTTCCAATTTTAAAAGAGTATATTTATACCTCTACCTAAAGTGCAAAATCAATCACAGGTGACAATAGTTAAAACATAATTAAAAACAATTCATAGAATCTGACCGGGTCTTGTGGCGTACATGATGCATTGGCGTGGAGTAGAACGTTGTGCGCATGCGTTAGTTTGCATCGCGCAATCACATCAGATCAGCTAGTGACGCGATAGTACGTACATCCTGTATATGGGACGCAAACCTATTATGCGACCGGCGGCGCCATTTTGGGGTGTATCATTGTTTAGTTTCAGTGCGCAGCCATATTTTAGTAGTCTCGGTCGCTAGGTCACATATAAAGAAAAAAATTCATGTAAGTATGGTTATGGGAGGATCGCAACATATTCCTGATGAAACAAGTTCTGAAAAAATATATAAAATATACAAAAATTATACAAAAAAATGTGTAAAAAAATGAAAATTTTGCGCAAAAATGAATGTCTGTCAATTTAACAAGATCAATGCCAGATCCTTCACCCAAAAAAAAGGAGGGGAGGGATATCAAAGATTGGAGATGGTTGTCACGTCCCGAATGTGTACAAAATATTGACACACTCAAGACGTGTCACACATATCCTCTGGCATAAAATCAAATCTGTAAAAGAATGGACTGGGCACTCTCCTAGATATCTGGATTTTATTGAAAAGACGCACAACCAACATACAACCTATCCAATAAAATAAGGTCGTGAATTTGTAAAAATGGCAACAGTACATTAATAAAAAGAGAGTCAATCCACGTATGCCAATGGCAAGTAGAGGAAGTTTACAGGTGTATAGGTTGACCAGTGGCAACCGGGATTGAGTCCACCTAATATCCAATACAATAAAATTCAATAAACTACCTGGTAATATATAAAGCCTACAGGACACGTTAATCAATGTCCCTGTGGCCCATAAATCACCAGTAGTAATATGCACATAAATAAACCAAGTGTGTTCAAAATATTGTGAGATATAAAATAGAACAAATAAAATACAAAAGGAATAAAAATGGATACTATATTGTCCCGCACTTTAAGTTGCAGTATTGGTTGCAATATAACTAGCCGACCAGGCGTTTGCAGATACCAAATGACAAACACAATCTTGTAGAGTAGCAACACTGATCACATTGGTATATGTGGATTGCAATATGAATAGCCTGCCAGACGTTTGCAGATTTCCAGTATCAAACAAGGTCTTTTAAAATCGCAACACCAATTGCATCAATATCGCATCACTTCTTATAAAATAGTGAGTAGGGCATATAGTGGGTACGTCCGATTTAAGTATTTCTATAGAGGAGAAAACATTGCCTCGATATCCACATGGGGAAATACTGACTCCTGAGGTAGATAGGAATGATTAGAACAGTTGCAAGCGGCGTCCTCAGCAGCGTCCGCTGGGCACGTGTACCGCCCGTACATTAGAGTAGTGCCGGCACTATGAACTATCTTACCCCCACACTCCACACTCTCCTCCGGTATTATGTCCTCGGTGTCGCGCTGGTGATCTTTGTAAGACTGGGGTGGTTCACCGTCAGTTACTCAGCACACTTGCTGAATCCTCCCTCACCTCTCACGCGGCGTCTTGGATTTCCAAAAATGGGAGGTGGATAATGTGGATCGGGTAATACAAAAAACTGTTCCTCATAAATATTGTTCCTCATCAATTCTGGGGTCCGACCAGACGCGTTTCGGGTGTAAAATACCCCTTCCTCAGTGGCAATCCGACCCCCAGATCAAAATGCCTTAAATACCAAAAACCTCAGATATATTGGTCTTGTCAAAAGTCCGGACTGGAATACTGCAAACATTCCATAATGATATAGTGTTTAAACTCCACCCGTTAACTGTATTTTTCCATGGACTTATTTTGATCCTCAGTAACAAACTCATGTATCTCCATTGATGTATTAATTTGCCCACACTCATGCACATGCGGTTTTATTGCGATTCACATGCGGTTCAATTGCGTTTTGTAAGTCGGATAGTACTAGTTGCTGCGTTTGCCCATTTGATTATATTTGTCCTGACTTATGATTATATATATCATCAGACTCATAATTTAATTGTGTTTACAAGTGCTACAACAAAATGAAAATAAAAAATAAAAAATGTCAATCAAGATAAACATAAATACAAATACAGCAGGCAAATTTATCCTATGTCACTGAATAATAAAATCATTCCATCAAATATTCAGAAATTGGAACCCTGCTTCTTATATCTTTATAATCTTAAATTCCTGCTTCTTATGTGCTGCTTCTTATGTGGCTGGACCACTAGAAGGGTCCCACATCAAGGAAAGCACCACCCGGACTAAAAATACTGGGAGGTGCTTACCCCCAAGGAGGACCCCCTATAAAAACCCAAAAAGTTCATACTCTGCATTCAAACCGTCTGGTATCATCGTTTCTAATTCAAATATCATCTGTGTTTCTTTTCTTGACATTCTACAAATGTGGTTCCCTCCTCTCCAATCTTTTTTCACTCTATCCATAGCTGCAAATTTTAAACATGATGGGTCACTACTATGTATCTGTTTAAAATGTTTTGATAGGGAATGTGTCTCTGTGCCCCTCTTAATGTTGGCTACATGTTCCATCAATCTTTTTTTCAAAGGCCTTTTAGTTCTACCTACATATTGTTTTCTGCAAGAGCATTCCAACACATAGATCACATTCTCAGTGTAACAAGACAAGAATTCTCGTATTGTATGTTTGTGACCATTTTTAGTGGAGGTTACTTCTTCCGTACGTCTTGGAAATGAAGTGATCTTACAAATGGCACATCGTCCACATCTGTAGAAACCTTTCATATTGCCCCAGCTCTGTATTGATGTTTCTATTCTTTCTTCCCTTTTCACAGTGGGTGCTACCTTATTTCCCAAGTGGGGCGCTCTGGTTAATGTAATTAAGGGTGTAGGAGAGACCAAATTACCAATGCTTTTGTCTTTCTTGATGATCTCCCAATGTTTCCTTATAATATTTTTTACCTTACGGTAGTCACTACTGTATGGGAGTATCAATCTGAGGAAATCTTCCCCTTGTGCATCTTGGGCCTTACTTTCTTTGAAAAATTCCTCTCGTTTCATATTCCTTACTTTTTCTAGTGCCCCGTTTAAAATCTCTTCTGGATATTGTTTTTCTAAAAACTGCTTTTTCATTCGTTCTGCTTCTACCTCAAATTGTTCACTGGATGTACAGTTTCGTTTCAACCTTCGTAGTTGGCCTTGTGGTATGTTTAGTAGCCAATTTGGTAGATGGCAGCTATTGTATAAAATGTAGCTGTTCCGTGAGGTGGGTTTTATAAAGGTGCAGGTTTTTAATTTTTGTTCTTCCACATATATATTGAGGTCCAAAACTCCAATTTTTCTCTACTTGTTGTGCCTGAAAATTTCAAATTAAGTTCATTTGTATTAATATCTTCTAAAAATCTATCCAATTGTTCCTGTCCAGATCTCCAAATAAAAACACATCGTCTATGTACCTTTGCCAGAGCACCAGGTCCGTCCCCAGCCGAGGTGCCACCCGTTGCTCCTCCCACTCTGCCATAAACAGGTTAGCATAACTGGGGCGAACCTGGTGCCCATGGCGGTACCCTGGTTCTGGACATAAAATTCCTCATTAAAATAAAAATAATTATGTGCTAAAATGAATTGGATACCCTCCACTATGAAACCAATTTGTTGGGGGTCAATCGACCTTCTGTTTCCAATTGGTTACGTGTTGCTCTTATACCGTGTTCATGATTAATGATCGTATATAATGATTGCACATCAAGGGTGCCCATTATCCAACCTTCTTCGAAAGACATATTTTCTACTTTTTTGATTATTTGCGTAGTGTCTTTAACATATGAGGGCACCAATTTAACTCTTGGCTGGAGTAAAATATCAATATATTGGGAAAGGTTAGCGGTCAGGGATTCAATGCCAGACACTATTGGGCGCCCGGGGATTATCTTTATCTTTGTGCACCTTTGGGATAGTATAAAAAACTGGGATGCGGGGATATTTATTCAATATAAAACCAAATTCATCCTCATTTAAGATTCCCATTACCCGTCCTTTTTTACAAAGAACCTCCAGCTCAGTGTAAAATTGGTCCGTTGGGTCCCTCTTTAATTTCTGATACGTATTGTGATCCGTTGATTGTCGTAAACATTCAGAATTATAGTTATCTACGTCTTGAATAACTATGGAACCCCCCTTATCAGCTGGGCGAATAATGATACCTTTTTCTCGTTGTAATCCTTTCAAGGCTTCAATTTCTTTATTCGTGAGATTATTGCGTTTAAATTTAATAGTATTTTTAATTTTTTTAATCTCTTTGACTACACACTCCCTAAATGTAACCATTTCTTGACTTAGTTCATTTTTAGGATACTTTTTTGAATTATTTTTTAGAGTTGTGTGAACAAACTTGTCTACAATATTACTTCCTCATTCTCTCTGTTTATGGGGTTTTTTAAAAAATATTTTTTAAGACATAACTTCCTCATGAATTTTTCAATCCCTATGAACGTTTCAAATTTATTCAGGGGTTTAGATGGAGCAAATTTTAAACCTTTGTTCAATAATTTATTCTGCGTGTCCGTAAGTGTAATTGTGCTCAAATTAATAATTGCATCTGAAATAGTAGTGTGTGAAATTATCTGTGAAACTGACGTTTTTTTTCTCCTTTCTCTCTGCGTTCTTCTCTCTCTTTTCGTAATATCTCCTCCCTGGTTGATATTGGTGTTTGTAATAATCGTTGTTGTGATTGTGATTCCCCCTTGTGGTGGGAATATTGTGATTCTGGTGCATGTTCTGTGTTCTGTTCCTCAAATTGTATGGGTGTTCCGGTGATCTGTTCCTGTGTACCTCTAGTGACCTGTGTGTATTGTACATTCTCCTTTGGGGTGACCCTTGCCGTGTCCTTGTTTTGTGGTGTGGTGGGGTGTAATCTAAAAACGTTCCCTTTCTTCTAATACTTCAAACCGATTCTGTGTCGATATAGTGTAGCTCATCTGTCCATCATCCTCTCTTCTTACTTTCCCTTCCTTCACCTTCTCTCCTACCTCTTCTCCTATGGGATTATTTATTGTGCCTCTTACTTCCCTCTCATTTTCTTTTTCTACTAATCCACGTCTATTGAACTTCAATTTCTTAACCTTCTTGTCGATAATCTCACGTTCTAATCTATCAAGTGTGTTACATAGTTTAGTTTGTAGGACATTATATTCCTCATTTTTTTGAAATTGGTCCATTATTACTTTCATTTCCTCTATTTGAGTTGTTGTTTCATCTAATATCTGTGTCCGTCTTTTTATCACCAATTCTGTAATTGCAATGGATTGTTGCAGCAGTAGGTCCTCCCACTCCTTGGTGAATTCACTGCTGCACAGGTCCTGTGCTGGGACTCTATAGACTGTGAGGCCCTTAGGGATTTTTTTTATTTCCACACTTCTTTTCAGGGTTTTAATTTCCCATTGTTGTTTTAATTGGCGGGTCAACAACCCTTCCAATTCTCTGAAGGTCTCACTGACATACAGTCCATTCCCAGTGGATTCATCATTGAAACGGTCAAATTGAAAATTGTCTATTTTTTGTCTCTTTGTTGCTACAAAGTCCCAGATATCCATGGTGAGCTGGTAGTTCGTGCTGTCCCTAGCTAGGCAGATATAATAAACAGTATACAAAGGTGATAAGGACGCACAGAACCACCAGTTAACCAACGAGGTGCTCTCAGTCCAGCAGTACCGCCTCACCGCTGATTAGGAAAATGTGTAAAAGAATGGACTGGGCACTCTCCTAGATATCTGGATTTTATTGAAAAGACGCACAACCAACATACAACCTATCCAATAAAATAAGGTCGTGAATTTGTAAAAATGGCAACAGTACATTAATAAAAAGAGAGTCAATCCACGTATGCCAATGGCAAGTAGAGGAAGTTTACAGGTGTATAGGTTGACCAGTGGCAACCGGGATTGAGTCCACCTAATATCCAATACAATAAAATTCAATAAACTACCTGGTAATATATAAAGCCTACAGGACACGTTAATCAATGTCCCTGTGGCCCATAAATCACCAGTAGTAATATGCACATAAATAAACCAAGTGTGTTCAAAATATTGTGAGATATAAGATAGAATAAATGGAATACAAAAGGAATAAAAATGGATACTATATTGTCCCGCACTTTAAGTTGCAGTATTGGTTGCAATATAACTAGTCGACCAGGCGTTTGCAGATACCAAATGACAAACACAATCTTGTAGAGTAGCAACACTGATCACATTGGTATATGTGGATTGCAATATGAATAGCCTGCCAGACGTTTGCAGATTTCCAGTATCAAACAAGGTCTTTTAAAATCGCAACACTAATTGCATTAATATCGCATCACTTCTTATAAAATTGTGAGTAGGGCATATAGTGGGTACGTCCGATTTAAGTATTTCTATAGAGGAGAAAACATTGCCTCGATATCCACATGGGGAAATACTGACTCCTGAGGTAGATAGGAATGATTAGAACAGTTGCAAGCGGCGTCCTCAGCAGCGTCCCGCTGGGCACGTGTACCGCCCGTACATTATAGTAGTGCCGGCACTATGAACTATCTTACCCCCACACTCCACACTCTCCTCCGGTATTATGTCCTCGGTGTCCGCGCTGGTGATCTTTGTAAGACTGGGGTGGTCTCGGATTGCCACTGAGGAAGGGGTATTTTACACCCCGAAACGCGTCTGGTCGGACCCCCAGAATTGATGAGGAACAATATTTATGAGGAACAGTTTTTTTGTATTACCCGATCCACATTATCCACCTCCCATTTTTGGAAATCCAAGACGCCGCGTGAGAGGTGAGGGAGGATTCAGCAAGTGTGCTGAGTAACTGACGGTGAACCACCCCAGTCTTACAAAGATCACCAGCGCGGACACCGAGGACATAATACCGGAGGAGAGTATGCAGTGTGGGGGTAAGATAGTTCATAGTGCCGGCACTACTCTAATGTACGGGCGGTACACGTGCCCAGCGGGACGCTGCTGAGGACGCCGCTTGCAACTGTTCTAATCATTCCTATCTACCTCAGGAGTCAGTATTTCCCCATGTGGATATCGAGGCAATGTTTTCTCCTCTATAGAAATACTTAAATCGGACGTACCCACTATATGCCCTACTCACTATTTTATAAGAAGTGATGCGATATTGATGCAATTGGTGTTGCGATTTTAAAAGACCTTGTTTGATACTGGAAATCTGCAAACGTCTGGCAGGCTATTCATATTTCAATCCACATATACCAATGTGATCAGTGTTGCTACTCTACAAGATTGTGTTTGTCATTTGGTATCTGCAAACGCCTGGTCGGCTAGTTATATTGCAACCAATACTGCAACTTAAAGTGCGGGACAATATAGTATCCATTTTTATTCCTTTTGTATTTTATTTGTTCTATTTTATATCTCACAATATTTTGAACACACTTGGTTTATTTATGTGCATATTACTACTGGTGATTTATGGGCCACAGGGACATTGATTAACGTGTCCTGTAGGCTTTATATATTACCAGGTAGTTTATTGAATTTTATTGTATTGGATATTAGGTGGACTCAATCCCGGTTGCCACTGGTCAACCTATACACCTGTAAACTTCCTCTACTTGCCATTGGCATACGTGGATTGACTCTCTTTTTATTAATGTACTGTTGCCATTTTTACAAATTCACGACCTTATTTTATTGGATAGGTTGTATGTTGGTTGTGCGTCTTTTCAATATAATCCAGATATCTAGGAGAGTGCCCAGTCCATTCTTTTACACATTTTCCTAATCAGCGGTGAGGCGGTACTGCTGGACTGAGAGCACCTCGTTGGTTAACTGGTGGTTCTGTGCGTCCTTATCACCTTTGTATACTGTTTATTATATCTGCCTAGCTAGGGACAGCACGAACTACCAGCTCATCATGGATATCTGGGACTTTGTAGCAACAAAGAGACAAAAAATAGACAATTTTCAATTTGACCGTTTCAATGATGAATCCACTGGGAATGGACTGTATGTCAGTGAGACCTTCAGAGAATTGGAAGGGTTGTTTACCCGCCAATTAAAACAACAATGGGAAATTAAAACCCTGAAAAGAAGTGTGGAAATTAAAAAAATCCCTAAGGGCCTCACAGTCTATAGAGTCCCAGCACAGGACCTGTGCAGCAGTGAATTCACCAAGGAGTGGGAGGACCTACTGCTGCAACAATCCATTGCAATTACAGAATTGGTGATAAAAAGACGGACACAGATATTAGATGAAACAACAACTCAAATAGAGGAAATGAAAGTAATAATGGACCAATTTCAAAAAAATGAGGAATATAATGTCCTACAAACTAAACTATGTAACACACTTGATAGATTAGAACGTGAGATTATCGACAAGAAGGTTAAGAAATTGAAGTTCAATAGACGTGGATTAGTAGAAAAAGAAAATGAGAGGGAAGTAAGAGGCACAATAAATAATCCCATAGGAGAAGAGGTAGGAGAGAAGGTGAAGGAAGGGAAAGTAAGAAGAGAGGATGATGGACAGATGAGCTACACTATATCGACACAGAATCGGTTTGAAGTATTAGAAGAAAGGGAACGTTTTTTAGATTACACCCCACCACACCACAAAACAAGGACACGGCAAGGGTCACCCCAAAGGAGAATGTACAATACACACAGGTCACTAGAGGTACACAGGAACAGATCACCGGAACACCCATACAATTTGAGGAACAGAACACAGAACATGCACCAGAATCACAATATTCCCACCACAAGGGGGAATCACAATCACAACAACGATTATTACAAACACCAATATCAACCAGGGAGGAGATATTACGAAAAAGAGAGAGAAGAACGCAGAGAGAAAGGAGAAAAAAAACGTCAGTTTCACAGATAATTTCACACACTACTATTTCAGATGCAATTATTAATTTGAGCACAATTACACTTACGGACACGCAGAATAAATTATTGAACAAAGGTTTAAAATTTGCTCCATCTAAAACCCTGAATAAATTTGAAACGTTCATAGGGATTGAAAAATTCATGAGGAAGTTATGTCTTAAAAAATATTTTTTAAAAAACCCCATAAACAGAGAGAATGAGGGAAGTAATATTGTAGACAAGTTTGTTCACACAACTCTAAAAAATAATTCAAAAAGTATCCTAAAAATGAACTAAGTCAAGAAATGGTTACATTTAGGAGTGTGTAGTCAAAGAGATTAAAAAATTAAAAATACTATTAAATTTAAACGCAATAATCTCACGAATAAAGAAATTGAAGCCTTGAAAGGATTACAACGAGAAAAAGGTATCATTATTCGCCCAGCTGATAAGGGGGTTCCATAGTTATTCAAGACGTAGATAACTATAATTCTGAATGTTTACGACAATTAACGGATCACAATACGTATCAGAAATTAAAGAGGGACCCAACGGACCAATTTTACACTGAGCTGGAGGTTCTTTGTAAAAAGGACGGGTAATGGGAATCTTAAATGAGGATGAATTTGGTTTTATATTGAATAAATATCCCCGCATCCCAGTTTTTTATACTATC
The DNA here is from genome assembly GCA_033119425.1 of Bufotes viridis. Taxonomy (NCBI): domain Eukaryota; kingdom Metazoa; phylum Chordata; class Amphibia; order Anura; family Bufonidae; genus Bufotes; species Bufotes viridis. The sequence continues at coordinate 11,496,229 of CM065592.1, read as the reverse complement.
CCAAAGGTGCACAAAGATAAAGATAATCCCCGGGCGCCCAATAGTGTCTGGCATTGAATCCCTGACCGCTAACCTTTCCCAATATATTGATATTTTACTCCAGCCAAGAGTTAAATTGGTGCCCTCATATGTTAAAGACACTACGCAAATAATCAAAAAAGTAGAAAATATGTCTTTCGAAGAAGGTTGGATAATGGGCACCCTTGATGTGCAATCATTATATACGATCATTAATCATGAACACGGTATAAGAGCAACACGTAACCAATTGGAAACAGAAGGTCGATTGACCCCCAACAAATTGGTTTCATAGTGGAGGGTATCCAATTCATTTTAGCACATAATTATTTTTATTTTAATGAGGAATTTTATGTCCAGAACCAGGGTACCGCCATGGGCACCAGGTTCGCCCCCAGTTATGCTAACCTGTTTATGGCAGAGTGGGAGGAGCAACGGGTGGCACCTCGGCTGGGGACGGACCTGGTGCTCTGGCAAAGGTACATAGACGATGTGTTTTTATTTGGAGATCTGGACAGGAACAATTGGATAGATTTTTAGAAGATATTAATACAAATGAACTTAATTTGAAATTTTCAGGCACAACAAGTAGAGAAAAATTGGAGTTTTTGGACCTCAATATATATGTGGAAGAACAAAAATTAAAAACCTGCACCTTTATAAAACCCACCTCACGGAACAGCTACATTTTATACAATAGCTGCCATCTACCAAATTGGCTACTAAACATACCACAAGGCCAACTACGAAGGTTGAAACGAAACTGTACATCCAGTGAACAATTTGAGGTAGAAGCAGAACGAATGAAAAAGCAGTTTTTAGAAAAACAATATCCAGAAGAGATTTTAAACGGGGCACTAGAAAAAGTAAGGAATATGAAACAAGAGGAATTTTTCAAAGAAAGTAAGGCCCAAGATGCACAAGGGGAAGATTACCCCAGATTGATACTCCCATACAGTAGTGACTACCGTAGGGTAAAAAATATTATAAGAAAACATTGGGAGATCATCAAGAAAGACAAAAGCATTGGTAATTTGGTCTCTCCTACACCCTTAATTACATTTACCAGAGCGCCCCACTTGGGAAATAAGGTAGCACCCACTGTGAAAAGGGAAGAAAGAATAGAAACATCAATACAGAGCTGGGGCAATATGAAAGGTTTCTACAGATGTGGACGATGTGCCATTTGTAAGATCACTTCATTTCCAAGACGTACGGAAGAAGTAACCTCCACTAAAAATGGTCACAAACATACAATACGAGAATTCTTGTCTTGTTACACTGAGAATGTGATCTATGTGTTGGAATGCTCTTGCAGAAAACAATATGTAGGTAGAACTAAAAGGCCTTTGAAAAAAAGATTGATGGAACATGTAGCCAACATTAAGAGGGGCACAGAGACACATTCCCTATCAAAACATTTTAAACAGATACATAGTAGTGACCCATCATGTTTAAAATTTGCAGCTATGGATAGAGTGAAAAAAGATTGGAGAGGAGGGAACCACATTTGTAGAATGTCAAGAAAAGAAACACAGATGATATTTGAATTAGAAACGATGATACCAGACGGTTTGAATGCAGAGTATGAACTTTTTGGGTTTTTATAGGGGGGTCCTCCCTTGGGGGTAAGCACCTCCCAGTATTTTTAGTCCGGGTGGTGCTTTCCCTTGATGTGGGACCCTTCTAGTGGTCCAGCCACATAAGAAGCAGCACATAAGAAGCAGGAATTTAAGATTATAAAGATATAAGAAGCAGGGTTCCAATTTCTGAATATTTGATGGAATGATTTTATTATTCAGTGACATAGGATAAATTTGCCTGCTGTATTTGTATTTATGTTTATCTTGATTGACATTTTTTATTTTTTATATTCATTTTGTTGTAGCACTTGTAAACACAATTAAATTATGAGTCTGATGATATATATAATCATAAGTCAGGACTAATATAATCAAATGGGCAAACGCAGCAACTAGTACTATCCGACTTACAAAACGCAATTGAACCGCATGTGAATCGCAATAAAACCGCATGTGCATGAGTGTGGGCAAATTAATACATCAATGGAGATACATGAGTTTGTTACTGAGGATCAAAATAAGTCCATGGAAAAATACAGTTAACGGGTGGAGTTTAAACACTATATCATTATGGAATGTTTGCAGTATTCCAGTCCGGACTTTTGACAAGACCAATATATCTGAGGTTTTTGGTATTTAAGGCATTTTGATCTGGGGGTCGGATTGCCACTGAGGAAGGGGTATTTTACACCCCGAAACGCGTCTGGTCGGACCCCCAGAATTGATGAGGAACAATATTTATGAGGAACAGTTTTTTTGTATTACCCGATCCACATTATCCACCTCCCATTTTTGGAAATCCAAGACGCCGCGTGAGAGGTGAGGGAGGATTCAGCAAGTGTGCTGAGTAACTGACGGTGAACCACCCCAGTCTTACAAAGATCACCAGCGCGGACACCGAGGACATAATACCGGAGGAGAGTGTGGAGTGTGGGGGTAAGATAGTTCATAGTGCCGGCACTACTCTAATGTACGGGCGGTACAACTGTTCTAATCATTTCTATCTACCTCAGGAGTCAGTATTTCCCCATGTGGATATCGAGGCAATGTTTTCTCCTCTATAGAAATACTTAAATCGGACGTACCCACTATATGCCCTACTCACTATTTTATAAGAAGTGATGCGATATTGATGCAATTGGTGTTGCGATTTTAAAAGACCTTGTTTGATACTGGAAATCTGCAAACGTCTGGCAGGCTATTCATATTGCAATCCACATATACCAATGTGATCAGTGTTGCTACTCTACAAGATTGTGTTTGTCATTTGGTATCTGCAAACGCCTGGTCGGCTAGTTATATTGCAACCAATACTGCAACTTAAAGTGCGGGACAATATAGTATCCATTTTTATTCCTTTTGTATTCCATTTGTTCTATTTTATATCTCACAATATTTTGAACACACTTGGTTTATTTATGTGCATATTACTACTGGTGATTTATGGGCCACAGGGACATTGATTAACGTGTCCTGTAGGCTTTATATATTACCAGGTAGTTTATTGAATTTTATTGTATTGGATATTAGGTGGACTCAATCCCGGTTGCCACTGGTCAACCTATACACCTGTAAACTTCCTCTACTTACCATTGGCATATACGTGGATTGACTCTCTTTTTATTAATGTACTGTTGCCATTTTTACAAATTCACGACCTTATTTTATTGGATAGGTTGTATGTTGGTTGTGCGTCTTTTCAATAAAATCCAGATATCTAGGAGAGTGCCCAGTCCATTCTTTTACACATTTTCCTAATCAGCGGTGAGGCGGTACTGCTGGACTGAGAGCACCTCGTTGGTTAACTGGTGGTTCTGTGCGTCCTTATCACCTTTGTATAAAATCAAATCTAGCTGTAATTTCCTTAATGTGAAACAAATTAGTAATTAAAATACGATGATGTTGCGATCATCACATGACCAGAAAAAGTGTCAGCCTATTCCAAGAAGACAGCTCTGCATCATGTATTCCAAATTCCCGTGTATACAAAAGGTTCATGGTTTCATATAAAATCTTGTTCTATAAGAAAAAAGATAGTAATATTATGTCAATAAATATGATAATACTATCACAGTTGTATCAACATTTACACACAGTAATATCGGTGGAAAGAACACTGAATGGAGATCGGTAATAACATTTCAACAAATCCAAGGTCTAAATTCTATGTTCAAGCCATTAGGCTGTAATGAATTCAATTTCATAATCCATTGCATCTCTTTCTTTTTTAGGGACTGGACCCGGTCCCCACCTCTCCGCGCCAATGGGACATGGTCCACCAGCATCCACTTCAAATCATTCTCACCATGACCAGATTCAAGAAAATCTCTCGAGACAGGTAAATCCTTTCGTTCTTTTCTAATGGTGTAACGATGATAATTTAAACGTGTCTTAAATTCTGTGGTGGTCTCACCAACATACAGTAAGTTGCATGGGCACCACAGAACATAAATGACATGTGTTGATTGACAAGTAAGGTAATAGTTGATGTTGAATCGTTGTTGAGTATTAGGATGTACAAAAAGACCCTTTGTGAATAAGTTTACAATTTACGCAACGTATGCATGGGAAACAGCCCTTTTTAGGGGCCCTCAAAAATGTTTGTTTGATAGATCTGAGCGGGCCAACATCTGCCCGAACTAATCTATCTGCAAGATTGTTGGAACATCTATAAGACATGATCGGTGTTACTTTAAAGGCTGAAATATTACCTAGGCCATATAATATATATATATATATTATATGACTTAATCATAGGAAAAGGGTGCTTTTTTAATTTTAACCTTTTTTTTGTACTTTTTATTTTTGTCCCGTTGTGGGACTTCAACTTTTGGGGGTCTGATACCCTCTGCAATACATTACAATACATGTTCATTGCAATGCATTGCCTGTTAGTGTTTTACCAGTGCAACGGGGCTGGGTCTCGCAGACTTTGGTAGAAGACTAGCCCAGATGAATATGGAAGGCATTGGGCTGCCTTCACAGCCACGGGTTCCCATCACCGCAGCGTGGGGACCTGATGGAGACCCATACCCTCTACAAGCACCTTCTATGCCACGGGCAGCGCTAAAGGGATTAATCCGCTGGTATCAGCTTTCACAGCAATGTTGGTGGATACAGCAGAGGCCCAGCTGTCAGTCACAGCCGGGCCCCTGCAATGATAGAGCTCGCACAGCTGCAGTCCCTCTGTATTGTAAGACACACTTATGTGCTACTTTCTCAAACTTGGCCTAGTATATCACGTTATCACTTACAGATATAAAATGTCTACAACCCTTTATGTTGTAAGACACATCTATGCTATTTTCCCAAACTTAAAAAATTATAAAAAATTTACTCTCACTGGAGATGTACCAATGTGGATTTCAGCCTATTATATCACGTTCAAGGGCGTAGCTATAGGGGGTGCAGAGGTACCAGTCGCTACCGGGCCCAGGGACCTGAGGGGGCCCAGAGACCCTTGGGCTACATAAGAAGACACTGGTATTTTAGAAAATACATGTTGGTCAAGTTACACCTCTGGGTGGAGGAAAGGGGTTAGGTCAAGAGTTTGGCATGGGGGGTGGGGGCATTTCAAGTTTTGCCTCAGGCTACAGGAAGGCTATGTGCTTCCCTGCCCCTGGCCACAAAGCACTGAGGGAGGGGGGGCCCAAGCTGAACTCTTGTACCAGGGCCCATGAGCCTTTAGCTATGCCCCTGATCATGTTACCACATATAAACCATCTGCAACCCTTTGTATTGTAAGACACAAATATATGGTATTTTCCCAAACCAAAACAAAGAATAAAAAATGAAACTGTCTGGAGATGCACCTACAGATGTAGCGATCACAGTGGAATCGCGTGCGCACAGAGCGATATCTTGGTTGATTAGCTACGAAGCGCGTAAAAAGAATAGTAAGAAAATTCAGGGTTCCATTTGGGTTTGTAACAAGCAGATGGCGCATGGAACTGCAGTTTCATATGGTAATATTTATAAGCAATGAAGTAATGAATAAATGGCCCCTGTGACTTCCCCATCTGAAGTTATTCATTGTTGATCAACATAAAAATGAAAAATAGAAATATATAAAATGAGCCATAAAAAATAAAAATACAAAAATTTAAATTAAAAAATAAGAAATAGTAAAAATATGGCGTTATTCAGTGGCAATAAATAAAATATCTAAGAGCTACAGTATAACATAGATGTATTAAACAGATCGCCGGCAGATATGGACGAACATCGGCCTTGACGGTTCACGAACGCGAATGTATCTATTTTCGCCAACCGCAAAATTTGCGCCTATTGACTTTAATGGCGGGGAACCTAAAAAACCTTCAGGTCATATTTTCAGCCACTAAATACAAACTATGAGTGCTCAAATAGTCCCACAACATGGATTGTGACATACCAGAGGGGGATCATTGTCAAAAATTCCCACAAAAAATATGTATTTTAATCATGGGCCATTTTTATGCGTCTTAAAGGGAAACTCTCAAAAAAACTCTCCTAGAAATTTTTTATTTCCTATTGGTTTGATGTATACAAATGCAAATCCAAATCCAGTAAAAAAAATGCATACGTTAACCTAAATTTTATTTCCACCTTGGAACTGTAAGGTGAACGGACGCCACTGTACGGCATCAGTATGAGGCATCTGTTAACGCATACATTTTTCGTATGCATTAAATGGATGCCAAAAATAGGATGTGAACCCAGCCCTAGTGTCAGAATAAGCACCAGTACACAGCGGAGCAGCGTGGTGGAGAGGGGAGGCCTCCATGTACTGGCAGAGCGCTACCTGGTCCTGGTGGGCAGGTATGAGGACTGTGTTTCCCAAGAAACATTTTTCTACTGGGAAATACAGGGCACAGTATACTGCACTAGAATCTATATAATATAAAGATATTAGCCCTATACTCGAATAATAATACAATTAGGTGGTCATTTATTAAATAAAGGTCTATAAAAGGTGGCGTGGGCAGGGAAAGGGATACAGTTATGGCCATCCAGTTATTAGATACTAACCCCATACATTGACCGGATAACACCTCTGTACAGTTACCGGATAACACCGCCATACCGTGACGGGATAAAAGGGTATAAGAGGTCACAGTACAGAGAATTACTAGGGGCACTGCACAGGGTGTGGTAAGAGGACACAATGCAGGGTATAAGGGGGCACAGTACGGGATGGGGGCACAGTCACATGACCTTGTGACATTAGAAGGTCCTTCTTGTGAATGCGGTTCATACGCCACCATAATCAGAGGCAGAGGAGTGAGACAGGGGTGTGATTATGTGGCTAGAGATAAAAAATGTAACTGTCGGCCAGTACAGGCCCCAAAAATAGCCAATAGGCATTCACCTGACAGCAAAGAACTTTGGATTCTGTGGCTGGAGGTACATTAGGCTGTCGCAGGATAAAAATGTAACTGTCGGCCACTACAGGCCCCAAAAATTAAGCATTCATCTGACAGAAAAGGTCTTTTATGCTGCTGTAAATACATAAGGCAAGGACCATTCTTTGTTCTGGGTGGTGGCAGATATGTATGGGCTGACATGAGGAAATTCAATTACACAAGACATCCTGGACTCCGGGTACTTGGCAACGAATAGCTGCACGACTAAGTTCAGGACGTGTGCCATGCACGGCACATGTGTCATTTTGCCCTGTTTCAGAGTGCTCAGCAGATTGGCACCGTTGTCGCACACCACTTTACCAACTGTCAAATTGAGCGGGGTTAGCCACTAATCGGCCTGTGACCGCAGAGCTGAAAGCAGTGCAGGACCGGTGTAGCTCTTGGCTTCCGGGCACAACAGCCGCAGCACAGCATGGCATTGTCTCACTTGGCATGTTTAATAGGTTCTGGGGAGCTTGGGGAGTGCAGCGGAAGAGGAGGTAGCAGTGGAAAAGGAGGAGTCAGATGAGGAGGAGACAGATGACGGCGTAGGAGGAGGAGAAGAAGAGGCAGACCTGCATGCAATCTGTGGCAGTAACACCCCATCCACATGGGTGCCACGGGTTACATGCTGGACGGCCGTCAGAAGGTTCACACAGTGGGCAGTAAAAGTCATGTACCTTCCCTGCCCATGTTCGCTAGACCACGTGTCTATGGTCAGATGTATCTTGGCACCGACACTGTGTGCCAGAGTTATATTAACTTGCCGCTGAACGTGGCCATATAGGTCTGGGATGCCGTTCTGGGAGAAATATTTCCTTCCAGGGACCTTCTATTGCCGTTTGCCAATGGCCACAAATTTTCTGAAGGCCTCCGAGTCCACCAATTTATATGGCAGTAGTTGGCAGGCTAGCAGTTCAAACAAGCCAGTGGTCAGTCATTGGGCAAGAGGATTATTCGGCGTCATTATTTTTTTTTTTTTACGCTCGAACATTTGGGCCACGGAGCCCTCCTTGTGCCAGATGAACGTGGCGATGGCACGGTGGAAGGTGGAGTGGAGGACAAATGGGAGGAGAGAGGAGAAGGAGAAGAGGCAGGACTTGTTGCGCCGGGAGTGTGGCTTTGTGGGTTCTGACGGAGTTGCTCCCACTGGGCTCGGTGATGGGAGGCCAGGTGCCTTCTTAAGATGGTCGTCCCTAGGCGAGTGTTGGGCTTATCGCAACTTATGTATTGACAGCACATGCTGCAGATGGCAACACTATTGTCAGCAGCTGAAACGTTAAAAAAAGCCCACACTGCAGAGCCATGTGCCGGCGTCCTGGGAGCACCAGATGCGACCGTGCATGGTGGATGGCTCGCTCCAGATACATTTGCAGTCTGCTTTTTGCTTCCTGTGCACTGCGAGTTCTACCTGCTTCTCCTCCTTCTCCTCCCGCTCTGCTGCTCCGTCTCTCCCTCTAAACTTCCCTCCTCTTCCTCTCTTGTGGGCACCCACGTGACATCCATCCCCTACACATCATCATCGTCGTCACCTTCACCACCACTGACAGTAGAGTTCTCAGAGTAGGCAGCAACAGTGGGGGGCCTCTCTTATTGGGCTGAACTGGGTACTGTCGTCAGACCGCTAGGTGGCGGCCGTTGCTACATCCTCTTCCTGATCCGATGTCAAGAATGGCTGCGCATTGGTAAGGTCTGGGAATGCATGGGAAAATAATAACTCTGACTCAAATGGAGGGGCTATGGTGGTGTTGGTGGTGTCTTTGGGGGTGCACACAGCTTAAAGTGAGGAGAGTGCAGACACAGAGCATGAGGAGGGTGCAGAAGCGGAAGGCTGAGTGAGCCACTCAACCAACTGTGATGCGTCCTTTGAAGCTATCGCACACGCCTTCTCCAACTTCCCACTTAGTCTCCAGCCTGGTGCACCTTCCCGACCCCTACCACCCCTGCGGAACGGCCTGCCTCTTCTTCTCCCTGTCATTTTCTAAATGACCCAGTGCCTAAGTCCGTAGAGAAGAGCAGTATTTGTGGAAGCTGATATATGGCAAGCCTCAATCAGTTGTTAGTTGAAACAGGTATATAAAATCCCGCAATCTGTATTTTGGGGATGCAGGTATATGAAAAACCTCAATTTCTATTTTGTGGAAGTTGATATATGGCAAGCCTCAATCAGTTGTTAGTTGAAGCAGGTATATCACCCTTAAGCAGTATTTTTGTGGATGCAGGTTTTTGAAAAACCTCAATCACTATTTTGTGGAAGCTGATAGATCGCCGCCCGCAACGTTACCAGTCCTTAAAAGGACTTTTGTGGCCCTATTAGCTAACGGTTGGTATCCCTAAGTTTCTAACAGCCTGTCCCTGCTCCAAAATGCAACCTCTCCCTACATTGGTAAAACACATCATGTAAAATGGCTGCCAGATTGGGTTCTGTTATAGGGTGGGGGTGTGTCCATGTGCTGTAACGTCTCAATTGCCTGTCCTGTCCCACCTGATGGATGTGTAATGGGTCAAAGTTCGGCGCAATGCAAAAAAATATGGCGCATGCGAATATCACCATATGTTCCCATGTTGGGCGAATCGCGAATGCGCAAAGTTTGCTGCGAAATGACTGCCGGGCGAACCGCAAGGCCATCTCTAATCCTAATGCTGGCTGAAAGGTTCTGATCCCCACAGTCACGGACTGTGGGGATCAGAACCTTGTTAAATATGTATATATAAAATGCCCCATTTCAGGATGGCAGAGCGGGTGTGCGATCCCCCGTGCCCACCGCCCCATCCCCCCTACCTTCTTTCATTTTCAGGATGGCCGGAGTGGTTAGCAGAGCGCCAGCATACAGCTGACACTGCTTGAAATGGCCGACATCGGTGCTGGCACTGAGATCAGCCATTTACCCTTTCCATGCCGTGGTCCATAGGGACCCCTGTATGGAAAGGGTTAACAGGGAGGGAGCTCCCTCCCTTTCTCACCGGGCATTGCGCTGCCGTGGCAGCAGCCCGATGGTTACCATGGCAACCGGACGTCTTCACAGGCTTCCAGCTTGCCATGGTATAGCTAGCATGTCACAATACACTGCAGTACACTATACAGTGTACTGCAGTATATTATAGAGGCATTAGACCCACTGGATCTTCAAGAACCAAGTGGGTCTGGGTAAAAAAAAATATAAAAAGAAAATATAATTGCCCTACTCTTTCAGGGAGGGAGATTCGAGCAGGACGCCCAGGGTCAACTTAAAAAAGAAAAATGATGCAAATGAGAAGGGCTCACCAAGACTAAGTGTAGCCTGCTGCGACCAACTACTGTAGCTATAGTGCTTTCAAAATAAATAATCAATGGCCAGCTCTCTTCTATATTCATCAACTATTTATTTAAAACTTCATATTAAAGGGAACCTTTCACCTCAAAAATGCATCTACACCCACCAGCAATACCTCATAGTAGCCCGCAGCCTGATAATAATAATATGTTTCATCCTGCTGTCCGATGCTGCTGTTATGTACAGACTCATCTGTACATAACAGATTATATGTTATGTGTAGACTGGTATAACTAGTAGCGATATATGTTATGTGCAGACTAATATAACTAGTGGTAATATTACAGTTCTGTGTATGTTATGTCACTGCCACCTCCTCCATCAACGCTTATATGTATATGCGCACTATATTTTTATTTATAAGTGTATGCACACTATATCATTAGCACAGGATTGTCCCTTACAAGAACAGCTATCTGCCAAATTACAGGAACGGCTATATGCCATTCATGTAATTTGTGTAATTTTGGCAGGTTGCCTTTTTTTGTAGTGGACAATTCTGTTGTTTGTTTTTTTAGTGGACAATTCTGTGCAGTGAATAATATAAGATAATGCACACATCTATATATATATATATATATATATATATATATATATATATATGTGGGAATGGCTCAAGTTCGCCCATTCATATAATTTCACAGATAACCGTTCCTGTACAGTACTATTTTATGTGATAACATGTGCAATTGTATTTTTCTATATTTTTTTGTTATCTTTTTGTATGTTTTTTTCTTACTAAGGATACAGGGATATTTTTATGCAAGGTATATTATTTTTAAAAATAAATAGATACATATTTTATATACAGAGCCAGCCATGGATCATATATTTCACTATAGGAACATACCGTAGCTAATAAATATATACTTCTCTTACTGGTTCCGCATCCAACACTTATCATTTATTGTACAACCGACAAATCATAGATCAAATGACACATATTAAAATTAAAATAAGAATAAAAATATATATAAAATATCTATAGTAGAAGGAGATATATGTACACCAACTAGATGCCGATTAATCAATTGATATCCTTATGATCTTGTAAATGAATAAAAAATATTAAAAATCATTGGTTTTATAAATATATATTGATATATAGAGAGAAAAAGAAATATTAATAAATAAAAATATATATGGAAAACTGTATCAAGATAAAAATAAATAGATATCAATTAATCAATCAATATTAGAGATGAGCGAATTTCATTTATGTATTCTGTCATAGAATTGCATTATGGTCCGTAGTAACGGAATCCATAATGCAATTCACCTTTTACCAGAAAACGAATAGCAAACGAATTTCATAACCGTAAATTCACTCATCTCTAATCAATATTCATAAATATATATATATATATATATATATATATACACTCCCAGTGAAGATCGATGGATATGATCCTATTTAGGTACCAATAAAATGACAAGCATTGTAAATGCTGGCAACTACAGTATACAGTATTTCTTCTTATATGGTCCGGACCGAAAGTACAGTATTTTCAGAAACTTTTAATGAAACTTTTTTGAAACACTCGTGTCGGCACATTGAAAGGAAAAAGCAGAGCATCACACTTGAATGTGGACCAGCTACCCCTGCTCTCAGCGACTCAAAACCATATATCGTCCTATAGTAAAACAACTACTATAGAAAGGGGTCACAATTAAAAAAATAATAATAATATTTCAGTTGTACTTTGTGCAGTTAAAGAAATTTTTTTACTAGAATAAAAATAAAAACCAAAAAATGCTAAAATAAAAATTACATCAAAATAAAGCAAAAAGTGCCAGCCGTGCCATGCAGGTAAAGCCACCGAAGGATATGTCTCTGTACAGAGCCCTAGGGGTCACTTACAAACAGATAAGTCATTTATTTACTGGGCAGCAGACAAAAGCAGTGCTATTGATGACTTGCACTATTTAGTATACATATATATTTCTAATCTACAGTGATTCCAGCAGATTGTTGGGAAACAATACAGGAAACTACACAAGATAAATATATATTTATATTAGTATATATTATATATACTGTAAGATGTATTATAACTGTGTTCACCGATAACAGCGCTCCACAGACCAGCAGAGCAGCACTGAAGTGGTTAACAAGGTTTCCACACACAGGACCACTGTGTAAATCCTTTTATATCGGCTTGGCATGTACTTGGCATGTACTGTATAAAGCAGCAGTTATTCATGACTGAAGGGGGCAGACAAAAATAGATGGCGGTACTGTATATCATTTAGCGAGGACCTCTTGCGGTATCTCCAGGATGTCCTGAGAATGTGATAATGAGATGTGACAAAGGCCGATTGTAAGCCTTTATACTTAAAGCATACAGTATAAAAAAAAATCATAAAAATATAAACTTAAAAAATGAAGAAAAAAGAAAACATAAAAAAAGAATATAAAATATATAAATACAGTATATAGATAGAGATGAGTTTGGCATATTGGAATATAAAATAAAAAATATAAACCTATATGTCACAGTAGAGTGTCAGAGTATCAGATATAGTTGTTTTGGGATTCATAATGGACTTCCAATATTCAGTCCATATCTAAGATTCTGCGTTCATATACTGATAAGTAAAACATCATAATATACAAATCAAAATGCTGAATGACTGCACATGCTCAACTATTGTATGTTGAGTTAATATCCAGGGTTCCAATACAGTGCTCAATGTTGAAATGTCAAAATACGAATATTGCAAATAACTACAGAAAGAATAAGCGTTTCATATAAGCAGCTCGTTTCATTCATCATGCATCATTGGAACCCCAAAAATCTACCTTCAAAGTACTGTCTGCCAAAATTAAGACTTTACCTATACTTCCTTCCTTCCACATACATACAGTGATTTTATTTATTTTTTATTTGGCACTTTATAACTTACTGTACCTGTTAAATATTCTAGATGTACACTTCTATTTAGGTCTCTCACTAAAAACCAACAATAATACAAGGAAATCCACTGATTGTTAAATGTGGATCCTGCTCACGCACCCAGCAGTTGTAAGGTATACCATAGGTGTTGTCTCTTTCAGCAGAGAGCTGTTCCTCCTGACACCCCTTATGCACACTCTGCTAAAGGTGTCTTTGTTTTTAATGGCCCCTAATTAAAATACATATTTTTTGTGGGGTTTTTTGCCATTAATCCCCCTCTGGTATGTCACTGTCCATGTTGTGGGACTATTTGTGCACTTCTAGTAAGTATCTAGTAAGTATTTGGTGGCTGCAAATATGACCTGAAGGTTTTTCAGGTTCACCTGCCATTAAAGTGAATGGGGCCCGCCACAAACGCGTGGTTCACAAACATTTGATCGCAAAATCATGTCAGTGTTCACGAAATATCCCCGCCAATATTCGTCCATTACTAGTGGCCAGGGTGCCAATGTTGGCACTACAGACCTGTGTCAACATATGCAGCATCACCATAAAGCGGCCTGGGAGAACCGTGGCTCCGATGTGGTGGTCCAGGCTGTCGCAGCAACCGCTGCATCACCCAGTGATACGCACCCGGTTTAGGGCAGTCAAGGCTCCACCACCTCAGCCAAAGGGAGCTGTCTGTCCTTCCCATCATCTGCTAGTCCTGATGCTCCTGCTCCTCTTACCCCTAGTCAGTCATTCCGTCAGCAATCGATCACCGAAGCAATTGCCAAGAGACAGCAGTATGCGTGGACTCATCCAACGGAGCAGAATCTGAATGGGCTCCTGTCCAGGTTTCTGGTGCTGCAGTCCCTTTTTTTTACAAGTGGTGGACTCTGCACCTTTCAGAGAACTGACAGCTTTGTGGCCGCAACTAGCAAAGTTTACCCTGGAAAAGCTGTCCTGCCCCGCCAGTAATGTAGCATCAGAGAGGGTGTTTAGTGCGGCCATGGTTAGCCGAAGAAGAACTCGCCTGTCCACCAAAAATGTGGAGAGGCTGCCTTTTATTAAGATGAATCAGGCATGGATCAGCCAGGATTTTTACGCACCAATGTCTAATGCATCAGACTAGATCATCCATGGTGCCACACCTACACTTTGACAAAAGAGACCGGATTCTTCTGGCTACCTGCCTCTATTACTATTCTGATGCTGCCACCCGCCTGATGTCACACATCTGAGGCCAAGTCCTACTTCTTTCACCCACCATCTTCAGCTGGTACTCGTATTGCCACCCACCTCTTCACTCTGTCACCGGGTCACTCTGTGGTATTCTGATGCTGCTGTCACCTCCTCACTATGTCTCCTTGCACTCTGCGGTCTCCTGATGCTGCTGCCACATCCCCACTCTGTCACCGGGTCACTCTGTGGTCTCCTGATGCTGCTGCCACCTCCACACTATGTCACCTTGCCACTCTGTGGTCTCCTCCTGCTGCCACCTCCACACTGTCATTGTGCCACTCTGTGGCCTTCTTCTGGTGCTGCCGTCATCTCCACACTCTGTCATTGTGCAATTCTTTGGCCTCCTGATGCTGCCGCCACCTCCAGACTCTGTCATTGGGCCACTCTGTGGTCTCCTCATGCTGCTTTCACCTCACCACTATATCATAGGGCCACTCTGTGGACTTCTCATGCTGTACCCACCCTCCTCACTTCATGACTGGGCCACTATTTTGCCTTTCAGCCTGGCTGTCATCATCATTTATTTGACCCTTCTTCTTATCTGTCAGAAATATGCAAAATAAATGTGGAGCCCCAGTATTGGGTCTACAACACAATGAAAGCCAGATATCCCTCAAAGGAAGGAAAACCAAGCAAAGGGGTGTCTCCATTACAGAGATCACCAAATCCACCATATTAAGTAGCCCCTATGTCAAGATCCCGCTTTTTTACAAGCTTTAAGGATGTGACGGGGAAAACCTAAACCAGTTATCCATCCACAGACAGCTGTTTTGAGGTGTTGTCCCTTATCAGTGTGGAGTAGGATTATGGCTAATGCTTTGGAGACTACTCAAACAAAACAATAGCTTATCTCAGGGAGACCAGCCACAAAAACACCGCGGTGCCTCAGTTAAGAGACTCAACACAGCAATCCAAAGTGCAAAGCTCCCTGGGAAACAGTAATATGCAAAATAAATGTGGAGCCCCAGTATTGGGTCTACAACACAATGAAAGCCAGATATCCCTCAATGGAAGGAAAATCTTCCTTGCAAAGGGGTGTCTCCATTACAGAGATCGCCAAATCCACCACATTAAGTAGCCCCTATGTCAAGATCCCGCCTTTTTACATGCTTTAAGGAAAAATGAGACGCACCACTGATCCTGTCTGTGTAGCAGCTGTAAGGCCTGCATGGTCCCATCAGAATTGGCTTGTGATTTAGTAGCCAAACGCAGAAGACATGCAAATATTCCATTCACGTGGCATCTCTGTTTTGGATCCACTACTGTTTTTTTGGCATTTGCAATACTGATGGATTATTGACCAAATGCTGACCGAGTGAAGGTGGATGCTCAACAGGCAGGATCCATTTTTTGTGGATTATTGTTCTGACAGATCACAGGAAGGGCAAAATAATCAGTAACGTCAACACAAACTTACTGCTGACACCCTCTCCACTTTGTCGCGGGGCTCTACTTGTATAAACGTTTAATAGAACAGGTTCTGTAGACATCTATGTGGAATCAGCTGACGACGGTGTAAATGGAGTGCACTTCTTCTTGGCGCTAACATTAACCTGTAAGGCTGAATTCATACTTAAGTTATTTGGTCAGTTTTAGCCCCGTGACTGCCCAAATAAGTGAGGTGTGCAGTGATTCTAAGAGTGACGCCTGTCATCTGCATGTCATACTGACTCATAGTATTATTTTACTACCACAGCAGACTCCCTATGAGTGTTACTGCAAGGCACAATGTTCTACACCACTATAAAGGCTCTCTGCAGCCAGGAAATAGCCATTTTTTAATGTGATTTACCGTGAATAAATTTGGAGCGAACCAAATTTTTTTCGAGAATTCGGCAAACCGGCTGAATCGAATATTTAAAAATTCGCTCATTTCTACTCATCACCTAAAATTCTTACTAGTACAGGTACATTCAAGTCTAAACTGACAGTGGACATGTATACCCACAAGTGTTAAGTTGCATCCATCCAACCTGCTTTCATCTTACCTTTACTGGTGCCAGAAACTGCACTTTGAATCCACTACTAAAGGATGTACTACAAGTTATATTTTGAAAAATATTGTTTTACGTTCATTTCTGGCCTCATTCATCAAAACTACATTTGCACTGCACCAATCCCCAGGGAGCAATGGCCTGTGATACAATGTGACCCAACATCTCATCATGGCCACTACCGCTCATCCTCTGCACATACAGTATAACCAATGGGTCTTGAATCAAAGAAATAGATCCCAGTGGCAAGTCATTAGTTGTAGATTTTTTTTTGCTGTACCTTTGGGGCCCACCATGACTTCAGAGATTTTTCCCACTGCAGGATCCTCTGGCACTCTGGGAGGGGGCAGTCCAATGGTAGATGTTGAAGGTGGAATTAATTCTAACCATTTATCTAAAGGAATATTTTGCTTGTTTGCTATGATTACTTTTTTTTTATACAAACAAATTAAAACATTTAATTAACAAGTGTACATTTCAAAAGGGCTGATCTGGGACTAAAAACTGAAGGCCAACTCTTTGATAGATTATTCTTATCAGAACAGTGGAGGTTCCTCTCTGGGCAAACAGACAGAGATTAAGTAATTGAAAGGCTAGAGTGCAACACCAAATGCTGCTCACCTGCATTGTTAACCATACATGCAGCAGCTATGCACTTTTTGTTGCCGCTGTGAAGAGGACTGATCTATGATATCAGACATAAAGTCTTATCGAAAGCCCTCATAGAGACCCTCGGGATATAATAATCAATAAACTAAACGGTCAGAAGACCTGGACAAAATCCCTTTAGGGGTCTCTAACCAACAGTATCTTAATATAAAAATATATCTTTATTAATTCTTGTTTAAAACTGAAAAGTGAAAAAGAAAAAAATGTATCTAAAAATATCAGTAACAGTGAGACCAATTTAATTAGTAGCTACTAGTGGTTGCTAGCGGCAAGTAAGGGACTTGTGGTATCTGAACTATAGTACAGTCACCCGCAGGTGCACTATTAGTATAGATAATTGAGGTTACATAGTGTCAATAATTGGCACACTACTGAAATTTATAGGGGCATATTAGATACTACAGTGTGCTGCAGCCTGAATTAGGTGTCTGTGGGAGTTGGGTGTTATCTTTATCACAGTTAAAGGTGCCACATCCTTTAACAGTCTTTCCATGTGTGGCCTGCAATTTGGTTACAGGTCACACACATGTATCAACTGTTTCAAAAAGCCTGGCATGTGTTGTGAACCAGTAGGGGTCAAATTTAACCTCTGTTGCATCTTCAAATAACAGTCTGTTTGCGCGTGACCTATTTAATTTTCAGGTCACACGCTTGTATCAGCCGCCCTGGAAATTTCTCACATTGTTACTCACGCTGCAGATCAGTTGAAAACTAAGTGGCTAATATACACTGACACTGTGTGTCCCCTTTTCCCTCTCCACACACTCAAGCTCAGGCATACCAATCACACATTCAAAGCTGGTTGCCAATCATACACTTTTTTTCTCTCAGATTGCCCTGTGACCTGTTACCAAATTGCAGGCCGCACACAGATAGACTGTTAAAGGATGTGGCACCATTCACTGAGATAAAGATAACACCCAACTCCCACAGACACCTAATTCAGGCTGCAGCACATAGTAGTATCTAACATGCCCCTGTAAATTGCAGTAGTATGCCAATCATTGACACTATGTAACCTCAATCATCTATACTAATAGTGCACCTGCGGATGACTGTACTATAGTTCAGATACCACAAGTCCCTTAGTTGCCGCTAGCAACCACTAGTAGCTACTAATTAAATTGGTCTCACTGTTACTGATATTTTTAGATACATTTTTTTCTTTTTCACTTTTCAGTCTTAAACAAGAATTAATAAAGATATATTTTTATATTAAGACACTGTTAGTTAGAGACCCCTAAAGGGATTTTGTCCAGGTCTTCTAAATGTTTAGTTTATTGATGATATCAGACACATCCATTACCGAAAGTACAGAACTCGATGCTGCGAGAGTCAAAGCCCCACTGATCTGGTGTTGGTCTATGAACAGGTCATCAATTTTGTAGTTCTGGAAAATGCCCTAAAATTAATCTTGAGTGCACATCCAAAGTTGATTATGGCCAGGTCTCCTACTAAAAATCTAGAAGTGATGTTAGGCTTGACCTGCAGGGTATGTTAATGGTGGCCTTGGCAGCTGTGTAATGCCAAGCCTTACCAGTAAGACCCTTTAAGGAAAAGGATTCTGATTTCATACAGTGGCATAAGCAATCAAACCACTCATTCTCTTGACCAAATTTCCAGCCATAACTTTTAATCTTTTGGTCAGTGATGTGACTATTATCATCAATAGATTTTCAATTTCAGTTAAAGGGACATCACACATTTTAATAATAACTTTGTAAATGTTTTCTTCACCTCTGTGTTGTTCAGACTGTAAATGAGTGGATTTAGTAAGGGTGCAATAGCAACATAGAAAATGGCAACATATTTTCCTTTGTTTGAAGAGTTCTCTGGCGATGGCCCCATATATGCTACCATACCCGTTCCAAAGTACATGGCCACAACAGTCACATGAGAGATACAAGTAGAGAATGCCTTAGCTCTTCCAGCGGACCGGATCTTTAATACTGAGATGATAATGCAAACATAAGACATTATAATTAATACAAAGGGGAGAAGAATAGTGATAAAACTTAACGAAAATATCACAAGTTCCTTGATGTAATTTTTATCACATGATAAATGTAACACGGCAAGAGATTCACACATGAAGTGATTAATCTGGTTAGGATAACATAAGGCTACAGGCATCAGTAACAGAGGGAGCATGATGAAGATGAAACTGAATACCCAAATTAGAGCAGAAAGTCTATGACATATGCTCCACCTCATCATCACTGAGTAGTGGAGAGGTAGACATATGGCTAGATATCGATCATAGGCCATTAGGACGAGAAGCAAACACTCAGTTGCCCCTATTACAAGCAAGAGGTTGACTTGGGTGAGACAAGCCACTAAGGATATTGTTCGTTGAGTTGACAATAGGTCCATTAACATTTTGGGCACAGCAGAAGAAGAATTGCATAAGTCTATGAAGGAGAGCTTGCTGATGAAAAAGTACATGGGGGTGTGTAGCTGACGGTTGATTATTATGATGAGCATTATAAGAATATTTCCTATGATTGTCATCACATAAATCATCAAAAACAACACAAATAAGATTACGTTGATTGTGAATTGCTTGGAGAATCCCAGCAAGATAAATTCAGTTGCAAGTGTCTTGTTCTTCATGTTGCTTTGGGTAAATAAGGTCAATGCCTATGAGACATCAAGAAGCAAAGTCCTACATATGAATAGAGTGATGAATGAATCCTCAAGGGAAGCAAGAGAGCCTAATTAAAAGTGTTGTGCCGTGTGTAAATATGATAGGTAGTGTTGAGCGAATCGAAGTTAACAAAGTGGACTTTGTTCGGAATTTCAGGAAAAATTTAATTTACCGAGAAGCTGGTGGTAAAAAAAATCATATTTACCTCATCCATTTGAGCGCAAAGAGGCCACCATGGCCATCTTGCTTTAACATCACGCTCGAAACAGTATCTCGTGCACTGTGACATATAATGTCACCACGCTGGCCAACTTATGCGCCAAGTGAGATTTCGCTTTAGATCTCCAAGCAAGATGTCCAAAGTAATTTGTCACAAGGCAAATTTTTTTGTAAAATTCGGCAAAGCAGCTGAGTCAAATTTTTAGGAACTTCGCTCATCTCTAATGATAGGTCATTAATATCAGAATGACAGGGGTCTGACTCCCGGCACCCCCACGATCAGCTGTTTGAAACGGTAATTGTGCTTGTGTAAGCACTTCTCCACTTCAAAATTATATGCTTGTCATCTCACTTGTAGAGTCAGCACAGTGTAATTACAACTACTCGTCCCATTCACTGGAATGGGACAAGCATTAGTAATTACGCTGTGCTGCCTCTACAAGCGAGACAACACTGACATAAAGTTGAAGCACTTGAACGAGCATCGCTACCACTTGAAATAACTGATTGGCAAGGGTGCCGGGAGTCTGACCCCGCCGATCAGATATTGAAGACCTATCATGTGGATAGGCTATCAATATTTAGTTTCAGAAAGTCAAATCCAGAACCTTTGTTAAAATCATCCAACTTTCTTTGGGGCGGAGCCTGTCCTGGAAAAATATGGCTGTGTGAAGTGCTGCTCTGCTGTTAGCTATACCCTCACAGCCTGATGTATTTAGCCTTTTGGACTCACTACGGTCAAGTTTGGTGGCCCCAAGTCCACAGACCCTCCCAATCCCACTAGAACTCCCATCCAGATCAGGAAAATGGAGAAGTTTATTAAAAAAAGCGGCCTCTGCATACGCAGCCCAGGAAGCAAAGATGGCGCCTGGAACACCGCGAGCCTCGGGACATAAACCACATGATGCTGATAGCATGGAACGAGGTAGAGAGGAATCCCCAGGCCCAATAGTCTTCCGATCTCGCAGACTTTCCTTAGAGAGGCTTTAGCAGATGCACTGGGGCCTCTCAGCTCAGACCTCATGGCTATTAAGAGTATGTCCGCCATATTGGAAGGAGGGTTGAGACCTTGGAAGTGGTGCAGTCAGCAGTTATACTGCACCAAAGTGCTGTGTCCTCCTGCCTTGCCATGTGCCAGTCCCACATAAACTCTCTGTATACAGTGTTGGAAGATCAAAAAAATTAGGGTAGGCGCAATAATTTACGCTTTGGAGGCATACCAGAGTCTGCAGCCCCTAGCGACATTTCTGAATCAATGGTTCAGATTTGCTTAACCTTACTAGGGCCAGAATCTGCACATAATAGAAAGGGCACACAGAGCACTTCGTCCGAAACCTTAGCCTGCTGAGTTCCCCCTGAGATGTAATTTGCAAGTTCTTGCACTTTCCTGTTAAAGATGAAATCCTTACTTGTGCCAGGAACACTCCATCTTTGATGTGGGAAGACCATACCATCACTGTTTTCCAGGACTTAGCCCAGTCCACTTTGAAAAAACGTAGAGCATTGAAACAGTTCACTGACTGGCTTCAGGCCCACAAAATTTTATATAGATGGACCTTTCCCCTTGGATTATCCTTCCTCATGATAGGCGCTGCACATCTATCTCATCCTACAATGACCTGGATAACGTGTATAATCACCTGAAGATATCTCCGCTGCCAATTGAAAACTGGGAAGTTGTTCAGTATCTAGCCACACTCCTTGACATGCCTACAGTTACCCCTTGGGAAATGCCTTGCTTGCCAAATTCTCAGAGGACCAACTTTGACTTCAACTCTGAGTAGACTACTACTTGCTGATAAGTGAAGATGAAAGTTACCATCTAATCTCCGGGTCAACAGGAGGTCTAACTCTGCGGCGGCAACAGCCACCTTACATAAATGCCCACCTTTCTTTGTTTGAGTTTTCTTTACCTTACAGCCCTTCTGGATGTTTTCTATAGTTGGGTTCATTGGTTCCTTCTCCTCCAAATTTGCTTTTTTATTTATTCTGTCTTTTTGTTTGGTCCCACTTTAACATTATCTAAATGGAAGTTACTGAGATCTCTCAATATTGTCCTTGAAGATGGAGGAGTATGGACTATTAGAGTTGTAGTGTGGTCCATAACCCATTGTTTAATTGAGGGTGCTACTTTACGGTATTTACCTTACCCCCAACATTCTATTTGAGCATAAGTGCTCTGCTAACTTGATGATAATCTGTTTCTATACATGATATTTTGTTTGGTTTATTCTTGTGTTCATTTTTAATTTTATTTTTATGTGACAGGTACTGCTATTCTCCTTTGATTTTTGATTATGAGAAGATGGGCTCACCAGGGAATTCCGATGCTCCACCTCAGGGGGCTAAAAATCCCCATATATTGCTTACTTATAGTGACATGTTACTTATTAGAGATACATTCCGCCCTTGCTTTACCTTTTAAATGATGGCGACATCAGTGTGGCATAATTTACTGTTAAAGGTTTTCACTCCCCTTCCAAACGTAGCCAGATATTTTCCTACTTGAAGAGTGAAAAATGCTCCGTCCTGATGCTTCAGGAGACACATTTAAAGTTTGACACATTCAAGACAGGGAGGGCAGATATATCTTGCTCAAAGGGACCATTTCTAACCAACTAAATACTATTGTTAATGTTTACGCTCCTAATGTTAACCAGATCACCTGGATTGATAATGTATCTCCTTGTTGGAAAATTATAAGGAAGGTGTTGTGGTGCTTCTGGAAGATCTCAATGTGACATTGGAACCTACTTTAGACTCCACATCTAAGAAATCTGCGATTTCCACTAAAGCACTTAAATATCTTAAGAAAAAATTACAACATTGGTCCCTCTATGATGCTTGAAGACTTCTTAGTGCCTCCACGCATGACTACACCTTCTTTTCGATGGTCCACGGCTCTAATCAGAGGCTCGACTACTTGTTTATATCTAAAGAGCACCTACAGATCTGTACTCACGCTCATATAGGCACTATACACTTATCTGACCATTCTTCTGTGTTCTTCACCATCTTAACGCCCCCCCCCCCCTCTAGAACCTCGTTCATGTCAGGTGGAGATTAAATGAGCAACTTTTCTCCCCTGGAGAGCCTTTAACAAATTCTCAATAGCTACTTGAGGACTTTTTCTCTCTCAACTCTCTCCCAGAGACATCACCCCACGCTTTGTGGGATACCCATAAGGCATATATGAGAGGTCAGTTTATTTGTATGGGTGCTCAGCTTAAGAAAAACAGAAGATCCTGTATAGACATGCTTCTTTCTCAGATCCAACGCATGGGAAAATTCCATAAGCAATCCCTTCTAGATACCCATCTCGCTGAACTCACTGATTTACGAGCAACACTGAAGAACTTATTAAATACTGCTTCAGCTAGGTTTTATCTCCACCCCCAATTTAAATATTATGCTCATGGAGATGAAGCTTCTAAATGTATGATGCAGCGCATCAAGCAGAGGAAATCCCACAATGTTATCCATAAGATTAAGGTCCCTGGTGGCGGAGAGGTTTTTACCCCCTCGGCTATTGCAACACAGTTTCAGAACTTGTACTATTCTCTATACTATCTACGAGAGGCTGAACTGGCTGACCATGCCCCCTCCCCCTCTGGAGACAGTGGCATCTTTTCTCCACTCTCTTTCATTGCCCACCCTGCATGACTCTCAAGCACAGACTCTGCAAAACCCATTCACTATAGATGAACTAGCAGCTGCAGTTAAACAGCTCCCTAATGGAAAATGCCCAGGACCTGATGGTTTCCCTGCTTTATACTCCAGCACATTCTATAAAACTCTAGCACCACAACTACTCTTAATATGCAATAGCTCTATGTCTGGTGTCCCTTTGTCAGTGGATATGATTAGAACTTATATTTCCCTGATCCCTAAGGAGGGAAAGGATAGGTATCATTGTGCAAACTACCGTCCGATATCCCTGTTAAACTTAGATTTGAAACTACTGTCTAAAATGTTGACCACCCGTTTGTCCTGGGTTCTCCCATGCTTGATTCACAAAGACCAAGTAGGCTTTATTCAGGGCAGGGAGGGCAGGGACAATACTACCAGAGTCCTCAATGCTATCTACCACTCTAAGAGACTTAAACACCCTCTGGTCCTTCTCAGCGCTGATGCTGAGAAGGCTTTCGACAGCGTTAGCTGGGATTATATGCGGATGGTGATGTTAACATTTGGGCTCCCTGATTCATTTATTAAAGCAGTCTTCTCCCTTTATTCACATGCTTCAGCCTCAATCATCATAAACAACACTCTCGCACCCTCCTTTATAATTCGGAATGGCACCAGAAAGGGATGCCCCTATGCTCTTTACTATTTGTGCTAGCTATGGAATCCTTGTTGCAGGCGGTCAGGAGAGAAAGTGAGATCAAGGGAGTCCTAATGGAACATCAGGAACATAAAGTTGCAGCTTTTGCAGATGACCTACTCATTATGACCACTAATCCAACAAACTCCCTGCCTTGTATATATCACATTTTGGAACAGTTTAGCCTTTTCTCCAATTTTAAAATTAACATGAATAAATCCCATATACTAAGAATAGAGCTCCCTGGCTCAAACACAATCTGATAGCTAACTCACCTTTTAACTGGGACACCCCATATATCGGCACACTAAACTGATCTCTCAGATTTATAAGAAGCTATGTACTCCCGTACTCATGCCAAAACCAGCGTTCCTTGGTCTCTGGGAGAGAGACCTGGGGATCTCTTTTACCCCGTCAGAAATATCACGGCTTTTCTTGACGCCTCACAAGATTTCCAGATGTGTCTGAACACAGGAGAATGGTTATAAAATCCTCACTAGGTGGTATAAAACTCCTGACATCACCTGCTTATATAATGACAGTGGGTATGGTACCTGCTGGAAATGTCTAAAACAGAGAGGATCCTTTTTCCATATTTGGTGGTCCTGCCCTCTGATCCACCGATTCAATTAAGGATCCCTCACCTCCTAAGTGCAGCCAGCCTTTTGATTCTGTGTTTCTGTCTGTCTACTGATCTACCATCTATATCTCAATGGATGGGAAAGGTTGACCAAATATACAGATTTGAGGAGATTGCAGCATGGGATAGTTGTATGATAGCCAAGTATAGGAGCCGCTGGCAGGTATGGACCTCCTTTCGGAAATTTTTGTGACCTTTGTTTAATCATTTGGAGACTATCCTTCTCTGGGAACATAATAATAAACCCATCTTCTATGAGGTAATAACCTACCACTGTCGTCAATTTAGCCTTTGGATTATTGTCCAGTGCCTGTAAACTTAATTGTTCTTACTTACCTGTATGATTACTTTTCTGACTAAACTATACCCCTCTGTTACAATCGATAATGGACCAGCTCTCCACACTAAATACTTCCATGCTATCCTGGTTTGTCAGGAAGAATATTGTTACATCACTTATATTGCCTAAAAGGACGTACCTGCAGCAGGTCTTCCATCCCCGTGCCAAGATCATATTAAGCTTCAGTGAAACAGCGAATCCGACCATTATATGGGCAGGAAGGAGGGCATGTCTAGCATACTCCACTCTCAATAAACCCAAAACCCTGATCCAGAGCTATATGGGAAAGCCATTCTTTTATCGAGGGTGGTGAACTGGTTTGCTCAACCTCTGGGCAGGTCTTGAGTACCTATGGAGCAGACATACTTTGGATCTCCCTTTACTGGTCTCTAAGTGGGGACGAATGGCTTTCCACGTTAAGACAAGTCCTCAACCCAATGGTTAAAACCACACTTTTAGCATGGAGATGGTTTCAGTCAACCCACTGTGCCATCCTCCTACCTTCGCCTCTGATTCAAATACAAGACATTTTAGCCCATGCACCCTTAGCTTTGCTTGAAAGTCCACCTCATTCCATACGTAACTCCACACAGCCATTTATAGCTCAATTCAACAAGGATGGCAAGGTTTTTGGGGGAGAAGATATATCATAGCTTTTCCCTGAGGGTAAGTTTTGCCCACCTTTGATATAGTTCCTGCGCTCCTTTATCTCTAAACATGTGCCTAAACAAGCTTTGATGTTCCCTTTGACTTGGTTTGAGGGATTTATATGCGGACCAAAATCGGCACACTAAACTGATCTCTCAGATTTATAAGAAGCTATGTACTCCCGTACTCATGCCAAAACCAGCGTTCCTTGGTCTCTGGGAGAGAGACCTGGGGATCTCTTTTACCCCGTCAGAAATATCACGGCTTTTCTTGACGCCTCACAAGATTTCCAGATGTGTCTGAACATAGAAGAATGGTTATAAAATCCTCACTAGGTGGTATAAAACTCCTGACATCACCTGCTTATATAATGACAGTGGGTATGATACCTGCTGGAAATGTCTAAAACAGAGAGGATCCTTTTTCCATATTTGGTGGTCCTGCCCTCTGATCTACCGATTCTATTAAGGATCCTTCACCTCCTAAGTGCAGCCAGCCTTTTGATTCTGTGTTTCTGGCTGTCTACTGATCTACCATCTATATCTCAACAGATGGGAAAGGTTGACCAAATATACAGATTTGAGGAGATTGCAGCATGGGATAGTTGTATGATAGCCAAGTATAGGAGCCGCTGGCAGGTATGGACCTCCTTTCGGAAATTTTTGTGACCTTTGTTTAATCATTTGGAGACTATCCTTCTCTGGGAACATAATAATAAACCCATCTTCTATGAGGTAATAACCTACCACTGTCGTCAATTTAGCCTTTGGATTATTGTCCAGTGCCTGTAAACTTAATTGTTCTTACTTACCTGTATGATTACTTTTTTCTTTAATAAAGAATTGAAAAAAATAAATAAAATGTAGTCAACTTTTATTTCGTCTCCTGAATAAAATTAACGGTACATGGGTGAACTACTACTAAACAGGTAATTTTATTCAGAAGATTAAATAAAAGTTGAATGATTTTAACAAAGGCTCCGGATTTGGCTTTCTGAAACTCGATTTCTGACCATTGGTCTGTGGTTGCCTGAACCTTCTTGCATTAGGAGAAGGAACTGCGGTAAGCATCATTTTATTACCAATTGCATAACCCCTTTAATAGGAATATAAAGCTTTTAGGTCAATTTTAGGTGTACATTTTTTGATTATTTTTACAATAGAAATTTTATTTCAGAGGTTTGTCATACAGTTGCATTGTAGAGAACCTCCTTTAGATCTACTGATCCAGACTAAGATCACAGACTTAGGTTTTTCCTTACCTTTCCTATTGGGTCAATATATCCCAAAATGAGTGGAATGAGATGACCAGCTATAAAAAATAAAAAAATTAAAAAAAGTTACTAAAGTTTTGTGATTGTCCATATTGCAGCAGTGTCCGTAACCCCTGGAAACGAGCAGTGTATCATGCGATGGGGAAATTAGTAGAGCCAGTGAAAGAGGCAAGATGAAAAATAACAATACTTTAGTAAGTGCCTTGTATTAACTTTCTCTATATGATAAATGCCCTTTGCTGAATGGAGACAACCCCTTTAACCATACCAGGACCGCCTAATGCACGGATGCGTTCGGCGGGCGGTCGGGTTATTCTGGGTGGACGCATCCGTGCGTCATCTCGCGAGAGGCGAGATTTCCTGTGAACGCGCACGCGCTCACAGGAATCGCTTCGGGAGGAAGGTAAACTACAGCCTGCCAGTGCTGATCATGCACTGGCAGGCTGTAGTAGATAAAAAAAATCGCATATCAGAAGCTGTTTTGTTAACAGCGTCTGATATGCCTGCTGCCTGCTCCTCTGGTGGTCCCTTTTGCTTGGGACCACCAGAGGAAACATATGTAAGTGCACCAATCACCACATAGACCCCCCCATCCACCCCAACCCCCTGTCACTGATTAACCCCTGATCACCCCATGTCACCCCCTGTCACTAATCACCCCCCTGTAAGGCTAATTCAGAAGTCCATATGTGTTTTGCGGATCCGCAAAAACATGGACACAGGCAATGTGCTTTCCGCAATTTGCGGATCCGCATATTGCCCGAACTATATAGAAAATGCATTTTCTTGTCCGCAATTGCGGTCAAGAATAGGACATGCTCTATATTTTGCTCTATCTTTTGCGGATGTTTGGGGCCGAAACCCGGAAGTTCGTGGCCGCAGCTCCGCAAATGCTAATGCAGCGAGCACATAGTGTGCTCTCCGCATCACAGCCGGCCCCATTGAGGAATAGATGCAGACATTTTTGCAGACGTGTGAATGGGGCCTTACCTTTTTTTTTTTTTTTGCACATTTTTTGGCAGAGATTTTTTCATCCACATTGATTGATGCGAATGAAGAAATCTGTGCCGTTCATTTTTTTTTTTTCAGCCCAGAGGCTGAACGGAAAAAAAAAATCTTATTACCCGTCTGCTCAATATAAGGAGAATAGCAAAAACTCCTAATGCTGGCCATACATGTAATGATTGCGGAGACTCTCAAATGCCAGGGCAGTATAAATACCCCACATGTGACCCCATTTTAGAAAGTAGACACCCCAAGGTATTCCGTGAGGGGTATGGTGAGTTCATGTAAAATTTTATTTTTTGTCACAAGTTAGTGGAATATGAGACTTTGTAAGAAAAAAAAAAAAGTCAATTTCCGCTAACTTGTGCCAAAAAAAAAAATTCTTCTATGAACTCGTCATGCCCCTCACATGTGGGGGGTCATGGGGTCACATGTGGGGTATTTATACTGCCCTGGCATTTTAGGGGTCCTAAAGCGTGAGAAGAAGTCTGGAATCCAAATGTGTAAAAATGCCCTCCTAAAAGGTACTCATTGGAATTTGGGCCCCTTTGCGCACCTAGGCTACAAAAAAGTGTCACACATGTGGTATCGCCGTACTCAGGAGAAGTAGGGCAATGTGTTTTGGGGTGTATTTTTACATATGTCCATGCTGGCTGAGAGAAATATCTCTGTAAATGACAACTTTTTAATTTTTTTATACAAAGTTGACAATTTACAGAGATATTTCTCTCACCCAACATGGGTATATGTAAAAATACACCCCAAAACACATTGCCCTACTTCTTCTGAGTACTACGATACCACATGTGTGCCACTTTTTTGCAGCCTAGGCACGTAAAGGGGCGTAAAGTCCAATGAGTACCTTCAGGTTTTACAGGGTTGATTACAATTTAGCCCCGCCCAAAATGCCAGAACAGTAAACACACCCCAAAAATGACCCCATTTCAGAAAGTAGACACCCCAAGGTATTCACTGAGGGGCATAGTGAGTCCGGGGAGATTTTATTTTCCATTTTGCAGAAATGGAAACTTTATTATTTTATTTTTTTTCCTCAGAAAGTGTTATTTTCCACTAACTTGTGAAAAAAAATGAAATCATACATGAACTCACTATGCCCCTCCGCGAATACTTTGGGGTGTCTTCTTTCTAAAATGGTGTCATTTGGGGGGTATTTATACTATCCTGGCATTCTAGCACCTGAAGAAACATGACAGGTGCTCAGAAAGTCAGAGCTGCTTCAAAATGCTGAAATTCACTTTTTTGCACCATAGTTTGTAAACGCTATAACTTTTACCCAAACCAATAAATATACACTTAGAGAAAAATTTATATAGAAATGTAGTTTTTTTAAAAAAAAATTACAACAGAAAGTGAAAAATGTCATTTTTTTGCAAAAATGTATAAAGATTAATATCAAAAAAAGTAAAAATGTCAGCAGCAATTGAATACCACAAAATAAAAGCTCTATTAGTGAGAAGAAAAGTTGTATGACGGAGCAATAAACGGTGAAAGTAGTGTAGTGCAGAATTGTAAAAAGTGGTCTGGTCATTAAGGGTGTTTAAGCTAGGGGGGCTGAAGTGGTTAAAGAATCACTCAAGAATTTCTTCTATATAATCCAGAATACATTATTAGTAAAAAATCATGTCGATACTTTTGCATATGCCATGTTAATGCCTACTGAAGTAGATGCTCATTTATGGGTTTACTGCCATTTTGGTTCCTTCTTCCCCCTGATATGTTTGCCCTAATGAGGTCTAGAATCCCTATGATGTCTTAGGTGTTGCAGATACAGAGGGGGCAGCAATGTCACAATGCACTGCTCTGCTCTGAGTTCTATCTAAGGGCAGCAAGTGATAGATCAGTGACACAGAACTTATGTCCCTCACACTTGAGAATCTCAGTGCATTCTTATGTGAAGTCTGTCTCCCCTGCTACCTGATTGTGATAGGTTGCCACAGTGGCGTACATAGAGAAGTAAGGGCCCCATAGCAAGGATCAAACCAGGCCGACCACACAGGACAGAAGGGTTTCTGCCTAAACGCTTTTCAATGATCCTTGGGAACTCTCTGTCTGAGGAGGTGCTGATAATGAATTCACTAAAAAAGTTCAAGAGGGGCCTGGATGTATTTCTGGAGTGTAATAATATTAAAGGTTATAGAAAAATACAAAAGTAATCACAGTATCTTTTCTGGGTAAAGACAACGGAAAAAAAGTTTCATATTCTATTTCATTCTTTAAATTAATATTCTGCAACAAAAGTGTTTTGAGAATAAAAATAAATGTCATAAAAAAAGACTATCAAAACTATCAGTAATAGACAAAATGATAATGTCTAAAAAAAAAATAGAATGGAAAGAAAAAATATGAAAGTGATAAGATTTTCTTTTTATTAAAACAGAATTTAAAAAATGCTAAAATAACAGGCTTTCTTTGTTCCTTTTTTTTCTGGATTATATCAATATAGCACATTTTTTTATTTATTTTAAAAACAGTCAGAATTTACTCCCTAATTCTCTGGAGAAAATCTTATTGGATCAAAGTCACTTACCATGATCTGTCAAAAGAAATTTACAAATAAAACCTATTTCAAAATACAGGCACAAAATATTCAAAAATAGACAAAGTATTCAATTCATAAGGACTAACATTTCTCAAGATGGATAAAGGAAATACGATCAAAGTTTAATTTTTGTATAAAGTCTATTGATGGTTGGAAAATACATGTTACGCTTCTAAAAATTAGTTTGATCCTAAATAAAATAAATAGTAAAAAGTTAGAAACTTAGGGTGGTATTACACTACCCGATGCAAACCTTGAATGAGAGAAAAACTATTGCTACTGCAGTCGTTGCTCCCTCATTCTCTTCTATAGATGATCAACAACACATCCCTGATTACACAGTAACCCAGTTGTGTTAAGAGTCCAGCCATTTCTTAGCCACACCAACTATATCTATGTGTTCCTCTAGTACCATAGATTCCAAACATTTTGCTTGCTAGACGTCTGGTGTTTATAAACATACATTTAAGTTACTATTTAATTTCCCACTTTAAGTTCCCAGAATGTGATTAATATGAGATTTTTGGTAACTTGGTTTAAATTGTTGGTTTGTAATATATTTGTGTTACTAGCAGCTCTGTTTTACATGGGTGCACAGTTATACCCCGTCACCTGCCTATGTTCTTCACTAACCCCAACACCCATTAAATGCCCACTGTTGCCTCCTATATCGCATTCTCTACCTATCATTTCTACCCCCATATTGGTATGACCCCCCTCCCTTCCCCAGATCCTAGTATAAAGGATCCTGCATTCTCGTAACCATACCCCAGAGGTATGCAAGTAACAGGTCATAATCATCCTGAGTGAAACTATTTCTCAACTGCATTTTCCACAAGTAGAGGTGAGGGAATCGGTTCTACACAAATTGAATTTATTATGATTTTCACAAATTTTTTTATATTGGTGAATCTGAAACTGAAAATGGATGGCCAGCATTTTTCAGGTCAGGATACAGAGAATAAAGCATCTGAAATAAAAAAAGGCATAATGACAGAGTGTGGAGGTGGCACCAGCATAAGTATGCTACAAAGTGGCACAATGACAGAGTGTGGAGGTGGCAGCAGCATGAGGAAGCCACACAATGGCACAATCACAAAGTGTGGAGGTGGCAGCAGCATGAGTAGGCCACCGAGTGGCACACAAATAGAGTATGAAGGTGGCAGAAGCATGAGTAGGCCACAGAGTGGCACAACGACAGAGTCTGGAGGTAGCAGCAGCATGACGGGGAGGCCACAGAGTGGCACAATGACTGAGTGAGGAGGTGGGAGCAGCATGAGGAGACCACAGAGCGGCACAATGACAGAGTCTGGAGGTGACAACAGCATAAGGAGACCATAGAGTGGCACAATGACAGAGTCTGAAGGCGTCAGCAGCAGCATCAGTAGGAGGCCACAGAGTGGCACAATGACTAAGTGAGGAGGTGACAGAAGCATGAGTAGGCCACAGAGTGGCACAATGACAGAGTGTGGAAGTGGCAGCGGCATGAGTAGGCCAAAGAGTGGCACAATGACAGAGTCTGGAGGTGGCAGCAGCATGAGTAGCCCACAGAGCGGCACAATGACAGAGTGTGGAGGTGGCGGCAGCATGAGGAAGTAACAGAATGGCACGATGACAGAGTCTGCCGTTGGCAGCAGTATGAGGAAGCCACAGAATGGCACAATCACAGAGTCTGGAGGTGATAGCAGTAGAAGCATCAGTAGGAGGCCACAGAGTGGCACAATGACCGAGTGTGGAGGTGGCAGTGGCATAAGTAGGCCAAAGAGTGGCACAATGACAGAGTCTGGAGGTGTCGGCTGCAGCAACATCAGGAGGAGGCCACAATGAAAGAGTGAGGAGGTGGAAGCAGCATAAGGAGACCACAGAGCAGCACAATAACATAGTCTGTAGGTGGCAGCAGCATGAGGAGGCCACAGAGTGGCAAAATGCACTTTCGCTTTTATAGCACTGCCCCTAGCGCCTTCTGACATCTATCGCTGCACTAAGATGCTGTGAAATGAATCCTCCCTATCCTTTCCCTGCACTTATAAATAGTTTTTTCAGTTTTTTTTTTCACAAGGAGGTTTTTCCAATTGCTGTCTCTAGTGCCTTCTCACGTCTGTCCCCTGCACTCAGAGCGCTGGAAAATGTCTGATTCTAAGATGTCTGCCGTATTTATAGGGCTGTGACATCACAGGGCTGGCTGGCTGCTGATTGGCTGCATGCATGCATGTTAATCTGGGTGATCCCGTCTTCCCAGAGTTCCTTGGCCCCATGTCCTGAGTCCTCACACGTGTGGCTCCCATTTTGGGAAAAATTGTGATTTGTTACCATGAAGCACTAGTGATGAACGGCAGGGGCAATATTCGAATTTGCGATATTTTGTGAATATTTTGTAGAATATTTGTCATGTATTTGCGAATTCGCAAATTTGTGGTTATTTTCTTGATTGCGAAAATAAGCAATGTAATATGCGTGCGCAATACAGGTGTGGGTCACTATGGGTACATTTTTCAAACTGCTAGAAGTTTCCTGAGACTGGAGAACATGGTTGGCACGGCAGAACATTAGAATAGCTTTATATGCAGATAGAGTGCTCCGATATATTCGCGATTGCGCAAATCGGCAATTAATGATGCACATATTTTTGCGCAATATGGGCAACTTCACTTTTTAGCAGGTCTGACTACATATTAGTGATTGGTGCAATAAGTATTGTTTTGAACTTGTGACATCACAGCACTATGCATGTATGTATGTAGCATACATACATACAGTTGCAAGAAAAAGTATGTGAACCCTTTGGACTTATATAGATTTCTGCACAAATTGGTCATAAAATGTGATCTGATCTTCATATGTTCAGTCACAACAATAGACAATAACTGTCTTCTTAAACGAATAACACACAAATAATAAAATGTTACCATGTTTTTATTGAACACACCATGTAAACCAGGCATCCTCAAACTGCGGCCCTCCAGATGTTGTAAAACTACAATTCCCAGAATGCCCCGCTGTAGGCTGATACCTGTAGGCTGTTCGGGCATGCTGGGAGTTGTAGTTTTGCAACAGCTGGAGGGCCGCAGTTTGAGGATGCCTGATGTAAACATTCAGAGTGTAGGTGGAAAAAGTATGTGAACCCTTGGATTTAATAACTGGTACCTCCTGAACCTCCTTTGGCAGCAATAACTTTAACCAAACGTTTCCTGCAGTTGCAGATCAGAGGTGCACAACGGTCAGGAGTAATTCTTGGCCATTTCTCTTTACAGAACTGTTTCAGTTCAGCAATATTCTTGGGATGTCTGGTGTGAATCGCTTTCTTGAGATCATGCCACAGCATCTCAATCAGGTTGAGGTCAGGACTCTGACTGGGCCACTCCAGAAGCCTTATTTTCTTCTGTTTAAGCCATTCTGTTGATTTACTTCTATGCTTTAGGTCATTGTCCTTTTGCAACACCCATCTTCTGTTGAGCTTCAGCTGGTAGACAGATGGCCTTAAGTTCTCCTGCAAAATGTCTTGATAAACTTGGGAATTAATTTTTCCTTCGATGATAGCAATCCATCCAGGCCCTGACACAGCAAAGCAGCCCCAAACCATGATGCCCCCACCACCATACTTCACAGTTGGAATGAGGTTTTGATGTTGGTGTGCTGTGCCTCTTTTTCTCCACACATAGTGTTGTGTGTTTCTTCCAAACAACTCACTTTTAGTTCATCTGTCCACAGAATATTTTGCCCATACTGCTGTGGAACATCCAGGTGTTCTTGTGCAAACTGTAAATGTGCAGCAATGTTTTTTTTGGACATCAGTGGCTTCCTCTCTGGTATCCTCCCATGAAATCCATTCTTGTTTAGTGTTTTACGTATTGTAGATTCGCTAACAGGGATGTTTAGCTGACACTCTAGGTTTCTTCTTCACTTCAATGAGCAGTCTATGCTGTGCTCTTGTAGTCATATTTACAGGAAGGACACTCCTAGGGAGAGTAGCAGCAGTGCTGAACTTTCTCCATTTATAGACAATTTGTCTTACCGTGGACTGATGAACAGCAAGGCTTTTGAAGATACTTTTATAACCCTTTCCAGCATTATGCAAGTCAACAATTCTTAATCGTGGGTCTTCGGAGAGCTCTTTTGTGTGAGGCATCATACACATCAGGCAATACTTCTTGGGAAAAGCAAACCCAGAACTGGTGTGTGTTTTTTGTAGGGCAGGGCAGCTGTAACCAACACCTCCAATCTCATCTCATTGATTGGACACCAGTTGGCTGACATCTCACTCCAATTAGCTCTTGGAGATGTCATTAGTCCAGGGGTTCACATACTTTTTCCACCTACACTGTGAATGTTTACATGGTGTGTTCAATAAAAACACGGTAACATTTAATTCTTTGTGTGTTATTAGTTTAAGAAGACTGTGATTGTCTATTGTTGTGACTTATATGATCAGATTTTATGACCAATTTGTGCAGAAATCCATATAATTCCAAAGGGTTCACATACTTTTTCTTGTACTGTACATACATACATACATACATACATACAGCACTATGTATGTAGCATGAGTGTATAGACAGCAAAACCTAACACTACCTAACACCCTGCACTGGATCAGCTACACTATATTACAATCTAACCTACACTATCTCCCACTAATTATCTGTATTATAAATATATAAGCTATCTAACTACTGTATCTAATATAATGAGTGGAAGCAGAGATCACAGCAATGACACTGCTCTCTCTCAGAACTGCTATAAACTGTAGAAAATGGCTGTGGGGAGGTTCTTATATAATAAAGGGGTAGGCAACTTTCCTATTGGTTGATAGGGATGTTGCTAAGCTCAGACAAAGACATTGCAGTCTTCTCATTGGCCCACAAGCAAAAAGGGAGGTTACTGATGAAAAAAAAGTAGAATATTTAAAAATACGAATATATATCACTATTTTCTAAATATTTGCGAATTCTCGAAGTTGCGATATTCGCAATACAAAATTCGTGATTCGAATATTCGCACCCAACACTAGAAAAGCACGAGGAAATTGGCATTCATTGCGAATCGAATTTTTCCTGAAATTCGGATCAAATTTCACTTCGTCAGTTTCGAATCTCTAATCTCAGTCATCTCTAATACCTATATACACAGTACTATAGGAAGCAGCGGTCGAGCTTGCTAGTTGGATTCTGGACATTGATAGTTAGCGCAGTCACAATACACTCCTTATCCTTGTCAGTTGTTATTGAGCTGGCAGGAAGTACTGACTCGTTCATGGCTGCACTATCTGTTGTGTTTAGGGCCAGTGATCTTTTTAATGAATTGGTATTCATTGGTATTTTAATAAATTTCTTCAAAAGTACACTGTAAAAAGTGCCTACCATAAACATAAAAGCAAATAAAAGTAAAATAATAAAAAAAATCTAAAATAACAAATAAAAATACAGGTAAAAAAATAAATTTGCAAAAAAATATGAAAGTATTCACGTTTAACTTTTTTTTGTTGATAAAAAAAAAGCAATGCACAATTTATTTATTTTTTGTCACCTCATCTCCATTGAGTTCTGTAAGAATGTGACCTGGAGAATTTCTCATTGTATGTTAGTCACTTACCATTAGCTGTGAATAGAAATGTGAAAATGTAGAATTCCGTTTTCCTTTTTGAGGTTCTGTCAAGGGCCGCTAGATTTGCAAGCAATTTATTCATAGCTTCTATATTCCCACAAGTCATTTTCCAAAGGATGGAACAAAATATTTGTAATTAAAACAACTGAGAATTGTCAATTACACAAATTAACAATGACTAAATGATATAAACCAAAGATAGAAGATCAAAATATCCAATTCCAAAGGGCTAAATTCTCGGAGGTGATCAAGGAAACACAACCAGAATTAACTATTTGTATAAAGTCTATCACAGCTTTGAAAGTACATTTTATTTATGAAGAATTTTGTATCATCATTTAAATTAAAATCTATATTATAAAAATAATTGTCTGGCTGTCTCTCTGTCCTCTACAGGCATCCAAACACCTGAATGGATGGACACCAGATTTGGCACATAGATTTGGCACATATATACATCAGGTGTCTAGGAAGGTTTTCATAAAGGTCTTAGCTTTCCAGGATGCACTGTTCTTGAGATATTCCAAAAAAAATGTATTAGCCAATAGGAGCTTGCAGGTTGTTCCCTCATATCCTAACTGACATACACATGGTCCCATGACCCTTATTACCGAATAGAAGCTCGCAGATTCTTCAGTCTTGACATATAGACAGTTCTACAACAGGGTTCCATAACAATATTTGTCATTACTGTTATAGGTCACTGGGACAGGGTGCTGTGGAGGTTATTGGTAAGGGGACAGTGCTTCTGGAGGTCACTATTAAGGCTCAGGGCACTGTAGAGGTAAGTGTTAAGGGGGTGGAGTGCTGTAGAGGTCACTGTTAAGTGGATGGGGCACTGTGAAGGTCACTGTTAAGGGGGTAGAGTGTTTTGGAGGTCACTGTTAAGGGGCGGGTGCGGAGAAGGACACTATTAGGGGTAAGGGGTCTAGGCACTGTAATTGCCACTATTAAGGGGACGGAGTGCTGTGGAGGTCACTGTTAAGGAACAGGGCACTGTTGGGGTCACTGTTAACGGAATGGAGTGCTGTGTATTCATTGTTGCAGGGATAGGTTGCTGTAGAGGTCACTGTTAAGGGGGTAGTGTGCTGTGGAGGTCACTTTTAAGGGGGCAGGGTGCTGTTGAGGTCATTGTTAAGGGGCAGGTCACTATTAAGTGGGTGTGGTGCTGTGGAGGTCACTGTTGAGGAAGAAGGGCACAGTGGAGTTAACAGTTAAAGGACTAGGGTGTTCTGGAGGGTACTGTTGTGTAGGTCAGGGCACTCTAGAGGTCATAGTTAAAGGGGTGGGGTGCTATGAAGGACACTGTTATGGGGGAAGTTAAAAGCTATGTAGACCTTTAGGGGCAATTTTATTTTTATTAGTGCACTGTTGAGGTCACTGTTAACAGAATGGAGTGCTGTATAGGTCATTGTTCAGGGGGAAGGTTGCCGTAGAGGTCACTGTTAAGGGGGTAGTGTGCTGTGGAGGTCACTTTTAAGGGGGCAGGGTGCTGTTGAGGTCATTGTTAAAGGGCAGTTCACTGTTAAGGGGGTGCGGTGTTGTGGAGGTCACTGTTAGGCCTTATGCACACGGCCGTTGCCCATCTGTGGCCGTATTGCGGCCCGCAAACAGTGGGTTCGCGATATATGCGGGCACCGGCCGGGTGCTCCCCGCATCTGTGAATGGGTCTGCAATCCAGAGCTGCAGTGCGGATTGGAGGCACAAAACCCACGGAAGCACTACGGAATGCTTCAGTGGAGTTTCTGTCCGTGCCACTGCAAAAAAATAGAACATGTTCTATTTTTTTTTACGGTGCTGACGGATCATGGACCCATTCAAGTTGAATGGGTCTCGATTAGTGTTGAGCGTACTGGACTTTAGGGTTTTTGGTACCCAGACCATAAGCCGAACATTTCCGTAAAAGTTCGGGTTCGAGTTCATTGTTCGGCTATTTAATAAAGCTTGTTGAAAGGCTGCAGGGCAGCCAATCAACATGTGTTTAACCCCTTTAGGACACATGACGTACCGGTACGGCATGTTTCCCGAGTCCTTAAGGACACATGACGTACCGGTACGTCATGTTTCTTAACGGCGATTGCGGCGGTGAAGGGGTTAATACAAACGGGATGCCCGCTGAAATCATTCAGCGGGCATCCCGTCACAACGCCGAGGGGGGTCATGTGACCCCCCCGTATCGGCGATCGCAGAAAACCGCAGGTCAATTCAGACCTGCGGTTTTCTGCGTTTCCGGTCCATTCGGGTCTCCGGTGACCCGATGAACCGGAAAAGAATGGTGATCGGTGGTGTGATATCACACCACCAATCACTGTTCTTGAATTGTGTGCGTTGGTGGCGGTAGTGGCCGGTGATTGGTCCGGGGAGAGAGGCGGGTGATTCAAACACCCAGCGCTCCTCTTTCCCCTCCTCTTTCTGCTGCTGCCACCGACGTGCCCGCACCTGCCCGCACCGCTCCAGCTCTGCTCCTGCGACCCCCCCCTGCTCCATCCAGAACCCTCCTGCACCCTCCAGGTAGGTTAGGGTCAGTGAGGGAAAGGTCTATTTAGGCAGGGCTAGGAAGGGATAGTGTAAGTTTTAGGGAAAGAAAAAAAAACTTTTTTTTTTTCAGTGCCTGTGGTGGTTGGGGTCCACAGACCCTAAACCAACTCAGGGGTGCTGACCCCTCCACCCGCCGCCCTGGGGCTCGTACTGGTTTCCCGGCCCACCAAATAAGCGCACCGGAGCCCCCTACCGGTGAACTTAGCTGGTGTCCCCCAGTGGACTATGAACCTGTGATTCTGGATTTCGTTGGCAATCCTGGAATCCAGATTCCCACAGTGGGGTTCACTGAAATAGACTATTTCAGTTTTTTTTTCAGTGACCCGCTGGTGAATCTGATGGTGGAGCAGACGAATCTGTACGCCCAACAGTTCGTCGCTCAGCACCCAGGTTCCTTTTTGGCTAGGCCCGGTGGCTGGACGCCAGTCAGTGCAGCCGAGATGAGGACGTTTTGGGGCCTCGTGCTGCACATGGGCCTAGTGCAAAAACCAAGCGTCAGGCAATACTGGAGTGGGGACATCCTCTACCAGACCCCACTGTACAGTATGGCCATGACGCGCTCAAGGTTTGAGGCCATCCGGAAATGCCTGCATTATGCAGATAATGCAGCATGTCCCCCAAGGTGATCCCGCCTATGACCGGCTGTACAAGATACGGCCGATCATCGATCACTTTGGGGCCGCATTCGCGCAGGCCTACGTACCTGGAAGGGAGGTCGCGGTTGATGAGTCTCTCGTTGCTTTCAGGGGAGACTCAGTTTCCGCCAATACATTCCCACTAAGCGGGCGAGGTATGGCGTCAAAATGTACAAAATTTGTGAGAGTGCCTCAGGGTACACTTACAAATTTCGTGTGAACGAGGGACGAGATTCCCGTATTGAACCCCCAGAATGTCCCCCCACTCTGGGTGTTAGCGGGAAACTCGTGTGGGACCTTATGTACCCACTACTGGATAAGGGTTACCACCTGTACTTGGATAACTTTTATACCAGTATACCCTTGTACCAGGCCCTCTACGCCAGATCCACGTTCGCTTGTGGGACCGTGCGGAAAAATCAGCGTGGCCTCCCTGCCCACCCCCTCCAGGTACCAATCCCCAGGGGTGAGACCCGTGCCCTTACTTGTGGAAACCTGCTGTTGGTCAGGTATAAGGACAAGAGGGATGTCCTTATGCTGACCACAATCCATGGTAATGGCACCACCCCAGTCTCTGTGCGAGGATCCTCGGCAACGGTCCTCAAACCCGATTGTATCGTCGACTACAATCGGTATATGGGTGGAGTTGATCTGTCTGATCAAGTTCTCCAACCATATAATGCCATGCGGAAAACCCGGGCATGGTACAAAAAGGTTGCGGTCAACATGGTGCAGGTTGCCATGTACAACGCTTTTGTACTATGCCGAAGCACTGGCAGCACAGGGACTTTCCTCCAGTTCTATGAGGCAGTCCTCAAGGACCTGATCTATTCTGACCGGGAAAGAGCAGGTCGGAGTAACTCGGGAATTGGAGGCGCCCGGATCGTCCCTGGCCAACATTTTCCAGGTGTGGTCCCCCATACTGGAAAAAAGGGACGAACCCAAAAAAGATGCAGAGTGTGTCACAAGAGGGGGATTCGGAAGGACACCACCACTCAATGTGACACTTGCCCCGATCATCCGCGCCTCTGCGTCATCA
Organism: Bufotes viridis; assembly: GCA_033119425.1. NCBI lineage: Eukaryota > Metazoa > Chordata > Amphibia > Anura > Bufonidae > Bufotes > Bufotes viridis. The sequence goes on along the minus strand of CM065592.1, from coordinate 11,455,677 downwards.
ATTGCTTCAGGGAGTACCACACTTCCATGGAGTACTAAATTTTTATAAGTCCCGACAGTCCCCTAGAACAGTGTTTCCCAACCAGTGTGCCTCCAGCTGTTGCAAAACTACAACTCCCAGCATACCCGGACAGCCTTTTGCTGTGCGGGCATGCTGGGAGTTGTAGTTTTGCAACAGCTGAGGCACACTGGTTGGGAAACACTGCCCTAGAAAACATAAAAAGTATGGCTCTAAGACTTTGGAGGCACATAAACATTTTTTTTTTCCCCAAAAATATTAGTTTTAGTGCAGGCATCCTCAAAATGCGGCCTTCCAGATGTTGTAAAACTACAACTCCCAGCATGCCCAGCTACAGGTATCAGCAGGGCATAGTGGGAATTGTAGTTTTACAACATCTGGAGGGCCGCTTTTTGAGGATGCCTGTTTTAGTGTCACCTAAGTCTGAGAGCCATACATATTGGGCATCGCCGCGTCCGTAAAAATCTGCTCTATAAAAATAAAATTTGACCTAACCCCTTTGAAAAACTTCTTAAAAAATAAAAAATAAAAACTATGTCCAAAAAGACATTTGTATTATTACCTAACACTACAAAAATTGTAATAGTGAGCGATCAAAAAATCGAATGCACCCCCAAATAGTGCCAATAAAACCGCCATCTCATCCTGCAAAAAATGAGCCCCTACATTATATATTCCCCCCCCCCCCCAAAAAAAAAAAAAAATGCAGCTACCAGGCTATTTAGATAGTAAAATTATCTTTTTTTTTTTTCCTAAAATGATAATCTAGTGTCAAATCTGAATAAATCAAAAAATGTAGACATATTAGGTATCGGCACGTCTGTAATAATCTGCCCTATAAAAATAACATTAGAATCAACCCCTCGGATGAACGGCGTTAAAAATAAAAAATAAAAACAGTGTTAAAAAAAGCCATTTATGTCTCCTAACACTACAAAAAGTGTAATAGCGAGCGATCAAAAAATCGTATGCACCCCCAAATAGTGCCAATAAAACCGCCAACTCATCCTGCAAAAAATGAGCCCCTACATTATATAGTAACCACCCCCCAAAAAAAATGCAGCAGCCAGGCTATGGAGATAGTAAAATTATCTATTTTTTGTTCCTAAAATGATAATCTAGTGTCAAATCTGAATAATTCAAAGAAAGTAGACATATTAGGTATTGGCGCGTCCGTAATAATCTCCCCTATAAAAATAACATTAGACCCAACCCCTTACAGGAGCGGTGTTAAAAAAAAAAAAAAACTGTGCAAAAAAACCAATTTTTGGGCAAAATTTCCGTTTTAATCCATATTTTCCAGTAATAAAGCAAGGGTTAACATTAAAAAAAAAATATTATTTATTGCCCCAATTCTGTACTTTGCAGAAACACCCCATATGTGGTCGTAAATGGCTATATAGCCACAAGGCAGGGCACAGAACGAAGGGAACGCCATATGGTTTCTGGAAGGCAGATTTTGATGGACTGGTTTATTTACACCATGGCCCATTAGAAGTCCCCTGATGTAGCCTAGACTAGAAACTCCAAAAAAGTGACCCCATCTAAAAACTACACCCCTCAAGGTATTCAAAAATTACTTTACAAACTTTGTTAACCCTTTAGGCGTTCCACAAAAATTAATGGCAAATGTATTAACAATTTTAGAATTTCAATTTTTGTTATATTGCCTCAAAAAAGTATAATATAGAGCAACCAAAAAACAAATTTACCCTAAAATAGTCCCAAAACAACAACCACCATATCCTGTAGTTTCCTAGATAGGGTCACTTTTATGGAGTTTCTACTCTAGGGGTGCAGCAGGGGGCTTGAAAGGGTACATGGTGTAAATAAACCAGTCCCGCAAAATCTGCCTTCCAAAAACCATATGGCGTTCCCCTCCTTCAATGTCCTCCCGTTTGGCCAAACAGTAGTTTAGGACCACACATGGGGTGTTTCTGTAAACTAGAGAATCATGGCAACCCATATTGAGTTTTGTTTGGCAGGTAGCCCTCACTTTATGACTGGAAAAAATGGATTATAATGGAAATTGTTCCAAAAATTCCAAATTTCAAAATTGTTTCTCCATCTTCCACGAACTGTTGTGGAACACCTAAAGGGTTAACAATGTTTGTAAACCCAGCTTTGAATACCTTGAGGGGTGTACTTTCTTAGATGGAGTCACTTTTTGGAATTTGTATGCTAGGGTGCATCAGGGGGCTTGCAATAGGACATGGTGTAAAAAAACAGTCCCGCAAAATCTGCCATTCAAAACTCATATGGCGTTCCCCTCCTTCAATGTCCTCCCGTTTGGCCAAACAGTAGTTTAGGACCACACATGGGGTGTTTCTGTAAACTAGAGATTCAGGGCAACCCATATTGAGTTTTGTTTGGCAGGTAACCCTCACTTTATGACTGGAAAAAAAATGGATTATAATGGAAATTTTTCCAAAAATTCCAAATTTCAAAATTGTTTCTCCATCTTCCACGAACTGTTGTGGAACACCTAAAGGGTTAACAACGTTTGTAAACCCAGCTTTGAATACCTTGAGGGGTGTACTTTCTTAGATGGAGTCACTTTTTGGAATTTGTATGCTAGGGTGCATCAGGGGGCTTGCAATAGGACATGGTGTAAAAAAACCAGTCCCATAAAATCTGCCATTCAAAACCCATATGGCGTTCCCCTCCTTCAATGTCCTCCCGTTTGGCCAAACAGTAGTTTAGGACCACACATGGGGTGTTTCTGTAAACTAGAGAATCAGGGCAACCCATATTGAGTTTTGTTTGGCAGGTAACCCTCACTTTATGACTGGAAAAAATGGATTATAATGGAAATTTTTCCAAAATTCCAAATTTCAAAATTGTTTCTCCATCTTCCACGAACTGTTGTGGAACACCTAAAGGGTTAACAACGTTTGTAAACCCAGCTTTGAATACCTTGAGGGGTGTAGTTTCTAAAATGGGGTCATTTTTGGGTGGTTTCTATTATGTGAGCCTCACAAAGTGACTCCAGACCTGGACTGGTCCATAAAAAGTGGAATTCGGGAAATTTCGGAAAAATTTCAAAATTTGCTTCTAAACTTCTAAGCTATGTAACATCTCAAAAAATAAAATGACATTCCCCAAATGCTCCAAAAATAAAGGAGACATATGGGAAATGTAAAATCATCCCTTTTTTGGGGGGTATTACTGTGTATTCTAGAAGTAGAGAAACTGAAACTTTAAAATTTGCTAAATTTTCCAAATTTTTTGTAAAAATTGTATTTTTTTATGCAATAAATACAATATGTGACGAAAAAGCAATCTCAGAACGGCCTGGGTAAGTAAAAGCGTTTTAAAGTTATCCACACTTAAAGTGACAGTGGTCAGATTTTGAAAAAATGGCCTGGTCCTTAAGGTGAAATAGGGCCGTGTCCATAAGGGGTTAAGATGTGTGCTCTTAGAAGCCATCACAGCCATGCCTACTAATGGCATGGCTGTGATTGGCCAGTGGAGCATGTGACCTAGCCTCTACATAAGCTGGAGTCACGTAGCGCCGCACGTCTTGTCAGCTCTTACTAGTGTAGGGATAGGATGCTGCTGCTGTGAGGGAGAGATTAGTAAAGAATCTGATATCAGAGCTTGGTGTTAAGCCTGCGATCTATAGCGATTTTTTTGTGTGGGTGCAATGCAACATTTTTGTACCCTGTCCTGAGACCAGTGACACAGAAAAATAAGTTTTAAGCCGTCTGTTATTTAGGTGGGCGTCGGCGGCTATTTTGTGCAAGTGACAATATTGCCAGGGACAATAATTTGCCAAGGACAATAATTTAATCCTGTTCTTGTAGTTCAGTGGGTGATATATACCAATTTTTTTAAGTGCCCCTGCATTGCATATGTGCCAGGGGAAGGTAAAATAATATAGGTAATCCGTCTGTGAGTTCAGGGACCCAGGGGGTGACATATTCACATTTTTTTCTGCAAAGTACCCCTGTTCTGCATATGTAACAGTGTAAGCATTTCAGTTAATCCATCTGTAAGACAAATTTTTATTTTTATTTTTTACATAATGTATATTTGCAGCCTGCACTGCATTTCTGAGAGTGAAATATAACCAGTAAATTCAACTGTGACATTGTTGGTGAAAAAATCACTTATTTCTTGCTATAAAGTACATTTGTGGCCTGCACTGCATTTCTGAGAGTGAAATGTAATCAGTAAATCCAGCTCTTAGATTGTGGGTGGACATTTCCACGGTTATCAGGCCAGTCATTCACAAGTGGCTTGGAGGGAGTGTTCCTGCTGCACTGCATACCTGACAGGAAATTTATTCTGTAAATTTGGCGAAGTTTATACTGCTGGGTGCTGTAGATATATACTGTAAAAACTCCATGATGTCTCCATGATAAATCTGCAGCGTGGGGGCCCCGTGTGGCTTCTACACACTTTAAAAATAATCCTTCGGGGGGGGCGAATAGATGCCGGATGACAGGGATGCTCCATGACACCTTTTTTCTCCCCCTGCACTGCATACCTGACTGGGAAATATATTCTGTAAATCCAGCAGCTTTTAGATTGCGGGGTGATCTGTACTAGAGATGAGCGAACACCTGGATGTTCGGGTTCGAGAGGTTCGGCCGAACTTCCGGAAAATGTCCGGGTTCGTGATCCGAACTCAACCCGAACTTCATCCCGAACCCGAACCCCATAGAAGTCAATGGGGACCCGAACTTTTGGGCACTAAAAAGGCTGTAAAATACACCCAGAGGGATAATATACCGCAATAAACGCATTGCGATTACAACTTTGAGCTAACGATCACCATGGGAACGCCTCCTCCAGTAGAATGTACTGTCGGATCTGAGAATTAAGTTGAAATCGCAATGCGATTCTTATATATTTGTAATCGCATTGCGATTTCAACTTAGTATTGCTAAATAATTCCATCCATATCGTTAACTTACTGAGTCAGTAAGTTAACGAATATGGATGGAATTATTTAGCAATGCTAAGTTGAAACGGCAATGCGATTAAGCAGATATATAATAATCGCATTGCGATTTCAACTTAATTCTCACATCCGACAGTACATTCTACTGGAGGAGGCGTTCCCATGGTGATCGGTAGCTCAAAGTTGTAATCGCAATGCGATTAAGCAAATACATAAGAATCGCATTGCGATTCCAACTATTTAGTACTCAACTTTTAAAATCGTACACCACTTTAAGTTCCAAAGTTGAAATCGCGTTCGAATAGAACTTAAAGCTGTCTCTTAGTCAGTTTTAGTATTGGTGTGCTGTAATAGAAGTTACATTCGTACGCTGAATATAACTTAGAGCAATACAGTCAACTTTACACTGTTAGTTTTATTATCGCGATAATACAACTATTCAAGAATCGTGTACGTGCGTCTGTACGTGTGTGCGTTACCTCGGACACTATTCTATTTTGCCGGCCACAGCTGAAACCACTGATTTATGGTATTGCTATTTTGGCAATTGAATTTAACCCCAGAAAATAATCTATCCTTTGCCAGACAGCAGACAGTATTATACTTGTCTAGCCAAAGCTGGAACACCAGATTTAGGGGAATGGTATTTGGGCAATTGTATTTAACCCCTTAATAAAATATAGAAATTTATTTCCTGAGTTTCTAGGGGTGACAATTCGCACAGCCAAGCCCCTGATGTAGGATATAGCAAAAAAAAAAACTAGTATTGATGGATTGATGGACTTGGTGGCAGCTTCTTCTGGCGCACCACAAGTCACAAAATGGCCGCTGATCAACCCAGAAAATAAGTGACAGAAAAACGCTCTGTGCAGCCTAAAAACCAGCGAGCAAGTAACTAGCAGAAGTTCAATGATTCTCAGCTGTAAATTGATCCGTTCATTAGGTGCTGTTGCTGACTTTAACCTGCCTAATCTCGCCCTGAGAGAAGCTGCGTCCTCTCCCTACACTAATCAGAGCAGTGTGACGTGCGGCGCTACGTGACTCCAGCTTAAATAGAGGCTGGGTCACATGCTGCACTTGGCCAATCACAGCCATGCCATTAGTAGGCATGGCTGTGATGGGCTCTTAGGGCAAGAAGTAAAACGCTAGCAGATTGGCTGCTGTGCAGCCCTTCAGAAAGCGGGAAGTAATCGACGAACTCCGAACCCGAACCCGAACTTTTTTGAAAATGTCCGGGTTCGGGTCCGTGTCACGGACACCCCAAAATTCGGTACGAACCCGAACTATTCTCGAACTGTTCGCTCAACACTAATCTGTACCCCTTTTATTTTTCAAACTACCTCTGCACTAAAGGAAGAAGTCAACAACGCAGCTGGGGCACCGCCAGCACCTCAGAAGGCAGGGTGATCATCGCCTAAGGCCCTTTTCACACGTGCGAGTTTTCCACGTGGGTGCAATGCGTAATTTGAACGCATTGCACCCGCACTAAATCAGGACCCATTCATTTCTATGGGGCTGTGTACATGAGCTGTGCTCTCTATTGTGCGTTTTTTCACGCAACGCAGGTCCCTTAGAAGTGATTGGGGCTGCGTTGAAATCGCAAGCATCCGCAAGCAAATGCAGATGCGGTGCGATTTTCACGCATGGTTGCTAGGAGACGATTGAAGACAATTGTGATGGTGACCCGATCTTTATTATTTTCCCTTATAACATGGTTATAAGGGAAAATAATAGCATTCTCGATACAGAGTGCTTAGTAAAATGTGGGTGGAGTGGTTAAAAAAATATTAACTCACCTTATCCACTTGATCGGGTAGTTGCGATCTCTTCTTTAATCATGTGAGCTGCTGGCTAAAGGACCTGGCTGGCGTCACATCACATGGTCCAATCGCATGGTTCATTACCATGGTGATGGACCATGTGATTGGACCATGTGATGAGCGCAGTGGCGTCACCACAGGTCCTTTAGCCAGCAGCTCACATGATTAAAGAAAAAAAAAGAGATCGCAACTACCCGATCAAGTGGATAAAGTGAGTTAATTATTTTTTTTTAACTCCTCCTTCCACATTTTACTAAGCATTCTGCATTGAGAATGCTATAATTTTCCCTTATAACCATGTTATAAGGGAAAAAGATAAAGTCTACAGAATACTCAACCCAAACCCGAACTTCAGTGAAGAAGTCCGGGTTCGGGTCTGGGTACCAAACATGCCGATTTTTCCGACGCGCGTGCAAAACGCATTAAAACGCTTTGCACTCGCACTGAAAAATCGCATTTTTTCTGCAACGCACCCGCAATGTTTGCCCGCAACGGCCATGTGAAAGACGCCTAAATGTGAAAAAGCTTTGTCAGCACACCACAAGAACCAGCACCACCAGCTGATATGGAACGTCTTAGCAGGAGGCAGCATTTTAGCAACATGGTGGAACAGTATGTGTGCACACGCCTACACGTACTGACTGATGGGTCTGCCCCATTCAACTTCTAGGTCTCCAAATTGAGCACATGGCTTGAGCTTGCCCTTTATGCCTTGGAGGTGCTGGCCTGCCCTGCAGCCAGTGTATTATCTGAACATGTGTTTAGCACGGCAGGTGGCGTTCTCACAGACAAGCGCAGCCGCCTGTCCACAGCCAATGTGGACAAGCTCACATTCAATAAAATGAACCAGCCATGGACCCCACAGGACTTGCCCGTACCTTGCGCAGAATAGACATGTATGCACTCCTTACCCAGCCTTTGTTATACTCCAGTGCACTTTCGCTTTGTTTTCTTTTCTAAATTTCCCAATGTTTTGGGTCTACCCAAATTTAATTTGCCAATGCACGGAATGGCTGCACAATGTCCGTGTGCATGAGGCCTAAAGGGGTAAGGAGCTGTGGAGGTCACAGTTATGGGGGTGTGGTGCGGTGGAGGTCACTGTTAAGGAGGAAGGGTACTGTGGAGTTAACTGTTAAAGAACCAGGGTACTATGGAGGGTATGGTTAACCTATTCTCGACATTAAATAGTAGTACATCACATGTCGGGTCTTTTAAGATGGCACCTGCTCCTGAGTGGTGTGGGCGCCATAGCAACTGGGTGTCTGGTGTTTCTTACAGCAGACACCCGCGGCTAATGTCCGCGACTGGTGGTAAAGCCGATCGTGGACTTTTAACCCCTCAGATGCCATGGTCAAACCTGACCATGGCATCTGAGCTCGTTGAAAACCGAAAGCAAACGCTTGCGGTTTTGCTCTGGCTCCGCAGTGTGGCGGCTCCGCAGTGCGGCATTACTTGTCATAGTCTATGACAGGAGGCTGCTGCACAGTAATAGGGTACCCTGCCTGTAATAGGGTACCATGGGAAAGTAGTAAATTCATCATAGACTCCAATGCTAGTGCATTGGAGTCTATGATAATAGCAATCAAATGATTGCTTATTATAATTCCCTATGTGAACTATAAAAAAGTATGGAAAAAAATAATAAAGTTTAAAATTTTTTTTTTTTAAATCAACCCCCTTTCCCCAAAATGAGAATAAAAAATGCAAAAATGCACGTATGGGTATTGCCGCATGTAAAGTATACATATGTGGTATCACCGGATTCGTACTGACCTGGCAAAATTGATTTTTTTCCACTTCCCACTAAATTCTATTTAATACTTAATGGTGGCATGGGAAAGTAGAATTTGCCCGCAAAAAATAAGCCATTATACAACTAAGTGAACGGAAAAATAAAAAAGTTATTTCTCTGGGAATGCCGGCAGCGAAAAACGAAAAACGCAAAGTCAGAAAACCTCCAGGATACAAAGGGTTTAGGAGGGTGGGGCACTCTAGAGGTCAAAGTTAAAGGGGTGGGGTGCTATAGAAATCACTGATATGGGGGGCAGTTAAAGGCTATGTACACCTTTGGGGGCAATTTTATTTCTATCAGTGCATAGTAATCATTATGAGCTAAAAGCATTCTTTCAATTAGAGCCCTTCTCTTTTTTATCCCCGGGCTAATGAGAATCTATCTACTAGTGAATATCGGGCTCTCAAGACCCTAAGTTTCCGTAGTGATATAGTAGTGAAACCCGCCGACAAAGGGGGAAATGTGGTATTGATGACCTCGGAATACTATTTACATGAAGCTCATCGCCAATTAGGAGATGAACATACATACTGTAAGTTGAAAGAGGCCCGACTAGAGAAATAGTGGAGAAAGTTGGGGAATTGATACAGAGATATATTGATTTGCAATTTCTCTCACGTAGTATAAAAAGTAAACTAGTGCCAGAATATCCCAAAAAACCAACATGGTATTTTACACCTAAGATCCACAAATCTCTAGTGGCTCCACCTGGCCGCCCGATTGTGGCTGGCATAGGTTCAGCCACTGAAGCATTGTCAAAATATGTAGATTGGTTATTGCGTCCATTGTTAAAATCTTCACCTACATATCTAGCTGACACCTCCGATTTTATTAGAGCTATTCAGGAGTTCCAATGGCAAGAGGGTGACCATCTGGTTTCATTGGACGTTGAAAATTTGTACACACGTATACCTCACCAGTTAGGTATACAGGCGGTGACCAAAGTATTGAAAAATACTCAAAAAAGCGCCACTTTCGTGGAGTTTATTGAGGAAGCCTTAGAATTGATCTTAGTTAATAACACATTTATGTTTGATGGGAAATGGTACTGTCAGGTAGTTGGGACGGCCATGGGGACTCCAGTGTCGTGCACCTTTGCTAATCTTTTTTTGGCAGTGTTTGAAGATGAGTATATTTTTTCAATGAAAAATCAGTTCGCACACCACATACGTTTATTTTTACGCTATGTGGATGATATTTTTATCGTGTGGTCCGGAGACAAGATGCAGTGTGAAGCTTTTGTTTCACACTTGAACCAGACCAATGCTGCCAACATGAAATTTACTTTAAATTTCGGGGGCACGACACTGGAGTTCCTGGACGTCCAAACAGAAGTTAAAGATGGTCAATTACATACTAAAGGTTATAGGAAGCCAACGGCCACTAATACACTTTTACATTACGATAGTTTCCACCCCCAGTCAGTAAAAAAATCGATACCATATAGTCAATTCATCCGACTTAGACGCCTTAATAACACAGATCAGAATTTTCAGATACAAGCAGAGGAATTAGCAAATAGATTAAAAATGAGAGGATATCCAGAAGAAGATATCAAAACATCTAGAGATAAAGCCTTTGCTTTGGATCAAAAAGAATTGTTAAAAAACAAGAAAAGGGGTAAAAATAATAAAGAAAAACAAAAAGATAGTAGATTCGTCTTTGCATTCAAGTTTAGTCCCATTGCAGAGACTGTTAAAAAGGTCATCATGGATAACTGGGAGATTATGAAAAATGAATCAGGTATACAGCAGTATATTTCCAAGAGACCGCTTATTACTTTTAAGAAATGTCGCACAATTAAACAGATGTTGGTGACCAGTCGTTACAGCAGCACCGAGAAAAGTAATTGGCTTACTGCACATAACCCAATAGGTAATTACCGGTGTGGTTATTGTGCGTACTGTAAATACAATGGCCAAAAAAAGTATTTAAGCTTCGGTGGGGTATCACATAAAGTCACACATTTCATTACGTGCAGAACTGAATATGTAGTATACCTGGTAATATGCCGATGCGGTGCATATTACATTGGAAAAACCATTCGCCCTTTACATGATCGCTTCAGAGAGCACATTAATTCCATACGTACGGGAAAGGGTTGCCCTCGCCTGATACAACATGTCAGACAACAACATGCAGGTGATATTGAATATCTTACGTTCTCTGGCATCGAAAGAGTGGATCCGCCCCCGGGAGGAGGAGATCGACATCGTGTCCTCCTTCAGAAGGAGGCACGGTGGATTATGTTATCTAATGCTATGGGCCCAGCAGGCTTGAACGATAAGAACGATATGAGTGTTTTTTAATGAGTTGTGATCACATGTATTTGTATTGATCGCTATGTAAGTTAATTGTTTGTACCAAATATTGGTGTTTCTTACCTAGCTGTATATAATGGAAGCGTCGTATGTTACCATGGCGAGAGCCTGGGTGACGCATAAAATGATCGACAGCGGAGGTTTCTATTCATACGGTTTGAAGAAGCGCGGGAGGCGCGAAACGGCCGTCGCCGTACCTTCCTGTGGGTCCGTGGAGTAGAAGCTTTCCCCCCCTAGCACCCGATATGTGAAGCCTTTGGAATATTAATAAAGCTTACTTATATCACGAAGACGGGTGAGTGCCGTGCATTCTATTTCTATTTCTCACGCTGTTCAGAGCCCTTCTCTTTGTACAGAGCTGAGATGCTCTACTAGCAGGATCTGCATTTTTTCTCTACTCTGTCAGACAGAGAGCTGACAGTCTCCTTATCTCTTCTCTCAGACCTTATGCACATTTATCAAAGCTCAATCTTTATCTTACTGAAAAGAATGTGGCTTAAATTTCAAGATAAGGGTTATTAGATATCCGGCACAAACTGAAAGTGAAAGTAAGAGGCTTATGAGAGAACAGCTCAGTATTTTTAATAAAGATCAATTGAAAAAATAATTTTTAGCCCTAAATGAATAAAATGCGATCATAAAAATGTTTGCCTCTAAAGGTGTACATAGTCTAATAAAATAAACATTGTGTAAGTGCTGGAATAAATAGGGTTATTAGCAATTTCCCCATAAAAGAAAAAGAGCATGGGGCCTCCTGGGCACTTTTGGAACAAATCCAATAAACACACAAACAAAAAAACAGTTGCTACTTGGGCAGCGGCAGGTACTTTTACTAATAAATAATACAATAGAAATTCAACAGTCATAAACCATCATCAAAATCATATTTTAAACCTTGTATCCCTGGCAATGAATTTTAGAATGATTAAGTTTAAAAGGGATTCTCCAAAGACTTTTATACTGATGACCTATCTTATGGCCTGCCTTTTCGCAGCTTAGTCATGTCATGTCACATTGATCGGTAAGAGCAGCATTCTTTATGATAAGAGCAGTGAGACTATGGAACTCTCTGCCTGAGGAGGTGGTGATGGTGAGTACAATAAAGGAATTCAAGAGGGGCCTGGATGTATTTCTGGAGTGTAATAATATTACAGGCTATAGCTACTAGAGAGGGGTCGTTGATCCAGGGAGTTATTCTGATGCCTGATTGGAGTCGGGAAGGAATATTTTATTCCCCTTAAGTGGGGAAAATTGGCTTCTACCTCACAGGGGTTTTTTCCTTCCTTTGGATCAACTAGCAGGAGGACAGGCCGAACTGGATGGACAGATGTCTTTTTCCGGCCTTATGTACTATGTTACTATGACACATTCATCGGTCACATGGCATAGGTGCAGCTCAGCCCCATTGAAGTGAACAGGAATGAGCTGTTATACCAAGCACAGCCACTCTACAATATACAGTGCTGTGCTTGGTGAGTTGAGAAAAGGCCGCATTGCTGCTCTGAACAACAGTGCCTTCTAAGGGTACTTTCACACTAGCAGCATAGCTATCCGGCAGGCTGTTCCGGCGGGTGAACAGCCTGCCGGATCCGCAATGCCGCAAGTACCCGTGTACTGCCGTGCTGCTGCTCCGTCCCCATTGACTATAATGGAACGGGGGGGCTGAGCTACGGCGCAGCACGGCAGTGGATGGCCAGAGATCGCCAGACTAAAAGTACTGCAGGTCCAACTTTTTAGTCCGGCAGTGCACGGGTACTTGCACAATGGCGTCTCCGGCAGGCTGTTCACCCGCCGGAACAGCCTGCCGGATAGCTATGCTGCAAATGTGAAAGTACCCTGAAACAACTAATATGCGGGGGTCTCAGGTGTCAGACCTCCACTGATCATATACTTTCTAGGGAGGAAAACCAAGGATGCTCACATGACCCTGAAAGGAAGTGGGGGAGGGAGGATTGCCCTGATTGGCTCACAGGCCGACAGACAACCTGGATGAGCCAATCAGAAGCAGACAGAGAGATGCCCTTGTAGAATTAGCAGAACATCATTCTGTGTTAGGTTCTGAATTAGGGTGGATGGGTCTAGCAGTGAAAGAAAACAATCTGAGGGACAATGTACAGTCACAATCAAGCTTCTGTCCTAGTGTCAGGGACCGTGAAAGGAAAGGCTAGAAAGAAAAATATTCATGTAGAATATGAAATTTGAGCAGCATTGAAGAATTGAGTATATGTGCCAGAAATAGCACTGCTTTCTATCTGCAGTTACTGCCCTCTAATACAGCTGCAGCTGCTGCAGAACATCAAAAGCAGCCACTTGCCAGAACATTTTATTTTTTTTTCTTATTTGAAAGACAGCTGTTTTATTTTATTTTATTATTACACCGTAAACGTAAACCACCTTCCCTGCAAATTTGAAGTGTTAGTGTGGGAGGATAATACAAAGGTGCAAGGCGTGTTTTACAGTCCAGTGCACCGTTTTAAATCTCTGTGTGAACACACATCAAACAGTAGGCACAACTCTTTTACAGGGCATCTCCAGATAGTTCCAGTGTTGGTGTGGGGAATAATGTCATAGTAGGTTGACGACTTGTGTTTCACACTACAGAAAGCTTTTTTCTGAAACTTCAAATTTGAACACACATAAGACATTAGGCCATATCTGTTACTGGTGCCAATACTGCATTATTCCCAAAGTAAATTGTCAATATCAGTGACAGACCCAGGGTCAGGCCTTGTCCTCCTGGAGTCAGAATGTGGGTAGTAGCAGCACCAGCTATCTTGTAGAAGTAGTAGGAGTAGTAGGCCGCAGTGTCTCTGGCTTCAGAAAGGTGTAACATTGTAATTGAGAAAGCGGATGAGATTGTGGATTGGATGGCTCACTCCTCCTCTCAGTCTCAGCAGGATGATGTGGAGGACACTGCTCAGACTGACACTGAGTCTTGGATCCAAGGGTCTCAGCATTCCTCCTTCTTCCAGCCCCAGAGAAGCCCAACAGTGTCATCCTCTCATTCTTCACTGCTCCCTCCTAGTGCCTTTTTTTCTTAAGAAGAATCAACAAAACCCTCCCACGCCCTATGGCAGATAGTCAAGAGAATCTCCCTGTTGATGACTTTTGTGAGAGCAGTCAGCTTTTGAACTGCCTGAGGGGGTTTAGGGGGAGGCGGAGGACACCATGCATACCTATGTTAGTGGTGGTGGTGATAATAATGGCACTCGTAGCCCCTGTTTTGTCAGTAGGGGCACTGGTACTGTCAGTGGCAATCAGTGGAAATACAGAGCAGGAAATTTGGGAGGGGAGGACAAGGGGCCCACCATGAGATATCAAAGTCTGATCAAAGCAGTGGGGAGGGTGAGGACTCCAATGATGCTTGTGTGTTGAACAGGACCTGGGAGCCAGATTGGGGGTCTGATTTCAGCAACAAGGCTGCAGAGGTGCTCATGAGTGTGAGTGGCTGGATGGGTGCAGTATTCATACTCACGGTTTCCCTCGGCTCACTGAGCCGGCATGCAGTGATGAAAACGGTGCACTAGTTCTTCCTTTTGGGGCGGTTGAGTTGCCTTTGATGGTGATGTTTTATGGTGCGAGGCAGGGTCCCAGGTGTGACATCAGCATCTTTCAGTGCAAATGTGGAAAGATTAATAGATTCCAGTTCAATAAATACTAAGAATGTTTACTGAGAATACGATGCCTTTGAGGTAGTTGTACAGGTTCAATAATCATGGAGGGTAGCTGCTTTTCATTCAAATACAATTATGATCACTTGTGTAATCCCAGGTAAAAGGCTTAGTTCAGGTATTAACTGGCTTAAATGTTCTGATAACACTAATTGACTTTTGTTTGCTGGTATCAATGAGTCCTTCATCTGTGATTCTCTGGTTTTAAGTTAACTGATCCACTTCCTAACAACCCGGTATCGGTTATGATATAATTTTGTTCTCTTATTCTTTCTCTTTCCCTTTCTACAACCTACAGAGTGGTTCTCCCTTTTTTGTTTTAAGCGCCTTTAATCCCATGGTGCTGTACATCCAGATGGGGTTACGCAAATGTAAAAATGCACTAAACAAGAATCTAGTAACAGACTGGTGCAGAGGGGTAGATGAAACACAGTAGGTGAGGGTATAGGATGCTCATGTGGCTATGTGGTGGCAGTATGCTCATTGCAGATGGTAGTCTTTCCTGAAAAGGTGGGTTTTCAGATTACTCTTGAAAGTTTGGATGTTGGGGGAGAGTCTGATGTGTTGCGGGAATGAGGCAAAACACAACTTTGCGCTTAGTTATAGTGGTGTGTCCAGGCATCGGAGGCTTCTCCTGGTCACTGGGTGCTGTGGAACCCATACGCTCAATAAAACTGTTACCTCCACTAGACTTGCTCTATACCACAGTCTACACTGGTATGCTTTTGGTAGTATCTGTTGTCTCCTTCTCCAACATCCCTTAGCCTGGCCAATGCCAAGGTGCTAAAGGGGTCAGTTATATGGTGGACTTCACTCTCTTATCTGTTCTACTTGGCTCATTTTGAACTGAACTCACTTCCTTCCTTAACTGCCCTTCCTGTAACTAGCCTGCACGGTTATAGGAAAAACTACCAGCACCATCTCGTGGTGACGAGTGTGTCTACATGTGATGGTTAGCAGCCTATTAATAGGGATTTATAACTTTACATATTACATTACATTACAGTTTAGCACAGTTTTTAACCCTATGTTGTGTATTCGCAGAGTCTTGCAATTGTTAAGAGCAGGACACTGCATGATGAGGAGGAGATATGTGAGGAGAAGGTTGGTAGCCACAGTGGCAATAAAGAGTGGAAACAATATACAGCCAAAACATCCAATACAATTGGCAGGGCTAGATATGCTTACCTTGTGGTCACTTCGGGAACTGATGATGCAGCTAATACTGTCAGTGCAGACTCAAAATGTGCCAGTCCCTTGTCAAGCTCAGCTTCTGCTAGCTTTGTGTTAGCAACTCCTGAATCCATTTTTTTCTGCACAAGGCCAGCACACAAAACCACAGCCATGTGCAAGATCTACAGGATTAAAATAAGTCATGGGTGTTCAAACCTACAGTGTCTTGCAAAAGTATTCAACCCCTTTGACCCCCGGTGTTTTGGTGCCTCGCAACCTGGAATTAACATGGATTGTTTGAGGATTTGTATCATTTAATTTACAGAACATGCCCACAACTTTGAAGATATTAGTTTTTTTGTTTTTTGTATTGTGAAGCAAACAACAAATAGGACAAAATAACAGAAAAAGGCAATGTGCAGAACTATTCACCCCCCTAAAGTCAATACGTTGTAGAGCCACCTTTTGCTGCAATCACAGCTCCAAGTCGCCTTGGATAAGTCTATATAAGCTTGCCACATCTTACCACTGGGATTTTTGCCCATTCCTCCTTGCAAAACTGCTCCAGCTCCTTCAAGTTGGATGGTTTGCGCTTGTGAACAACAATCTTTAAGTCCATTGGATTGAGATCTGGGCTTTGACTAGGCCATTCCAACACATTTACATGTTTTCCCTTACACCGCTAAAGCAACACTTGAGTGGTTTGTTTGGAGTCATTGTCCTGCTGGAAGGTGAACCTCCGTCCTAGCCTCAAATTAAGCACAGAGTGGTACAGGTTTTGCTCAAGAATATCCCTGTGTTTAGCATCATGCATCTTTCCCTCAAATCTGATCAGTTTTCCAGTCCCAGCTGCTGAAAAACATCCCCACAACATAATGCTGTCACCACCATGTTTCACTGTGGGGATGGTGTTCTTTGGGTGATGTGATGTGTTGGGTTTGCGCCAGACATAGCATTTTCTTTGATGGCCGAAAAGTAAAATTTTAGTCTCATTAGACCAGAGCACCTTCCTTCATACATTTTTGAGAGTCTCCCACTTACCTTTTCGCAAACTCACAACTAGAGATGAGCAAATTTTTCAAAATGTGTCATTTTTTGGGAAAAATTGTCTTTGATCCAAATTTATTTGCGGCGAATCACATTAAAAAAAATTCTATTTCCTGGATGCAGAGAGCCTTTATAGTGGTGTAGAACACTGTGCCTTACAGTAACACGCATAAGGAGTCTGCTGTGGTAGTGAAATTAGACTGTGAATCCATATGACATGCAGATGACAGGCGTCGCTCTTAGAATGACTGCACACTGCATTTATTTGGGCCCGAACTGACCAAATAACTCAAGTATGAACTCAGCATTACAGGTTGATGTTGTAATAAACGCTTATACAAGTAGAGCCCCCCCAACAGAATGGAGATGGTGTCCGCAGTAAGTTTGTGTTGACGTAACTAATTATTTTGCCCTTCCTCTGATCTATCCATCAGAACAATAACCCAGAAAAAACTGATCCTGTCTGTGAAGCATACACCTTCACTTGGTCAGCATTTGGTCAGTAATCCATCAGTATTGCTAATGCCAAAAAAAAAAAAAACAGGAGTGGATCCAAAACAGAGATAACATGTGAATGGAATATTTGCAAGTCTTTTGTACCCACTCCTGTTTTTGGCTACCAAATAAGCCAATTTTGATGGGACCATACAGGCCTTACAGCTGCTACACAGACAGGATCCGTTGTGCATCTCATTTTACCTTCCTTCTGACAGATCAGAAGAAGGGTCAAGTAAATGATGATGTCAGCCAAGCAAAAAAGGCTAAATAGCAGCCCAGCCATGAAATAGGGAGGGTGAGAACAGCATGAGAAGTCTACAGAGTGGCCTTATGACATGGTGGTGAGATGGAAGCAGCATGAGGATACCGCAGTGTGGCACAATCACATAGTCTGTTGGTGGTGGCAGCATGAGGAGTATACAGAGTGGCAAAATGACTGTGGAGGTTGCGGCAGCATCAGGAGGCTGCAGAGTGGCAAAATGACTGTGGAGGTGGCGGCAGCATCAGGAGGACACAGAGTGGAAAAGTTATATAGAGTGGAGGTAGGAGCAGCATGAGGAGGCCACAGAGTGGAAAGGTGACATAGTTTGGAGGCAGCAGCAGCATCAAGAGGCCACAAAGTGGCCAAGTGACATAGTGTGGAGGTGGCGGCAGCATCAGGAGGCCACAGAGTGGCAAGGTGACATAGAGTGGAGGTAGGAGAAGCATGAGGAGGCCACAGAGTGGCAAGGTGACACAGTTTGTAGGTGGCAGCAGCATGAGGAGACAACAGACGGGCAAGGTGACATAGTTTGGAGGTGGCAGCTGCATCTAGAGACCACAGAATGGCAAGGTGACATAGTTTGGAGGTAGCGGCAGAATCAGGAGGCCGCAGAGTGGCACCATGTATGAGTGTGGAGGTGGGGGCAGCATCAGGAGGCAACAGAGTGGCAAGGTGACATAGAGTGGAGGTAGGATCAGCATGAGGATTCCACAGAGTGGCAAGGTGTCATAGTTTGGAGGTGGCGGCAGCCTCAGGAGGCCACAGAGTGGCAAGGTGACATAATTTGGAGGTGGGTGGCAATACCAGTACCCACTGAAGATGGTGGGTGAAAGAAGGAGCACTTGGCATCAGATGTCTGGCATCAGGCAGGTGGCAGCATCAGAATAGTAGCTGAGGCAGGTAGCCAGAAGAAAAGTGTTGGTGTGGCACCAAGGATGATCTAGTCTGATTAAGCAGGATTTGGTGGGTGGAAATCCTGGCTTATCCACGCCTGATTCATCTTGCCAAAGGTCAGTCTCTCCACATCTTTGGTGGACAGGCGAGTTCTTCTTGGGGTAACTACGGCCTACGCCGCACTAAACACCTGCTCTGTTGCCACACTACTGGCCGGGCAGGACAGCTTTTCCAGGGAAAACTTGACCAGTTGTGGCCACAAATCCAGTTTGACTGCCTAGTAGTCCAGAAGATCTTCAATGACGGCTGGCAGGATGCTGTCCAAGTTTTCCACCACATGCTGGTTCAGGTCCTGCTCCAGGTCTACCTGCTGCTGCTGGTGAGTAGTTTCTTCACTATGCGGGTGAAGAAAGCTTCTCATCAGCGACTCTAGACTCAGGCTGCTGGTGATGGAGCTGGTACTGCTCCTGCCACCCCACCCCTCCCCAGCAGCCATGGCAGTGAAAAGTAAGCGCAGAGAGCTCCCCGCTCTGACCTGCGAGAGGATGGATGATGGTGCAGATATGCAGCGGCCAACTAACTACATTGGTTTTTAGACTCAGTTCAGTGTGAGATACAAAAACCCACAGATTTTGGACACTTTACTAGGCCCAGATTAATGGAAGTTGCAATATACACAGTGTTTTCAGATTCAGTTCAGTATGGGATACAAAACCCACAGATTTTGGACACTTTACTAGGCCCAGATTAATGGAAGTTGTAATATACACACTCTTTTCTGAGGCAGAACAGTATTGCTTATAGACCACCACAGATTACGGACACTATATGAGGACCAGAAATGTTGGAACTTGTAATACTGACAGTGTTTTCTGAGGCATGGCAGTATTGGTTGCAGAGAACACCACAGATTATGGACACTAGATGTGACCCAGATTATTAAAGAGTCAGTCTGCAGATGATATACAGTATATGTCACTAATAGTTATAAAATAAAAATATCTTGCTGCTGTCCAACACACACAGTAGCCCTTAAAAGGATTTTGGGTTGTTTGAAAAGCCTTTGGTATTAAATACAGCAAATTTCTCTCCCTGTCCCTTCCATAGCACGGATATCCCTGACACTACTGTTAAATATATTGTTGATCTAAAACACACACACACACACACACACACAATGTAGTCCTTAAAAGGACTTTTGGGCCTTTGAGAAGCTTTCTCTAACTAAAATCGCTGAAATTTGCTCCCTGCTCTGTCTTTCTCTTCCTACCCAATGCTCTCCTGACTATGACTGATCTGAGCACATGTCATCGGGTGCTATATAACCTCCGATGACGCGTTCGGCCAGCCAATCACTGTAATGCCAGCAGCTAACATGGCTACTGGCATTACAGTGAGGGCAGTACTTACCTGCATCTTTATTGGCTGCAAAACACGCAGGGCAGAGACTCGAGCATTTCACTCGAGCACATGCGGTACTCGGCCTAGTACCGCCATGTCCCTAGCATAGAGATGCTCGAGCCGAATTAGCATTCAATATGGTATTCAATTTTGTCTTTCGCAACTGTGAGGTTTTTAATATGTACAATGGATTCTCATATAATGTCTTTCTAACTTCACAATATGCGGCTTAAGGACCTGTGGAGTGCTCACATTTCTGATCATGGGATTCTTTCACATGATCGCGCATTAGAGACTCGCGAGGTTTTGGCCGGAATTGAATAATAGTCCGGCCGGTCTCGTGAGATTGGGCCCATAGGGAGGAGTAACTATGGGTTGTAGTCACATTTGAGGCGGTGATTAGTGGTCCCCGATTGGTGGATTGATTGTGGGGATGCCCACTTCCCAACCTGTGTGATTAGATGGGGGTATAAATAGGTGGGATAGGCAGACAATAAGGCACTCCTCTTGGAAGAAGCCCAGCCCCATGAAACGTGGCAGCATCAGAATAGTAGCTGAGGCAGGTAGCCAGAAGAAAAGTGTTGGTGTGGCACCAAGGATGATCTAGTCTGATTAAGCAGGATTTGGTGGGTGGAAATCCTGGCTTATCCACGCCTGATTCATCTTGCCAAAGGTCAGTCTCTCCACATCTTTGGTGGACAGGCGAGTTCTTCTTGGGGTAACTACGGCCTACGCCGCACTAAACACCTGCTCTGTTGCCACACTACTGGCCGGGCAGGACAGCTTTTCCAGGGAAAACTTGACCAGTTGTGGCCACAAATCCAGTTTGACTGCCTAGTAGTCCAGAAGATCTTCAATGACGGCTGGCAGGATGCTGTCCAAGTTTTCCACCACATGCTGGTTCAGGTCCTGCTCCAGGTCTACCTGCTGCTGCTGGTGAGTAGTTTCTTCACTATGCGGGTGAAGAAAGCTTCTCATCAGCGACTCTAGACTCAGGCTGCTGGTGATGGAGCTGGTACTGCTCCTGCCACCCCACCCCTCCCCAGCAGCCATGGCAGTGAAAAGTAAGCGCAGAGAGCTCCCCCGCTCTGACCTGCGAGAGGATGGATGATGGTGCAGATATGCAGCGGCCAACTAACTACATTGGTTTTTAGACTCAGTTCAGTGTGAGATACAAAAACCCACAGATTTTGGACACTTTACTAGGCCCAGATTAATGGAAGTTGCAATATACACAGTGTTTTCAGATTCAGTTCAGTATGGGATACAAAAACCCACAGATTTTGGACACTTTACTAGGCCCAGATTAATGGAAGTTGTAATATACACACTCTTTTCTGAGGCAGAACAGTATTGCTTATAGACCACCACAGATTACGGACACTATATGAGGACCAGAAATGTTGGAACTTGTAATACTGACAGTGTTTTCTGAGGCATGGCAGTATTGGTTACAGAGAACACCACAGATTATGGACACTAGATGTGACCCAGATTATTAAAGAGTCAGTCTGCAGATGATATACAGTATATGTCACTAATAGTTATAAAATAAAAATATCTTGCTGCTGTCCAACACACACAGTAGCCCTTAAAAGGATTTTGGGTTGTTTGAAAAGCCTTTGGTATTAAATACAGCAAATTTCTCTCCCTGTCCCTTCCATAGCACGGATATCCCTGACACTACTGTTAAATATATTGTTGATCTAAAACACACACACACACACACACACAATGTAGTCCTTAAAAGGACTTTTGGGCCTTTGAGAAGCTTTCTCTAACTAAAATCGCTGAAATTTGCTCCCTGCTCTGTCTTTCTCTTCCTACCCAATGCTCTCCCTGACTATGACTGATCTGAGCACATGTCATCGGGTGCTATATAACCTCCGATGACGCGTTCCGGCCAGCCAATCACTGTAATGCCAGCAGCTAACATGGCTACTGGCATTACAGTGAGGGCAGTACTTACCTGCATCTTTATTGGCTGCAAAACGCGCAGGGCAGAGACTCGAGCATTTCACTCGAGCACATGCGGTACTCGGCCTAGTACCGCCATGTCCCTAGCATAGAGATGCTCGAGCCGAATTAGCATTCAATATGGTATTCAATTTTGTCTTTCGCAACTGTGAGGTTTTTAATATGTACAATGGATTCTCATATAATGTCTTTCTAACTTCACAATATGCGGCTTAAGGACCTGTGGAGTGCTCACATTTCTGATCATGGGATTCTTTCACATGATCGCGCATTAGAGACTCGCGAGGTTTTGGCCGGAATTGAATAATAGTCCGGCCGGTCTCGTGAGATTGGGCCCATAGGGAGGAGTAACTATGGGTTGTAGTCACATTTGAGGCGGTGATTAGTGGTCCCCGATTGGTGGATTGATTGTGGGGATGCCCACTTCCCAACCTGTGTGATTAGATGGGGGTATAAATAGGTGGGATAGGCAGACAATAAGGCACTCCTCTTGGAAGAAGCCCAGCCCCGTGAAACGTAAGTCTGGCTTCCGGTTCTCCCCTTCAGAGGTTTGTTACCTACAGAATGATACTTCATATTCATTGTTTATGATCCCTTTATTTCGGACTTATATCGATTTGTATGAATTGGGTATAGTTTGGGGTTACAAATTCTCATTAATTTTATTGCCACTGCTATTCCCTTTTGTTTGGGTTAGAGGCGATTTATATGCTGGGTTTTCCCACCTTATTCAGATGTTTAAGAACAGTATCTAGTATGGTGAAGCAAGGCCGTTCTATCATTTAACCCTTGTTGGGATTGTTGCCTAAAAAAAGGGGGGGTACCACTTTTTAGGTGCGCCCCCTTTTTGGAAAATATCTCTCACTGCATATTATTTTGGGTATTACTACACGGCTGGTGTTCACACCACTGTGATCTTTTCTGGTGAAATTTTATAACCTGTGCTGTAATTACCCTCATAACGTGTATTGACCAGGTGAGCAATTAAATGATTTTTTACCCTAACTGTAACATCCTTCTGTTGTGTGGGGGGACTTTTTGTTCCATTTCTTCACATCTCCTGCTGATGTTTATGTACTTATACTAATTTATTGATGTATTGTAACAATTGTGGGGAATTGCTCTGGTAGACAGGCTTGCGGACGCAGTATAGAGGCAAGGTACACAGTTCTCTGGGTAAAGCAGAAGTGTTTTATTCACACTTGGCAAAACAGAAACAGTCTTTAGTGCTTGTTCACACTTGGCAAAACAGAAACAGACTTTAGTGCTTGTTCACACAAGGCAAAACACCAGGCAAAAACAAAAGTCCCACAGCAAGGTCACCTGAGTGGTCGGTGTTAGTTCACACCGGGCAGTTAGGTCGGCCACGCAAAGTTTCCACCAGCGGCTTCCAGGTAGACTGCACGCCTGTTTGCAGACTCTTGCTCTCAGCCCTGAGAGCTCCACAGCCACACCAGCAGCTTCCAGGATAATCACCTCCCACCTGCTGAGGTGGCTGCCTTTTAAAGGCCCGGAAAAAGTCCGGCCTGGACCGTGGGGAATAGTCTCCCACCCAGCACTTGACTATTCCCAATAAGAGCCGGCCCGGATCGGCTTTGCAGCCATACTAAATATCAATGTGTCAAGCAGCACTAGCTGCTGCTGACACAAAAATCCGGCTCTTATCTCACCGAGGCCAGGAACCTCGGTGACACGTACCTTCCGTCGATGACGGAACCTTGCGCCCTCTTACATACCCCCCTTTGTTCAACCCTGAGGGGTGAACACACATGAGACAGTGGACGCGGGACAGGGCATCCGCGTTACCCTGCAAGCGGCCTGCCCGGTGTTCTACTGAGAACTTGAAGTTCTGTAAGGACAGGAACCACCTGGTGACCCGAGCATTCCTCTCCTTGGCCTGGCTCATCCACTTGAGAGGGGAATGGTCGGTCACCAGACGGAACTTCCTCCCTAACAAGTAATAGCGGAGAGACTCGAGTGCCCACTTGATAGCCAGGCACTCCCTCTCCACTATACTATACCTGGTCTCGGCTGGGTTGAGCTTACGGCTCAGGAAGACAACGGGATGTTCTTCGCCGTTGACTTCCTGAGACAGTACAGCGCCGAGGCCTACCTCCGAGGCATCCGTCTGTACTATGAACTCCCTGTTGAAGTGGGGTGTCACCAAAACCGGGGACCCACACAGGGCCGACTTCAATGCAGAGAAAGCCTCTTCTGCCTTCTCACTCCAGTGAACCTTTCCGGACTTCCGTCCCTTCAACAGGTCTGTCAATGGTGCTGCTATCGTGGCAAAGTGGGGCACAAACCTCATGTAGTACCCTACAATCCCCAGGAACGATTTTACCTGCCTGGTGGTGACCGGTCGGGGCCAATTACGTATTGCCTCTATCTTATTTACCTGAGGTTTGATGACTCCCCGCCCAATGACATACCCCAGATACTTGGTCTCTTCTAACCCAATGGCACACTTTTTGGATTAGCGGTTAGTCCAGCTTTTCTAAGGGCATCCACTACCGCCTGTACTTTGGGCAAATGGCTTTCCCAGTCGGTGCTGTGGATGACTACATCATCTAAGTAGGCCGAGGCGCACCGACGATGAGGTCGCAGCACAATGTCCATTAACCTTTGGAACGTGGCAGGGGCGCCATGCAGGCCAAAGGGTAATACCTTGTAATGATACAGGCCCTGCGGGTAACAAAAGCAGTTTTTTCCTTGGCCGACTCCGTTAAGGGTACCTGCCAGTACCCTTTAGTGAGGTCTAGCACAGAAAAATAACGGGCTTGCCCTAAATTCTCAACAAGCTCGTCTACCCGGGGCATGGGATACGCATCAAACTTGGACACTTCATTTAACTTGCGAAAATCGTTGCAGAACCGCAACGTCCCATCTGGCTTGGGTATTAGGACTATGGGACTTGCCCATTCACTTTTCGACTCCTCAATGACATCAAGCTTCAACATTAATTGCACTTCCTCCGCGATGGCCCGTCGCCGAGCCTCGGGTACCCGGTATGGTTTTAACCGGATCTTGGCCTGAGGCTCCGTGACGATATCATGTTGGATGAGGGAAGTGCGGCCAGGGAGGTCAAAGAACACATCCGTGTTCCGGCTGATGAACTCCCTTACTTCCTGAACTTGTTTGGAAGACAGGCTGTCTGCAATTTTTACCGTGGTTACTGCGTCACAGGCCTCAAACTGTGGGGCTGGACACTTTTCACCTAGAAGCCCTGGACGGGGGCTGTTGTCGGACGAGTCCCTATCTTTCCACGGCTTTAGTAAATTCACATGGTACACCTGCTCCGGCTTGCGCCGCCCTGGCTGGTGTACTTTGTAATTTACTTCCCCTACCTTCTCGATCACCTCATAGGGCCCCTGCCACCTAGCTAGGAACTTGCTGTCAAGGGTAGGTACCAGAACCAAAACCCGATCTCCCGGATTGAAATCCCGCACTCGAGCCTGACGATTATACACCCTACTCTGAGCTTGTTGCGCTGCCTCCATATGCTCCCGGACCAGCGGCAACACCCTTTCTATCCGTTCCTGCATCTGGGTGACATACTCAATGACACTTTTGTGGGGACGGGTTGTTGTTCCCACGCTTCCTTGGCAATGTCTAACAGGCCCCGAGGGTGTCGGCCATAAAGCAGTTCGAAGGGCGAGAACCCAGTAGAGGCCTGGGGCACCTCTCGCACTGCGAACATGAGATAGGGCAGAAGCAGGTCCCAGTCCCTCCCATCTCTAGACACCACCCTTTTTAACATATTTTTAACGTTTGGTTAAACCTTTCGACGAGACCATCCGTTTGTGGATGGTAAGCGGACGTCCGCAACTGTTTAATACGCAGCAATTTACACAGTTCCCTCATAACCTTGGACATAAAGGGGTCCCTTGGTCTGTCAGAACCTCCTTAGGCAGGCCCACCCGGGAAAACATTTCCATTAACTCCTTAGCTATGAGCTTAGCTGATGTATGTCGCAGGGGCACCGCCTCCGGATACCGAGTGGCGTAATCGAGAACGACCAGAATGTGTTGGTGGCCCCTAGCGGACTTCGGTATGGGCCCTATTAGATCCATAGCGATTCGCTCAAACGGTACCTCTATGATTGGTAGAGGTACCAGAGGACTACGGAAATGTGGCTGGGGGCTATTTACCTGACAGGTTGGACAGGACTTACAATAATTTTCTACCTCTTTGAAAACACTGGGCCAATAAAACCGCTGCAGTATGCGGTCCTGGGTTTTCTGCCATCCCAGTGTCCCCAAGAACATGTTGGTGGGCAAGCTCCATAACGAGCTTGCGGTACGCCGTGGGCACCACCAACTGTTCAATATTCTCACCCGGATTTGGTTCACCCGATACAACATTTCCTGGTGAACAACAAAGCGGGGAAGCATTAACTCCGCCCCAGGTTTTGGGGTTTACCATCAATTACCACAACGTTCTCCCAGGCCCTGGCTAGGGTTTGGTCCCGGTGTTGTGCGGTCCCAAAATTTTCTCCGGAGACGTTGAGGTCTGCCAATTCCGGTCCCGGTGGCAAGCCCTCCACGTCTCCCACCATTACACTTAGTGGGGTTGTCTCCCCCTCTATCACGGAAGTAGTGGTCACCCCTACTGCTGGTGTCTCTGCTTCGGGGTCCTCAGGTTCGGGACCCGGACATTTTTCTTCCCCACAAGTAGGCAACCCGTTCCTCCACAAAGACCAGAACAGGGGAAAGTCCCTCCCCAATATTGCGGCATAAGGGAGTCGTCTCCCCACTCCCACGACATGTGGCACCTCTTTCCAACCCACCGTCAGGGTAACCTTAGTAGTGGGATACTCCCGGCGATCCCCATGTATACAGACAATGGTAAGGGTTCGCCCTTCTGGGAGTTTTTCTGTTACCAACGACTCATGGACCAGAGTTACCAGGCTCCCAGAGTCCAGCAGGGCCTGCACGGAGTGTCCATTAACCATGATGTCACACATCGGAGGGGTGTCCGCGGCCAGCAGGGGGTCAGCTATATACACTGGTTGGGCAAAAGAGAGGACCGGCGAGCGAACCCGCAGTCCATGGGTTCGGATGCCCTAGGGCAGTTGGCGGCCACATCTCCCCAGTCCTGACAATGCCAACACCTGACCCCGCAGCCTCCCTCCTCCCCAGGGTATTCCTCCCACGGACTGGAGATACACTCCCCTCCTTATGAGGTAGGATCCCTTTTCCAGGATCCCGGGTTGGCAACTGGGGCTGACGTGACTTCGGTAGTACAGCAGAGTCCTTCAACAAATCCTGAGTGGCCATATACCTCTCCACCAGGCTAACCAGTTGTTCCAGGTTGCCTGGATCGCCTTGTCCCACCCAGCGCTGTATGGCTCTCGGGAGGGTACGCACAAACCTGTCGACCACGACCCTTTCAACCATCTGAGAAGGGCTCAACAGTTCAGGCTGGAGCCATTTTTTTACTAGGTGAAGTAAGTCATAGGCTTGTGACCGGACGGGTCGGGACTCGGAAAACACCCACTGACACACTCTGTGCGCTCGCACATAGGTGTTTACTCCCAACCTGGCCAACACCTCACCTTTTAGCCTCTCATAGTCCTTTGCCTCCTCACAGCTGAGGTCAAAATAGGCCTTTTGTGCGTCGCCCACCAGAAAAGGCGCCACCACCTCAGCCTATTGCTCCAATGGCAGCCTCTCTTGCTCGGCGGTTCTTTCAAGCACCATCAGGAATGCCTCTATATCGTCTTCTGGACCCATTTTCCTGAGGGCAGATCGGACTTTGTCCCTGGCGTTAGACACAGTCGGGGCTGTCGTGGTTGCAACTCCTGGCTGGGACGTTCGCACCGACTCCTGCAAGGCTATCAGCTGCTGCACTAGGAGATTGTTCGTCTGCTGCTGTGCACACATAGCCTCCTCATGTCTTTTTTGCTGTAGCTCATTAGCCTCCTCATGTCTTTTTTGTTGTAGCTCATTAGCCTGTTGCTGCTGTAAAAGTAGCTGATTGGTCTCCCTCTGCTGCACGTTAGCCTCCATGAGAGCTTTCACAGCAGCCTCCATGTTGCCAGAAACCACAAAAGTTGCAGGCCTGATATATGACATGCAGTCCAACACAGCAAAAACAAAAACTTTCGGCGTTCACGCCAGCCTCACTGCGCATGCCCGCATCCGACACCAAATGTGGGGAATTGCTCTGGTAGACAGGCTTGCGGACGCAGTATAGAGGCAAGGTACACAGTTCTCTGGGTAAAGCAGAAGTGTTTTATTCACACTTGGCAAAACAGAAACTGTCTTTAGTGCTTGTTCACACTTGGCAAAACAGAAACAGTCTTTAGTGCTTGTTCACACAAGGCAAAACACCCGGCAAAAACAAAAGTCCCACAGCAAGGTCACCTGAGTGGTCGGTGTTAGTTCACACCGGGCAGTTAGGTCGGCCACGCAAAGTTTCCACCAGCGGCTTCCAGGTAGACTGCACGCCTGTTTGCAGACTCTTGCTCTCAGCCCTGAGAGCTCCACAGCCACACCAGCAGCTTCCAGGATAATCACCTCCCACCTGCTGAGGTGGCTGCCTTTTAAAGGCCCGGAAAAAGTCCGGCCTGGACCGTGGGGAATAGTCTCCCACCCAGCACTTGACTATTCCCAATAAGAGCCGGCCCGGATCGGCTTTGCAGCCATACTAAATATCAATGTGTCAAGCAGCACTAGCTGCTGCTGACACAAAAAATCCGGCTCTTATCTCACCGAGGCCAGGAACCTCGGTGACACGTACCTTCCGTCGATGACGGAACCTTGCGCCCTCTTACACAATAAAGATGTAATTTTGGCAATTCAATGTGTGGCTGTGTATATACTATTGGTGTTCTCATTCAGAAGAAAGGTCAAATAAATGGTGATTTCAAGAAGCCCAAAAAAGGAGAATAGTGACCCCGTCATAGAATGGGGAGGGTGGTAACAGCATGAGAAGTCGACAGAGTGGCCCTATGACATAGTGGTGAGGCGGAAGCAGCATGAGGAGACCACCAATTGGCACAATGACAGGGTCTGGAGGTGGCACCAGCATCAGGAGGCCACAGAGTCGCACAATAAAAAGGGGAGAGGTGACAGCAGCAGTATGATTAAGCCAGAATGGCAAGGTGACATAGTGTGGAGATGGCAGCAACAGGAGGCCACAGATTGGCAAGTTGACATAGTGTGGAGATGGATGATCTAATCTGATGCATCAGGCATTGGTGATTGGAAATCCTGGCTGATCCACGCCTGATTCATCTTGACAAAAGTTAGTCATTCCACATTTTGGGTGGACAGGCGAGTTCTTCTTGGGGTAACTATGGCCCCCACCGCACTAAACACCACTCTGATGCCACACAGGGCCGCCATCAGGGGGGTACAGCCGATACCCCAGTAAGGGGCCCGGCCAGTACCAAATCAAATTTTTTTTATTTTGTTTTCCATTTAAATTGTAAGTGACTAACTTCACTGTCACTTGACTTGATAGTCCGCGTTGCTTGCGTTGTGTTGCCCGGGCCCCCCCCCCTCCTTTCCCCGGCGCTGATTACCGTACCTGCTGCAAGTCCTGCATAACCAGGTCCATTCCCCTTTAAGGCTCTGACTCTCTGAGCCGCTGCGCAGAGGAACGCAGCTGCGCAGATGACGTCAGACGCTGGCCGCTGCCTCGCGCCGCCCGCGCCTTCAGATTAGCGCACTGCTGCCTGCCACTGCAGTGCCAGACAGTGAATTCTGGTTTGCAGGCTTGCGGCCAGGCGCGCGCGGCGGGTACTAAGTCTGAGTGGGACAGTGTGGCTGGGACTGGAAAAGCATTGTGGTGGAAGGAAGCCAGCAGGCCAGCCCAGGAAGCCTGCCCTGGCTGCCCTAGTGCCCTCGCCCGGCCCTCTCTTAGCCAGCCCAGGAAGAAGGAGTCAGTGCCGGCTCCATGCTCCAGCCTCCATTTGGGACCCCAACCATTCATTAAGCCAGGTGACAATCACAGGTCCATTAGGTTAGGTTACTTGTTTGTTTCCCTAAATAATGTTATGAGCTGAGCCATTTCAAAGTCTCCAAATTTTTTATTTTCATATTGATCCATTGATCCTTAATTTATGTTGTCTACTTGGCTAGGCAGCTCTATGTTGTGTGTTTTTAATCTGCTCGAGTCGTTGGTAAAATACAAAGCTGTTTTCTGGATTACCCCACAGGGCCATGATCCTCCATCACTTATTGTTATTAACGCCTCCCTTGCCACTGCCAGTCCACCCAGCCCCATTTAGCTGTGTTCTGCTTTGAAAAAAATGTTTGGCCACAAAGGGGTTAATTAATTGTTGGAGGAGGTGGGGGTGTTATTGTGCATATTGTGTTTGGGATCCATTTAACAAGTTTATGGGTGTGTTGGGTGTGCAGATGATCTACACACCAGGATGGGTACCAATTGGCGCACAATGACGACCTTGAAGCGGGTGTATTCAATGATGGTTTTTATTGACTACGCGTTTCGGGGTGCAATTCCCCCTTTTTCAAGTCTGGAATGCCATGCTGCTAGATGTATCATAGGCCACAGGTGAGCCACACTGTCAGTGTTCTGCAGCCTCAGGAGAGCACACGCCATCCATCCATTAGGAGCGTTAATAACTGCAGCGTTACTACTCAGCAGTTATCCCTGTGGCCTATGATACATCTAGCAGCACGGCATTCCAGACTTGAAAAAGGGGGACTTGCACCCCGAAACGCGTAGTCAATAAAAACCATCATTGAATACACCTGCTTCAAGGTCGTCATTGTGCCAATTGGTACCCTGGCCCATCCTGCTGTGTAGATCATCTGCATATCCAACACACCCATTCACTTCTCATCAGTCCCCTGGGGGTTTGGCAACCACCCAAATGGACTGAGCGGATACCGGCAGCACCGATCTCTTTAGTTGCCCTCACAAGCGTTGTGCCTATCAATTTACACAACCAAAAAGGTGAGCGCGACGACACTATTTTAACATATTTCCACCAAAATTTCTGGAACATACTATCCTATGAGCGCCTTTCTCCCCCTATTGTTGCCATTTATGCGATTTAACAAGTTTGACCAGTTGGTTTTAAGAGTGGTTGATTGTCATCCACAGATCCCCCGCATAACAGTGTGTCATCCACAGATCCCCCCATAACAGTGTGTCATCCACAGATCCCCCCCATAACAGTGTGTCATCCACAGATCCCCCCCATAACCGTGTGTCATCCACAGATCCCCCCATAACAGTGTGACATCCACAGATTCCCCCATAACAGTGTGTCTTATCCACAGATTCCCCCCATAACAGAGTGTTATTTACAACTAGCAGGCTTCATAATATTTGGTCCAAAAATAATTACTTACTGAAATCACTGATTATCACTTTTTACTGTCTTTGTAGTTGTAAAAAAGAATTACATTGGGGGTGGGTCCTTGGGGTGGAGAGGGGGCCGAGTCAGGATTGATTCTAAAGGGGCGTGGTGGGGGGGGGGGCCCAGTCCTTGAGCTGTGTAAGGGGCCCCAAAATTTCTGATGGCAGCCCTGATGCCACACTATTGGCAACGCAGGATAGCTTTTCCAGGGCAAACTCGGCCAGTTGCGGCCACAAATCTAGTTTGGCTGCCAAGTAGTACAGCTGATCTTTAATGATGGCTGGCAGAGTGCTGTCAAAGTATGCCACCACCTGCTGGTTCAGGTCCTGGTGCAGGTCTACCTGCTGCTGCTGGTGAGGAGTTTCTTCACTATGTGGGTCAAGAAAGCTGCTCATCAGCGACTCTAGACTCAGGCTGCTGGTGCTGCTGTCACTTGCGACGAAGTTGAAGATCGAGTCAACCAATCAAGAACCGCTGGGTTGCTGGTCAAGACACGACCGCTAGCTGTCATGTGGACCTGAATCCTCAGGACAAAAACCTCTGCTGCCACTCCCCCTTACTCTGCTGTGACCTGTGCCTGCGCCAGAATCATTTACGCCTCTGACACTCCCCTGTGCAGGGCCTGGTACTTCTCTGTCTGACATACATTTAGCTGAACTAAATAAATTAAAAGGAAATTAAAACACCCCTAAAAGCGCCAAATATATATTTCTATTTTTAATTAGATAGGCAACTAAAGGATTTGAAATTGACAACAAAACAATTTTAGCATAAATCACAGCAAAAGTAAACTGCGTATATATTTCTCGTATTGGACTAAGATAGGCCACTAAAGATTTCTAAGTAAATAACAGAAAAAGTGAACTGCAAATATCTTTTTCTCTTTTTCTCTAGAGATATATGACAATCAACGCTTTCAGTGCAAATAACACCAAATGTGAACTACGTCTATTTTTCTCGTATTGTAGTGAAATATGACAATAAATGCTTTCAGTGCAAATAACACTAAATGTGAACTGCGTGTATTTTTCTCGTATTGTAGTGAAATACGACAAGAAACACTTTTAGCTCAAATAACACCAAATGTGAATTGCTTATATATTTCTTGTATTGTATTGAAATAGGCCACTAAACGATATCAGCGCACTTAACTGCAAAAGTGACCTTCATTTATATAATTATCTTTTTCCTCAGATAAAAGCCACAATAGGCTTTTCAACATAGCACTTGCACCCCAATAACTTATTGCTGGAATGACACAGCTGTATTATGGGACTATCTGGATCCCCAAATAATGTTTCCCTGAACTTAGAAATCACTTTTTTTCACAATGAGGAAGGATTTTCCTATGACTCTCCTTAGCATCTGCACATGTCTCTCCCTGTTTGTGAAATGATTCCTCGCACTATCCTTTCCCTTTTCCCTCTTTTTTTTTTAACAATTAGTTTTTCTTTCACTCTCCCTACCCCCTCAGTCTGTCCTTGAACAAAGTACGATACTGAATGTCTGAATCTAAAATGGCCACCTTATTTATAGGGCTGGGACATCACCGGGCTGGCTGGCTGCTGATTTGCTGCATGCATGGCATTATGGGTCATCCAGCCTTCCCAGAGTTCCTTGCCCCATGTCCTCACATATGTAGCCACCATTGTAGCCGCTATGTTAGGAAAAATTACGATTCGTTACCATGAAGCGTGAAGAAATTTGCATTCATTGCAAATCAAACTTTTCCTGAAATTCTAAATGAATTCCACTTCGTCAGCTTCGATTCAATCATCTATAGTGGCAATGCTGGAAGCACAGAAATGTGTGTCTATGTACAGCTTCTGTGTATGTGTTACAGCGATAGGCAAAAGGAGATCACTATGACAATAAAACCAGGGGCCAACTAAAGAAGGATAAAAAAAGGGCATGAGAGTAAAAAAATTAAAATTATACCCATGCCTCATCTCTAAGTTTTTGGGTTTTTTTTTTGTGTTATTTATTATTGGGACTAGGGATGAGCAAATTGACTACGGATGCTTCATCTTAAGTCAATTCGCATAAAACTTCAATTGAATATTGTAAGGAGCGAGCACTCCGTACAGTATTAAAATGTATTGGATCCAATGAGCCGAAGTTATTACTTTACGAAGTCTCGTGAGACTTTGGTTCATAGCTTCGTAAATTAATTTCTACTGTGGACTTGGTTTTGGTTTCAGGTGGTACCTTGGAACGTTCGGTACCAAGGTTTTTTACAGTAGAAATTAATTTACAAAGTTATTACCCAAAGTCTCGCAAGACTTCGAGAAGTAATAACTTCAGCTCGCTCCGTACAGTATTAAAACAAAGTATTATGTGAATCGACTTCGGATTAAGTCGATTCGCTTATCCCTATTTGTAACATTTGGAAAAGTTCCAAAATATTATCTAAACTGCATTCCACTCCCGACTAAAGTGTAATGTATAACTAAATATGTAAAACAAACCATCCACATTTTATCTCTCTTTCAATCAAGCATTTTAGTAAATTACAAATATATTTTAATATCTTAAATCAAATGCAAGCACTGTCAAAGTCCAACATTCCTTTACTGTATTACATATTGCAAATGTCAAACTCTTGAGATTAATTATTTTTCTGTAGAATTGTAACAAATATGATTATGGACGACAGGGAATTATTAAACACCTTTCTAAATTTCTTCATAATGATTATAAATGAAAAATAAATGGAATGTTTCTCAGGGGACGCTGTCTTATGTTAATTAGAAAATTAGATGCAATAACTTAAAAATCTAATTATTATTTATTAGAATATATATTTTTTTCTGTGGAGTTACATAATTGTACTTTCCTTCCACACAGAGTTTGTTTTAGTTTTTAATCAATGTCTTTTTAAGTTTGTATTTTTTGTACATTATGTTTTTCACTAAATATTTAGATATATTTGACAGAACATTAACTGTACAATAAAGATTAGTATTGTGTATATTAAGTCTACTAAATTCTACCTTTACACAAATATACACCATTTTAGGTCCAGATAAAGAGAGCCTACACATACCACTTTAAGTATAGTAAAATAAAGAAGTACATTTATTAAAGAAATAGGGATAATCAGTCAAATGTATGTTCAATTTAAGCAAATTAGATACATTTACCAACACCAAATACAATTAATAAAGGTTAGACAAAAGAAAAAACACAACTACTAATTACATGAATACAACCACACTTCATCTGGAGTCCTGACTACTTCCAGAATTTGGGTACTTATATCACCAATTGATTTAGCATCATCTGACACCAACAAATCAGCTGGGGAGGCAATTTATAGCGAAAGAAGTCAAAGACTCGTTTGAAAACAACATTCTTCTACGCACGGGATGCCTTTCCTCATAGAACTCAGACTTTTTAACTGAAAAGGTCCAGCTATTATAGTGTTTTAATCAAAGAGCTTCACCCCCTAATGGGATATAGCTAGATTATGCAATCCATGATGGTCACTGTGCATATCTTGTTTTTCTGTTATTATTATTCAAACCTTGGAGTGGCCAATTCTCAGATGCGAAATAAATCTGAATCCCAAGACAAATTATGTGGACAATATATGTAAATAATAAATCAAGGCAATTGGACTTGCTGTAGATTTCTTGAAAATGTTTCACTCGTTCTTCCAAGGAGCTTTCTTAATTCTGAGTGACTTGTACAAGAATTCTCTGGGAATAAATATGTAACTGAATCAACATCTGGTAATTAGGTCATTATACCCAACATGGGATCAAAGGTGTTGATTCCATAATCCTATTTGGAGTCAGTAGGTGATAATCACCTCCCAGAAAAAGGTGTCAAGACAGCATTGTAAGTGAAGACAATAGATGTCTAACCCCCAGCCTCTATTCAAGCTTGGCTTCTCCATTTTTACATAGATGGATACCTTCAAACCTCGTTTGTACCAATCGGCCTCCTTATCCAAAACACGTACTTGACTGTCTTCAAAGGTGTGACCTGTTTCTTTTAGATATAAGTACATGGCTGAATCTTGACCAGAGGTTTTGGCTCTTCTATGCTGTGCCATACGCTGATGTAGTTGTTGTTTTGTTTCGCCGATATACAGTTCTGCGCATTCCTCATTGCACTGGACTCCGTACACAATGTTGTCCATCTTGTGTTCAGGCATTGGGTCTTTTGGGTGAACCAGTTGTTGTCTCAGTGTGTTGCTGGGTTTAAAGCAGAAAAAGCTTGAATAGAGGCGGGGGGGGGGGGGGTTGGGGGTTAGACATCTATTGTCTGCCACTTGCAATGCTGTCTTGACACTTTTTTATGGGAGGTCATTATCACCTACTGACTCCAAATAGGACAATCAACACCTTTGACCCCATGTTGGGTATAATGACCTAATTACCAGATGTTGATTCCGTTATATTTTTATTCCCAGAGAATTCTTGTACAAGTCACTCAGAAATGAGAAAGCTCCTTGGAAGAATGAGTGAAACGTTTTCAAGAAATCTACAGCAAGTCAAGTTGCCTTGATTAATTCTTTACAGATATACCATGACCTGGATAAATGAGAACCTTCACAGACATATGTGGACAATGCTAACTCTCTTGCACACATATTTATTACCAAGTCCTTGGTTATTATACCAAATAATAATCTTGAGCCAGGAGGTCCGAGTAGAGGAGGAAGAGATGGATGTGGTGGTGTAGGTGGAAGAGGCGGAGCAGACAGAGGAGAAAGCCAACACTGTTTCTGTTTAGTTTTTTTGAATGTGTCTGTCAATTCAGTGTGTGAACTTTAGCAATTTTTTCGGGTGCGGCCAGTATACTTCTCTATTCCGCCAAGACATGATAATTTTGAGCCAGGAGGTGGAGGTCCGAGTGGAGGAGGAGGCAGACATGGTGGTGCAGGCAGAAGAAGCAGAAGAGTCTGATGAGGTGGACGTGGCGGTGTAGGCAGAAGAGGCAAGAGGTAACCAACAACTTTATTTTATTTTTTTTCTTACTTTTTTTTGTTTTTTGGCTTGTGGAGGCCCCAAAACATTGGGAAATAGCAAAGAGAACGCACAAGTGCACTGGAGAATAACAATGGCCGTGTGCGGCCGGTATACTTTTCTACTCTGCCCAAGGTATGAAAAGGTCCTGTGGGATCCCTGACTAGTGCATTTTAATGAACATGAGCTTGTCCACGTTGGCTGTAGTCAGGCGGATTTGCCTGTCCGTGATCACCCCCCCCCCCCGACATGCTAAACACATGTTTCGACAATACAGTTGCCGCAGGTTAGGAAGGCCATGTGCCCAATTTGGAGACCCAGAAGATAAATGATAAGTACGTGCTGGCGTGTTTACATGTACTCTTTCACCATGTTGCTGAAATGCTGCCAAAATGGTCCGTATCAAATGGTGGTGCTGGATATTTTGGCCATGCTAACCCTGTCTTCTGAGGTGCTGGTGGAAGCCCAGCTGCGTTGGAAAATTTGTCCTCCTCATCCTCTGCCTTCGTCTTGGGCTTCCACTGAGCCCCCTTTGTCAGGTCGGAACACCATCAGTAGCGCGTCTACCAGCATGCGCTTCAACTTGGGCATCTTCCGATCGCGCTCCAGGGACAGAAGTAAGCACGTTGTCCTTGTAGTAGGGAACCAGAAGGGTGGCCACCCAGTAATCAGTACTGGTAACAATGAGAGCAACTCGGTGATCATTGCACAGGCATTTGAGCATGTAGTCACTCATGTGTGCCAAGCTGTCCAGAGGCAACGACAAGCTGTCCTCGGTGGGAAGTGTATTCTCTGTGTTCTCTGTACCCACCAAGCCATGCTCCAGTGATGCTCCATGAGCTGATTTTGGTGCCACCCTGCTGTGAATGCGGATCCTCCTTATCATCATCGTCCTCCTCCTCATCCTCCAAAATTGTGACCTAGCTCGACAGTTGTGTACCTGGCCGCTGTTGGTGCAGGAACCTACACTCTGAGACACCTGTCGACGATTGGCCTGATAACCACGTGAATGATCCCTGTTCCCACTCTTCTCTTCCTCCTGTGCCACATCCTCATCCAATATCGCCCAAAGTCTTTTTTCAAGGAGACATAGAAATGGGATGGTAATACTGAGGATGGTGTCAACGGCACTGGCCATGTTGTTGGAGTACTCAAAACAGCACACAAGTCTTGCATGAAGGCCCACTCGCTGGTGGTGAAGTGGTGCAGCTGAAACTCCACTATCGCCTGCTGCTGCTCGCACAGTCTCTTCAGCATGTGCAAGGTGGAGTTCCACCTTGTGGGTACGTCGAATATGAGTGGAAAGGCAGAAGTGAAAGATAGCATAAAATCTAATCTAATACAAGTCAGCGATACCAATTTAGAGTCAGTTTGGGTTACGTTGCAGCTTGGTAATCTTAAGGTAACTCGTGTAGGTGTCATATATAGACCACCTAGCCAAGTCAAAGAATTAGATGATTTACTAGTTGAGGAAATGGCTAAAATTACATTGAAAGGGGAAGTTGTCATTATGGGAGACTTTAATCTTCCTGATATAAACTGGAAAACCAAAATAGCTAGTTCTGCCCCTACTGGGATTATCTCTACAGCAAGTAGTTGAGGAGCCAACCCGGAAGGAGGGCATTTTAGATTTAGTATTCACAAATGGCAATTTGGTATCTAATATTACTGTAGGGGAAAGCTTAGGATCTAGTGATCACCAGTCAGACTGAGTCACTCCACACAAAAACTAAAGTTTTAGATTTTCGAAAAACAGACTTTTCTAAAATTAGATCAGTGGTATACGAGTCCCTATTAGACGGGAACAATTTCAATGGAGTCCAAGAGAAATGGGACTACTTAAAAGTGGCACTATTGAAGGCAACAGAAAAGTGCATTAGGCTTGTCAGTAAAAGCAAAAAGGAAGAGACCACTGTGGTACTCAGCAGAAGTGGCCAAAATCATTAAAAACAAAAAGATGGCATTTAAGAAATATAAAAACACCCAAAACGAGGATGACAGGGAAATCTATAGGATTAAGCAGAGAGAGGCCAAGCAAGTTATACGAGTTTCTAAAGCTCAGGCAGAAGAGAAATTAGCTCAGTCAGTGAAAAAAGGTGATAAGATATTCTTCAGATACATAAATGAAAAAAGGAAATTAAAACAGGAATTACCAAATTAAAAACAAAAGAAGGAAGGTATATGGAAGATGATAAACAACTAGCTGACTGCCTCAATTAATACTTCTGTTCAGTTTTTACAAAGGAAAATGAAGGAGAAGGACCTCAGTAAGGGGAGAAGACTAATGAATCATTTGATGCATGTGTCTTTACAGAGGAAGAAGTTCTAAGTCAACTGTCTAAAATGAATACAAATAAATTTACAGGGGCCTGATGGGATACACCCAAAGCTATTAAAAGAGCTTAGAGGTGTACTAGCAAAACCATTAACAGATTTATTGAACCAATCACTGGTAACAGGAGTCGTCCCAGAAGATTGGAAATTAGCAAACATTGTGCCAATTCACAAGAAAGGTAGTAGAGAGGAATTAGGCAACTATAGGCCAGTAAGCCTGACATCAATAGTGGGGAAATCAATGGAAACCATACTCAAGGAGAGGATTGTGGAACATCTAAAAACCCATGGGTTGATTGATAAAAAACAGCATGGGTTTACTTCAGGGAGATCATGTCAACCTAATCTTATTGACTTTTTTGATTGGGTGACTAAAATAATAGATGGCGGAGGTGCAGTAGACATCGCTTCTCTGGGCTTTAGTAAGGCTTTTGATACAGTCCCACATAGAAGGCTTATCAATAAACTGCAGTCTTTGAGCTTGGGATCACATATTGTTGAATGGATTAGGCAGTGGCTGAAGCACAGAAAACAGAGGGCTGTAGTCAATGGAGTATATTCAGACCATGGTATTGTTACCAGTGGGGTATCTCAGGGATCTGTTCTGGGACCCATATTGTTTAATATCTTTATCAGCGAAATTGCAGAAGACCTCAATGGTAAGGTGTGTCTTTTTGCTGATGACACAAAGATTTGTAACAGGTTTGATGTTCCTGGAGGGATACACCAAATGGAAAAGGATTTAGGAAAACTAGAAGAATGGTCAAAAATCAGTCAACTAAAATTTAACGTCGATAAGTGCAAGATAATGCACCTGGGGCGTAAAAACCCAAGAGCAGAATATAAAATCAGTGATACAGTACGAACCTCAGTATCTGAGGAAAGGGATTTAGGGGTCATTATATCAGGTAATGCTAGCAGAATGCTTGGATGTATAGGGAGAGGCATTAACAGTAGAAAGAGGGAGGTGCTCGTGCTGTTCTACAGAGCACTAGTGAGACCTCATTGGGAGTATTGTGTGCAGTACTGGAGACCATATCTGCAGAAGGATATTGAAACTTTGGAGAGAGTTCAGAGAAGAGCTACTAAACTAGTTCATGGATTGCAGGACAAAACTTACCAGGAAAGGTTAAAGGACCTTAACATGTATAGCTTGGAAGTAAGAAGAGACAGAGGGGATATGATAGAAACTTTTAAATACATAAAGGGAATCAACACAGTAAAAGAGGAGAGAATATTTAAAAGAAGAAAAACTGCTATAAGAGGACATAATTTTAAATTAGAGGGGCAAAGGTTTAAAAGTAATATCAAGAAGTATTACTTTACTGAGAGAGTAGTGGACGCATGGAATAGCCTTCCTGCAGAAGTGGTAGCTGCAAATACAGTGAAGGAGTTTAAGCATGCATGGGATAGGCATAAGGCCATCCTTTATATAAGATAGGGCCTGGGGCTATTCATAGTATTCAGTATATTGGGCAGACTAGATGGGCCAAATGGTCCTTATCTGCCGACACATTCTATGTTTCTATGTCCGAAACTTGGTGGCGGCTTTGGAGCTTGGCAAGTTCACACACATACCATGCCTAGCCCACGTGTTCAACCTAGTGGTGCAGCATTTTCCAAAACCTATCCCAATTTGCCTGAGCTACTGGTGAAGGTGGGCCGCATGTGTGCCCATTTCTGAAAATCATCGACAGCTTCAGCTGATCTGCAATTGCCAGCTCACTGACTGTTATGCGACGTGGGCACGCGCTGGATCTCTACGTTCCACATGTTGGCCAGGCTTTATGAGCAACAAAATAAAGTAGTGAAATACCAGCTGCAACATGGTTGTTGCCTTTCAAGTCAGCTTCTGATCTTCACAGGCAATGAGTGGGCATTGATGTCTGACCTCTGTGAGGTTTTACCCAACTTTGAGGAATCAACACAGTGGTGAGTGGCGATAACGCTATTATCAGCGTAACCATTCAACTTCTGTGTCTACTTAAACACTCGCTGCTCACAATTAAGGCGGACGCTCTGCATGTGGAAGAGGTGGAAATGGGGAAAGACATTACACAGGGTGATAGCCAGACCACCCTCAGTTCTTCTTCTCAGCGTGAATTGAATGATGATGAGGAGGGGGAGGAAGAGCAGGAGACCGTTGCCTCCACTACAGAGGGTAGGACCCATGGAAGTTTTATTCCATATGTTCAATGTGGATGGGTAGATGAGGAGGAAGAGGATGAGGAGATTGAGAGCCATCCTCCTGATGAGGACAGCAAAGTCTTGTCTGTTGGGACTCTGGCACACATGGGTGACTTTATGTTACGTTGTTTGCATTTTGGCCAACACCGATAACTATTTGTTCACCCTTCTCGACCCCCGCTTTAAAGAGAAGTTCTAATCTCTTATTCCTGTAGTGGAGAGGAGCAAAATTGTGCAATACCAGAATGTCCTTCTGGAAAAATTGCCAACCAAGAAGGGGAGATGAGGGGAATACACAACAGTTCCAACAGAGGCAGTGCAACACTCTCCAAGGCCTAGGACAGTTTTATGGCACCCTGGCAAGACCCTTAAACTGATGCGCGGCCTAGTGTTACAAGGAGGGAAAAATTTTGGAAGATGGTGAAGTAGTACCTAGCAGACCGTGTCAGCGTCCTCATTGATCCTGCTGTGCCTTACAACTATTGGGTGTGGACACATGAATTTAATGCTACTGGTGGCATGATAACTGATAAGCGTATCCGCCTGTCAACTAAGCGGTTGACTCAAAAAAAATTAACAAAGCCTGGATTGCTCCTAACTTCTGTACTCCACCAGAGGAAATAGGCTGAACATAAAGGCACATAAAATGTGGCTTTTATGGTGTATTAACCCTTTCTACCCCAGAGTTTTTTTTTTTTCATGCTTACGTTTTGCGCTCTCTGCCTTCCCAGAGCCATAACTTTTTTATTTGTCTGTTCACATAGTGATTTAAGGGCTTGTTTTTTGCAGGACAAGTTCAACTATCCAACGCCACCATTTAATATTGCAGATGATGTAATGGGAAGCGGGAAAAAAAATTCCAAATGGGGTGAAATTGCAAAAAAAAAGCAATTCCACCAAAGTTTTACATTTCTTTTTAATTACGACGTTCGATGTTCTACAGGTAAGTTCGAATCTGACTCTACCTTACATGTATAGTTTTTCTTGCATTTTGATAAAAAACTTAAAAAGTGGGAAAAAAATCAGTTTGCCATATTTTGACCCCCATAACTTTTTTGTAGTTATGTGTACGGAGCTGTATGGGGGCTCCTTTCTTGTGGGGCGATCTGAACTTTTCATTGATACAATTCTGGGGTGTGTATGACTTTTTGATCACCTTTTATTTAAATTTTTGTAGAAAATGAAGCAACCAAAAACGGCGAATCGGCCATTTGGACGCTTTTTTTCCGTTTTGCTGTTTGCGACACCTATGATGTGTATTTTTTTATTTTTTTTTAGTTCTTTCATTTTTATTTTGGGAAAAGGGGTGATTTTAATTTTTATGTTTTTTTTTTTTAATTTTCATTTTTTTACACTTTTTTTTATAGTTCCCATAGGGAACTATTACATGCATACATTAGATTGCTATTCTCATAGACTCCAATGCACTTGCATTGGAATCTTTGATCATTTTACTAGTTTCCTATGGCACCCTATTAAAGGCAAGGGCTCCATAGGAAATACTATGCATTAGCCTCGTATCATTCATAAAGACACAGGCTGCTGCATACACGCTCTGGCTCCTCCGATCACCACACGGGGGAGCCGGAGCACAACAGCAAGTTTTACTTTTGGTTGTGCTTTGGCTCCCCCGTTTGGCGATCAGAGGAGCCGGAGCGCTACCGAAAGTTTTACTTTCGGTTTGGATCGCGCACAGATGCCTTGTTCAGGATTGACCATGGCATCTGAGGGGTTAAATGTCCGTGATCGGCATTACTGTCACGGACATTAGCCGTGGGTGTCTGCTACAAGAATCAGGCGGCAACCCATGGCTATGGCGCCTATATCGGCCAGGAGCAAGCGCTATCTTTAAAGAGCCGGCCAGCGCCGTACTATTACGGTGCTGGTCGGGAAGGGGTTATATACACTGTATTCCCATGCATCCCTTCCACTACTAAAAAGGGTATATGATTCAATCTCCCTTTTCTCATCCTCCTCCTCCTCCATCATATCAACATTCTTATTAGGCTGCCCTCGCTCTTAATGTTTTAAAGGGACTGCTCGGCAGCAGGCCCTTGTTCTCAAAAATTTTATCTTGGTCAGCTCG
Organism: Bufotes viridis; assembly: GCA_033119425.1. NCBI lineage: Eukaryota > Metazoa > Chordata > Amphibia > Anura > Bufonidae > Bufotes > Bufotes viridis. Next base: position 11,412,971 of record CM065592.1, on the reverse strand, counting down.
GCAGCAGTCTCTCGTCCATAAAATTTTTAACATGGTCAGCTTGGCAGAAGGCCCTCGTGTACAAAATTTTTAATTTGGTTAGCTTGGCAGCAGGCCCTTGTCCACAAAATTTTTTAAATGGTCAGCTCGGCAGCAGGTCCTCGTCCACAATATTTTTAACATGGTCAGCTCGGCAGCAGGCCCTCGTTCACAAAAACTTTAACTTGGTCAGCTCAGCAGCAGGCCCTTGTCCACAAAATTTTTAACATGGTCAGCTTGGCAGCAGGTCCTCGTCCACAAAATTTTTAACATGGTCAGCTCATTCCTATACCTTATGGAATAAAAGGCTAAGAAACAATAAGAAACCAATGTGGATAAATAGAACCGTAAAGAAAGCAATAAATGACAAAAAGAAAGCATATAAATCACTAAAAAGCATGGCTTCATGAGGGATCGGTCATGCCAAATGAATTTAATCAGTTTCTATGAGGAGGTAAGTTTTAGACTTGACAGCAGTGAATCAATGGATGTCATATATCTGGACTTCTCCAAAGCATTTGACACTGTACCTCATAAAAGGTTAGTATATAAAATGAGGATGCTCGGACTGGGAGAAAATGTCTGTATGTGGGTAAGTAACTGGCTGAGTGACAGAAAACAGAGGGTGGTTATTAATGGTACACACTCAGATTGGGTCACTGTTACTAGTTGGGTACCTCAGGGGTCAGTATTGGGCCCTATCCTCTTCAATATATTTATTAATGACCTTGTAGAAGGCTTGCATAGTAAAATATCAATTTTTGCAGATGACACTAAACTGTGTAAAGTAATTAACACTGAAGAGGACAGTTTTCTGCTACAGAGGGATCTGGATAGATTGGAGGCTTGGGCAGAGAAATGGCAGATGAGGTTTAACACTGACAAATGTAAAGTTATGCACATGGGAAGGAATAATGAAAGTCACCCGTACATACTAAATGGTAAAACACTCGGTAACACTGACATGGAAAAGGATCTAGGAATTTTAATAAACAGCAAATTAAGCTCCAAAAACCAGTGTCAGGCAGCTGCTGCCAAGGCCAATAAGATAATAGGTTGCATCAAACGGGGCATAGATGCCGGTGATGAGAGCATAGTCCTACCACTTTACAAATCACTAGTCAGACCACACATGGAGTACTGTGTACAGTTCTGGGCTCCTGTGAACAAGGCAGACATAGCAGAGCTGGAGAGGATTCAGAGGAGGGGAACTAAAGTAATAACTGGAATGGGGCAACTACAGTACCCTGAAAGGTTATCAAAATTAGGGTTATTCACTTTGGAAAAAAGACGACTGAGGGGAGATCTAATAACTATGTATAAATATATCAGGGGTCAGTACAGAGATCTCTCCCATCATCTATTTATCCCCAGGACTGTGACTGTGAAGGGACATCCTCTGCGTCTGGAGGAAAGAAGGTTTGTACACAAACATAGAAAAGGATTCTTCACGGTAAGAGCAGTGAGACTATAGAACTCTCTGCCTGAAGAGGTGGTGATGGTGAGTACAATAAAGGAATTCAAGAGGGGCCTGGATGTATTTCTGGAGTGTAATAATATTACAGGCTATGGATAGTACTAGGGAAGGAATTTTTTTCCCTTAAGTGGCGAAAATTGGCTTCTGCCTCACAGGAGTTTTTTGCTTTCCTCTGGATCAACTTGTAGGAAACAGGCCGACATGAATGGACAGATGTCTTTTTTCGTTCTTATATACTATGTTACTATGTTTCTTTGTTAGCTCGGCAGCAGGCCCTCATCCACATAATGTTTTAGATAGTCAGATCAGCAGCAGGCCCTTGCTCCTAATGTTTTTGAGTGTCACCAGCAGGCCATCAATCATAATTTTTCAAGGGTGTGTATGATACCCTCCTTTATGTGTAATAAAGGGTGTATTGTAGTGCCGGTTCCTTGTAATTTTTGCCAGCCTTTTCACTTACTGTACAGTCTTTAAGAGTGTATGAGTCCCACTACCTGAACAATTGTACCACAATGTGAATGAGGCCCTCCTTTATGTGATATACAGGTTGTATCGGAGTGCCTCTTACTTGTAGGTTTTGGCAGCACTTGCACTTTATATACAATTAAATATTTTGGAAAGAATGTTTCCTAACAATTTTTCCTCTAAAATTGATTTTATCTTCGATTTTGTGCATATTATTTTCAGTCTGTAAAAGTGGCGTACTTCTTGGCCAACATCGTTCCCAGCAGCGACCTGGGAGTCCAAGATGCATCCAGACATCCTCCCCATGCTGTTCCTGAACCATTTCAGTGTTGTTTCCAGCAATTTCTAACCTTTTCCTGTGAACCAGACACCCTCCCCTCTTCAGGGCCCCCTGGTTTAACGCTAGGGTTCTCCCTTTGAATTCCATTGTGCTCGGGTTCTCTGTAGTTATATGAGTTGGTAAATTGTGCCTACTCTTGGCTCCTGGACTAGATCTAAAACTTAACTTTTATTCACTTCCTTACTATTAACTCTATGTATATAAAAGTTCCTGGCCGCTTGCCTGACTAGCTTTCACTATCACTATTTCTTGCAGAGTTATCCTCCACTACAATTGAGGGAGAGAGTCGCGCGCACTATCTCCCCTTTACTAGTTTATGTGAAGACAGGTGTAGCGGTCACTCAGTTAAAATCATTGCACACTATCCCCCGACATGTTTCGCCTCTACAGGCGTCTTCAGGGGTATCGGATAGCGAAAGCCACAGCAGTTGGCATCTGTGTTTCATTATCATCAGACACGTGCTGCAGTGGTTCTCCCATGTCCACATCCTGATACATAAGTGGTTGGGCATCACTGCACTCAATGTCTTTCACTTCTGGGGCAGGGCTAGGTAGAGGGCCCACGGAAACCCCGCAGCAGAGTCATCAAAAAGTATAACTGACTGTTACATGACTTGAGGCTCAGACTGCTTGGGTGATTTGTAAGGGGGTGAGGTGAACAAAGATGCCCATGGGCTGCAGGTGCCATCTCTGTGCTTTCAGCAGGGGACCAGGTGGAAGACAATGTGAAGGAACTGGAGGCACTGTCAATCATCCAATTTAATACCGCCTCTACTTGTTCTGGCCTCGCCATTCATACACCAGTATTCGGGCCTACAAAATGACGCAGAATGTCCTGTTGCCTGTGTGCAACAGAGGAAGGTGTTTCATTTGGGTTTGTAGCTGGAACAGATTGACCACATTCTTTCCCTGCAGCAGGAGCTCCACCAACACCAGCAGCACCACAACCAGGGCCACATTTTGACGTTCTCCTCATTCTTTGAGGTAACGCACAGAATTAACGGACAGATTAACTATTATATTTCCATGTCATGGATGCAATGCAGATGTATCTGTCACCAAAAATGGGGTTATCTCACCCATAGAATTAACAGACAGATTAACTATTGTATTTCCCTGTCAAGGATACAATGCAGGTTTATCTCACACCAAAATTTGGGTTTCTGTCCCCCACAGAATTAACAGACAGATTAACTATTGTATTTCCGTGTTATTGATGCACAGGAGGTGTATTTTACCCCAAACAATCGCTATAGGCCACCCACAGAATTAACAGTCAGATTAAGTATTATATTTTTGTGTCAGGGGTGCAAAGATGGTGCATTGCACTAACAAAAAATTGCTATAGTTCACCCACAGAATTAACAACCAGACAGATTAAATGCCTAACACTCTCCCTCAGTTCAGCTGATTGCCTCCTGTCCCTGTATGAATTAGAGCTCATGGGTGGTGCCCCATGTGACCCAGCATGTATACAGGCTGGGTCATATGATGCAACGGCCAATCATAGCCATGCCATTACTAGGCATGACTGTGATGGCTTCTAAGTGCCCACAGCTTCATAGTTTGTTGATTGGCTGCTCTGCAGCCTTTCAACAAACTTTATTTAATACCCAAACACCAAACTCAAAACTGAACTTTTGCGGCAAAGTTGCACACCTCTATTGACTATTTACTTTGGTAATGCAATTTTTGCAGTAAAATATCTTTTAACTATGTGTTCAATAATACCGGTATAACAATGCAATTTTTGTTAGTGAAATGTATTTGAACTACATAATCTGATACCATAAGGCATTCAATAACATGGGTATAACAATACAATACATTTGCGGTAAAATGTCTTTGAACTATGTGTTCATTAACACACAGGTATAATAATTGTGTTGTTGCTGTAATATGTTTTTGCCATAACTGATCATTATCTTGCAGTAATATGCAATTTAATAACATGAATATAAGAATGGCATTATTGATTGCCTTAAAATGCTTTTGCTATCCTTACCCATTGTCTTGTAGTAATATGCAACACATTTAATAACATGGGTATAATGCACTGAAATGGTTTAATGTTGAGCCGCAGAGGCAATATTCGAATTCGCGATACAGTTGTGGGTCACTATAGCTACATTTTTCAAACTGCTAGAAGTTTCCTGAGACTGGAGAAAATGGTTGGCACAGCAAAACATTACAATAGCTTTATATGCAGATAGAGTGCTCCAATATATTCACGATTGCAAAATCGGCACTAATGATGCAAATACTTTGGCGCAATATGTGCAACTTCACATTTTAAAAAGTATGACTACATATTAGTGATTGGTGCACTAAGTATCGTTGTGAACTTGTGACATCACATCTAGAGATGAGTGAATTTTTTAAAAAATTTGATCAGGCTGGTTCGCCAAATCTTCCCCAAAAAATTCACTTTGATCCGAATTTATTTGCTGCAAATCACGTAAAAAAAGTCTCTTTTTCAGGCTGCAGAGAGCCTTTATTGGGGTGTACAACACTGTGCCTTGCAGTAACACGCATAGGGAGTCTGCTGTGGTAGTGAAATAATACAGTGAGTTAGTTTGGCATGCAGATGACAGGAGTTGCTCTTAGAATCAATGCACACTTCACTTATTTGGGCAGTCACGGGGCCGAAATTGACCAAATAACTCAAGTGTGAACTCAGTCTTACAGGTCCATGTTAGCGTCAAGAAGGCTACAGAGTGGCAAAACGACAGAGTCTAGAGTTGGCGGCAGCATGAGGAGGCCACCGAGTGGCACAATGACAGTCTGGATAAAAGACTGAGGGCACAGATTGTTGAGAAAGATGCAGATGGTAAGTTATCTATAGAGCTGTACGACGGTAACCTGCAGATTAATGTAGACCTCAAAAGCAAGTTGGGTTTCCTGGTTCCAAAACCCAAATTAGATTGTGGGGCGGGTGATTAGTCCAAGAGCTTTAAGTAGCAGCATGATACCAATTAGTGGCAAGGTGACATAGTGTGGAGATAGCAGCATGAGGAGGCCACAGAGTGCACAATGACACAGTGAGGAGTTGGCGACAGCCTGAGCAGGCCACAGAGTGACACAATGACAGAGTCTGGATAAAAGAGGGCACAGATTGTTGAGAAAGATGCAAATGGAAAGTTACTCATATCTATCGAGCTGTACGACGGTAACCCTCAGATTGTCATTTCAATGTTAAAATTCAAATTTTGAAATACAAATTTTGAAATAATAAATACTGAGGGCACAGATTTTTGAGAAAGATGCAGAAGGAAAGTTATCTGTAGAGCTGTACAATGTCGGTTCCAAAACCCAAATTAGATTGTGGGGCAGGTGATCAGTCCAAGACCTTCAAGCAGCAGCATGATACCAATGAGTTGCAAGGTGACATAGTGTGAAGATGGCAGAAACAGCAGCATGATACTACAGAGTGGCACAGTGACATAACATAGAGATGGGAGCAACAGCAGCAGCATGATACCACAGCGTGGCAAGGTGACATAGTGTGGAGATGGCAGCATCAGAAGGCCAGAGTGGCATAGTGCATTGTGTGGAGATGGATGATCTAATTTGATGCGTCAGGCATCGGTGGGTTGAAATCCTGGCTGATCCATGCCTGATTCATCATGACAAAAGTAAGTCTCTCCACATTTTTGTGGGACAGGAAATTTCTTCTTGGGGTAACTATGGCCCCTGCCGCACTAAACACCTGCTCTGATGCCACACTACTCGCTGGGGAGGACAGCTTTTCCAGGGAAAACTTGGCCAGTTGCGGCCACAAATCCAGTTTGGCTGCCCAGTAGTCCAGCGGATCTTCTATGACGGTTGGCAGGGTGCTGTCCAAGTATGCCACCACCTGCTGGTTCAGGTCCTGCTCCAGGTCTGACTGCTGCTGGTGAGTAGTTTCTTCACTATGTGGGTGAAGAAAGCTGCTCATCAACGACTTTAGACTCAGGCTGCTGCTGATTAAGTTGGTACTGTTCCTGCCACCCCACCCGTCACCAGCAGCCATGGCAGGTCTGACCCCCGGTCAGACCTGCAAGAGGATGGACGATGGTGCAGATAGGCAGAGTCCAACTGACTACATAGGATGACTCTGTAGTACTTAATTTAGTCTTCCCTCTCAGTGGGTGTAAAAAGGCCCCCATTTTGGACCGGTAGCGAGGGTCCAACATAGTGGAGAGACAGAAGTCATCCCTCTGCCGAATGGTGACAATTCTGCTGTCACTATGCAAACAAGTGAGCATGCAGTGGGCCATTTTTGCAACTGCATAATGCCACGGTGTGTCTGGTTCCTCTGCCTCTTCTTCCCCATCTCCCTCTTGCTCCTCCGGCTGCTCCTGCTCCTCCTCTCCTGTTACCACAGAAGAAAAACCATAAATTTCGCTACATATTGCCTGTGCTCCAATGTCCTCCTCCCCCTCCTCCTCCTTTTCCAGTTTAGCCCCCACAGGGCTCACATGGCCGTGAAATTTAGGTGCCACTTCTCCAGTCCCCTGACAAGCCATATTCACCAGCATCTGTTCCAGGACATGAAGCAGTGGAATGACGGCGTACATCCCGTAGTCCTGGGGACTGACAAACAACATGGCCTCCTCAAAGGGCCTGAGCAGGTGTCACACATGAGCTGCCAGTGGCTGACATCGAAGTTACACAGGGAAGTACAACTATCCGCTTGAATCATCAAGAAATCGTTGATGGTCTTTCGATGTTCGTACAGTCGGTCCAACTTATGGAGGGTGCAATTTCAACAGGTGGAAATGTCTTATATCAGCCTATGTTGGAGGATGCCGTTCTGCAGCTGTAGCTCAAGGAGGGTGTGCTTTGCAGTGTATGAGTGGCTGAAGTGCATGCAAAGTTTCAGGCCCATTTTTACGATGTCTCGCAGATGGGTAGAAGACTTCAGGAACCGCTTGACAACCAGATTGAACATGTGTGCCATGCAGGGCGCATAGCTCAGCCTTCCTTGACGCAGCGCCAACACCATGTTCTTCCCAGAAGTTGATTTCTTTCTGAAGGACACGGAGCAGTTCCTCCCCTGTGTGACTACGTTCGCCCAGGCAAACCATGTGCAGAACCACGTGACACAGCCGTGCCCTGAACATGTGGTATTCTGGAGGGGCACTGTGATTTATCCCTACAGTGGAGGCTGAGGATATGGTGTATAATGAGGAGGCAGAGGTGGACATTGTTGCAGGACCAACGGCATGACAACGTGGAGGCGGAAGTAGCATCACCTGGCCAAGGTGCTGGTGTGGTTATGCAGGAACCTGATCTCTGAAGTCCCGAGAGGAACATATGGCCATGTTCACCGCCTCTGGAGTCTTGACAAAAAACTGCCACACCGCCGAGTAGCTGATTTTCCCTGCAACACTCAGCACTGACTGACTGATGCCACTGCTTGCATGAACCCATGACTGTCCTCAAGTAGCTCATCCTCGCTGAATAGTAGAGCTGAGCCCACAGCAGATAGTACTTTTATGGCTGAGGGAACAACAAAGGACAGAGGCAGTTTGTGGAGAGATGAGGGCACAGGGCCTGCTCCCAGGCCATGCCAACTAAGGGTTGTGTCTGACTTTGCCTTAGGCTTCCACTGAGGCCCCGGTGTCAGGTGGAAATGCCATGAGCAGCACGTCTACCAGCGTGCAGAATATATTCCCCGGTCAGGTATGCAGTGCAGGGGTAGTGTGAAAGAAAAAAGGGGTACAGATCACCCAACAATCTAAACGCTGCCGAATTTACTGAATATATTTCCCAGTCAGGTATGCAGTGCAGGGGGTAGTTTGAAAGAAAAAAGTGGTAGCGATACCCCACAATCTAAACGCTGCCGAATTTACAGAATATATTTCCCTGTCAGGTATGCAGTGCAGCAGGAACACACCCTCCAAGCCACTTGTGAATGACTGGCCTGATAACCGTGGAAATGTCCACCCGCAATCTAAGAGCTGGATTTATTGATTATATTTCACTCTCAGAAATGAAGTGCAGGCTGCAAATGTAGTTTATGGCGAAAAAAAGTGATTTTTTTTTCCTCCCACAATGTCCCTGACAAATTATTGTCCCTGGCAATATTGTCACTTGCATAAAATGGTCGCCGACGCCCACCTAACTAACAGACGGATTAAAACTTATTTTTCCGTGTCACTGGGCTCAGGGCAGACTAAAGACTTAGCACCAAGCTCTGATATCAGATTCTTTCCTAATCTCTTCCTCACAGCAGAAGCATCCTATCCCTACACTAGTAAGAGCTGACATGACGTGCGGTGCTACGTGACTCCAACTTATATAGAGGCTCGGTCACAAGCTGCACTGGCCAATCACAGCCATGCCATTATTAGGAATGGCTCTGATGGCTTCTAAGGGCGCACATCTTAAACGCATGTTGATTGGCTGCCCTGCAGCCTATCAACAAGCTTTATAAAATGTTCGAACACCGAACTCGAATGCAAACTTTTACAGAAAAGTTCGGCTTCGGGTCCGGGTTCAAAAACCCCTAAAGTCTGGTACGATCCTGAACTTTATAGTTCGGGTTCGGTCAACACTACCTGTGACATCAACGTGCTGGCTGGCTGCTGATTGGCTGCTGATTGGCTGCATGCATGGCAGTATGGGTCATTTTGCCTTCCCAGAGCTCCTTGCCCCATGTCCTCACATGTGTAGCCGTCATTTTAGCCACCATTATAGCCCGATAGCGGCCATGTTAGGAAAAAATGCGATTCGTTACCATGAAGGGCGAGAAAATTCGCATTCGTTCAGAATCAAATTTTTCTTGAAGTTAGGAACTAATTTGACTTTGTCAGCTTCGATTCTCTCATCTCTAATCACAGCACTATGTATGTATGTATGTATGTAGGTATGTATGGACAGTAGAACCTATCAGCTACACTATGTCACTATCTAACCTACACTGACTATCTCCCACTAACTATCTATAATATATATATACTAACTAACTGTCTAATATGAGGACACAGGAAAGCAGAGAGCACAGCAATGACACTGCTGTCTCTCTCAGATCTGCAAAATACTCCATACAATGGCTGCTGGGGAGGTTCTTATATACTAAAGGGGTAGGCAACTTTACTATTTGTTGCTGAGATGTTGCTAAGCTCAGATAAAGACATTGCTGCCTTCTCATTGGCCCACAAGCAAGAAGAAGGGAGGGATCATGGGTTCAGATTAAATAAAAATCTAGAATATTCGAAAATTACGAATATATATCACTATATTCTAAATATTCGCGAATTCTCAAAGTGGCGATATTCGCGATTACTTTTGCAACAGAATACTAATTGTGGAGTGTTGACAATAATCCTGTAAAAACTTTTTTTTTTTAAACTGTTTATATAGAGAAAAAATTAGTTTCTTTTTCTTGAAGGAGGTTTTGTAATGTAGAAAAAAATGCTAGCCAGAAGCCATATTAAACACACAACTGGGTAAGCAGTCCCTCACTCCCTCAGAGCTTTCCATGATCAAATTCCCTAAAATCTTCCCAATTATATCTTCTTATTCTTCTGACACCCTGTCCCTATCGCAAGGCTTGTGACTGTAATACCTTTTTTGTCAGACACTGCCACAAAAAACACCCTTTCAGGTAACAAACTGAACACAGAATTGCATTCTATGACTTTCTCAGTAAAGGATCTTCCTGAATATTGCCCCTGACTGGCAGATCAGGCTGTTAGCCTCTAATGCAATCAGGGCTACGGTGTCCATATTAGGACATCGTCAGACATCATCCACAACTCCATCCTCCGTCAGGCAAAACACCCTCCTTCGTCAGCCCAAACTCCATCAGTCCTCATCCCTCAGGCAAAACTCCATCCTCTGTCAGCCAGAACTCCTTTCTTCCTCATCCAAAACTGCCTCCTCCCTCAGACATCAGCCAAAAATGCCCTCCTCCCTCATCCAAAACTGCCTCCTCCCTCAGACCTCAGCCAAAACTCCATCAGATGTCAGACAAAACTCCCTCAGACATCAGCCAAAAATTCCGTTAGACCTCAGCCAAAACTGCCTCCTCCCTCAGACAAACCTCCCTCATCCAAAACTGCCTCCTCCCTCAGACCTCAGCCAAAACGCCCTCCTCCCTCATCCAAAACTCCATCAGATGTCAGACAAAACTCCCCTCTCCCTCAGAAGTCAGTCAAAATTCCCTCCTCCCTAACTCAAAAGTATGCAATACACAAACTCTACGCCTGAAGAAGCTGCTAGCTGCTGGAAAGGCAAAGGACCTGTGATGATGTCATGACCATGTGATGAGTCATGTGTGTGGGAGGGGTCAGATTTCACAGCAGCTGTGCACAGAACTGTAGTCATCAAATAGAGCTGTGTATTAGAGATGTGTGTACTGTGTAATAGAGATATGTGTGTATCCTGCATGTAGCAGAGCTGTGTACTGTGTAATAGAGATATGTGTGTATCCTGCATGTAGCAGAGCTGTGTACTGTGTAATAGAGATAAGATGCACACATATCTCTATTACACAGTACACACATCTCTAATACACAGCTCTATTTGATGACTACAGTTCTGTACACAGCCGCTGTGATATTTGACCCCTCCCACACCCATGACTCATCACATGGTCATGACATCATCACAGGTCCTTTGCCTTTCCAGCAGCTAGCAGCTTCTTCGGGCGTAGAGTTTGTGTATTGCATACTTTTGAGTTAGGGAGGAGGGAATTTTGACTAATGTCGTTGTGTAGACCTAGCCTAAACCTTCCAAAATAAGGTACATAATAGTAGCCCCAAGGTTATGATCCTACATCATGCTACCTATTAAAGATGAGCGAATCGAAGTTGACGAAGTGGAATTCAATCCGCAATTCAGGAAAAATGTATTTCACACTGAATCCGAATTTACGTACACTTCGTTGTAACGAATCGTAGTTTTTCCTAAAAGGGCTGCTGCACATGTGAGGAGCAAGGGAATCTTGGAAGGTGGTATCACCTATAATGCCATGCATACAGCCAATCAGCAGCCAGCCCTGTGATGTCACAGCCCTATAAATAGCCTCAGCCATTTTAGATTCTGCCATTTTCCAGTGTACTTAGTGCAGGGAAAGACGTCAGCACTAGGGACAGTGCTTGTAAGGATAGTTTCATAATTGAGTTATTTGGTCAGTGTCATCTGCATTTCATACTGACTCACAGTATCCTTTCAATACCACAGCAGACTACCTATGCGTGTTACTTTAAGGCACAGTATGTTACACCACTATAAAGACTCTCTGCAGCCAAGAAATAGCCGTTTTGCTATGCGATTCGCCGCAAATAAATTCAGATAAATCAAATTTTTCGAAAATTAAAAATTCGCACATCTCTACTACCTATAAAAATAACAGCATGAGCAAAGTTTCAGCACTCCTAAGTGATATGGCATGTACCCTCTCAGATACGCATAGACTGAGGACTTGGGCAATAGAAGATCTGGTGCCTCTGTACATTACATTGTTGACCAACTGTGTGATTTCAAATTATAATGGTTACCCAGAAACATTGCTTATGAAATAATCTGCTAAAGGCCATGGATCCTATGAAATAATAAATCTATGAGACATTTTATAGGTGATGTCACCTATGGCATACCATGTAAGGCCCAAATAATATAATCATATAGAGAAAAAATAACATTGCTAAGTCAATAAGCTAATGACTAAGCTAGTAAATATATTTTTCTGACCAGCTACCTTTGGGTTACAAATGATGGATTGGGAACCCAGGCCATCAAGTCCAGTTATGCCCCTAGTGACCAGGAAAGCACCGGATGCACACTATTAAGACCCGCTCTGCTCCACCCCATTTTTGTCATCTCATTGAAAAGATCTCTCAAGTAGACAACTAGTCCAATGGGGTCAACATGTCTAAGATATTGGATTCAAAACTGGACTCTCCATTTATTAAATCAAATCTTTCATAGATTTACTTTTGGGCTCTGCTAGTTTGGATATTACTTTTTTAAATGTCACTTTTACATCTCTGTTATTCAAGCAATAAATGATAGGATTTACCATTGGTGTTAATATCACATAAACAACTGAAATGTACTTCTCTTGATTTGATGAGTACAAAGATGAAGGCCCAAAGTACATAATCATTCCAGTCCCAAAGAATAAGGCCACCACAGAAATGTGGGAGGTGCAAGTAGAAAAAGCCCTTGACCTTCCGGTGGAGCGAATCTTTAATACAGAAGCTATAATACAAGTATAGGATATGATAATAAACAGAAATGGGAGGAGAAGTGATATAAAACTGGTATAGAAGATCACAAGTTCACTCAAGTAGATTTTATCACATGCCAACTTAAGCACAGCTAGAACCTCACACATGAAATGATTGACATGATTTGGATAACAAAGTGGTATAGGCATCAATAGGGATGGAAGAACAAACATGATAAAACCCATGATCCCCACAATTGCTGTCAACCGGTAACAAATACTCCACCTCATAAGGACTGGATAGTGAAGTGGGCGACAGATGGCCAGATAACGGTCATAGGCCATGATGCTCAATAGAAGACATTCTGTACCACCAAACAGAAGTATAAAGTAAAGTTGTATGGCACAAGCACCGATAGAAATTGTACGATGAGTGGACAGAAGATCAGCCAACATTTTTGGCATGACTGTTGAAGAATAAGACAAGTCTAAAAAGGCTAAAATGCAGAGGAAATAGTACATTGGGATGTGTAACTGAGGGCTATAGAAGATGAAACATATAATGATGCTGTTACCAACAAACGTTATAAAATACACAGATAAAAATATGAAAAATAGCACAATGTTTGTGTTAAAATCCATTGAAAAGCCCATCAAAATTAATTCAGTGACTAGTGTGTGGTTCTTGATGTCCATTGTATGGAAAGCCTATGAAGAACATGAGGTAGGACACAAATGTAATTTTTTTCATGAACAAGTCATTGAAAAGAACATAGATTCTCTTTTAATCCCCCACTTTTTATAAGTTTAAATATTGTATTTTTTTTTACCCTATAAGACGCACCTGCCCTTAAGACGCACCTAGGTTATAATGAGGGAACATAAGAAAATTTTTTTCATCAGACCTCAGATCAGACACCCAATCAGACCCCCTATGTTAATCAAACCTCAGCTAAGACCCCCCTCCTAATTAATCAAACATCCAATTTTAATTAGACCTCAGCTTAGACCCCCCAATCAGATCCCCAATGTTAATCAGACCTCATCTCATACCCCAATGTTAATCAGACCTCAGCTCAGACCTCATCTTAGGCCCCCTATCAGACCCCATCTCAGGCCCCCCATCAGACCCCAAATGTTATTCACACCTCAGATCAGACCCCAATGTTAATCAGACCTAAGACCAGACCCCCAGTGAGACCGCCAACCTCTCCTGGTCCAGACGCCGCCACCACTCGGGAGATCCAGCTCTTTCTGACACGCTCTACTATGATCTGGAGTTGCACAGCATGAGGTCAAAGTGCATGTCTATATCCTCACGTTGTGCTCAGGTCACAGCACAGCATGCTGCACCAGCAGTAAAAGACCAGGAAGCAGTAAGTACCGCAAGCACCCTGGTCCTACTGAACTAATGAACACTTCCATAAGAAGAGCTCATTAGTGTTCACCCTATAAAATGTACTGCCATTTTTCTCCCAATTTTTTTTTTTCGGGGGGGGGCTCTTATAGGGCATAAAATATGATATATACATTAAATCAATTGTTAAAAAGGTTGTCCAAACTGTCTCCTATAAGGACCTAGACATGTGTCCTTCCTTACAATTCTTCTTGGTTCAATGTTGTGTGGCACCAGATTCCCAGGTTTATGCACCCAGATAGAAATGTCTGATTGATGAAAAGCTAAGCATACAGTTAAGTCTCAGTCAAATGTGTACAGTTAGGTCCAGAGATATTTGGACAGTGACATGATCTTCATAATTTGGTCTCTTCATGCCACCACATTGGATTTGAAATGAAACAACTGAGATGTAATTGAGAAGAGTGGACTTTCAGGTTTAATTCAAGGCGTTAAGCATAAATATCAAGTCAAATATTGAGGAATTGCAACCATTTTATTTTTTTTTTTAACAAAGCCTACTCATTTCAGGGGCTCAAAAGTAATTGGACAAATTAACATTGCCATAATTAAAATGTTCATTTTTAATACTTTGTACAGAATTCTTTGCAGGTAATGACTACCTGAAGTCTGGAACTCATGGATATCACCAATCACTGGGTTTCCTCCTTTGTGATGCTTTGCCAGGCCTTTACTGCAGCTGTCATTAGTTATTGCTTGTTTGTGAGTTTTTCTGCCTTTTGTCTTAAGCTAGTGAAATGTATGCTCGATTGGGTTGAGATCTGGTGATTGACTCGGCCATTGAAGAATATTCCACTTCTTTGCTTTAAAAAAAACTCCTGGGTTGCTTTCGCAGTATGTTTTCAGTCATTGTCCACCTGTACTTTGAAACGCTGTCCAATCAACCTTGCTGCATTTAGTTGAATCTGAGTGGAAAGTACATCCCTGTACACTTCAGAATTCATCCGGCTGCTTCTGTCTTTAGTCATGTCAGCAATAAACATTAGTGACCCAGCCAGTGCCATTGGAAATCATGCGTGCCCATGCCGCCACACTGCCTCCACCACGATTTACAGAGGATGTGGTGTGCTTTGGATCAGGAGCCGTTCCAAGCCTTTACCATGCTTTCTTCTTCCTATTATTCTGGTAAAGGTTGATCTCCGTTTAATCTGTCCAAAGAGTGCTGTTCCAGAAAGGTCCTAGCTCATTTTCTATTTTTAAGGCTGATTGATGGTTTGCACCTGGTGGGAAATCCTCTATATTTGCTCTCATGAAGTCTTCTCTTCATAGTAGACATAGATACTGATACACCTACTTCCTAGTGTTCTTCACTTGGGAGGATGTAGTGAAAGGGGGTTTTCTTCACCATAGAAAGGATTCTGTGGTCACCCACCGCTGTTGTCTTCCATGGACATTTAGGTTTTTTAGAGTTGCTTAGCTCTCAAATGTGCTATATATTTTTTTACCAGAATGTACCAAACTATTGATTTAGCCATTCCTAACATTTCTCTTATCTCTCTGATGGATTTCTTCTTCTTTTTTTCAGCCTAATGATGTTCTGTTTCCCTTCCATTCAAAGCTCCTTTGACCACATATTGTGGATTCACAGCAACAGCTTCCAAATGCAAATGTTACACCTGGAATCAACTCCAGACCTTTTACCTGCTTAATTGATGATTGGTTAACGAGGAAATAGCCCATGCAGCACATTAAATAGCTTTTGAGCTTATTGTCAAATTACCTTTGGTCCCTTAAAGAGCTGTAATTCCTAAACCTGTCCTTCAATGAGAATGTGAATACCCTCAAATTAAAGCTGAGAGTCTGCACTTTAACACTGGCCACATTTGGACGTAAGTGTACAAGTGTACATCCAGATTCCAGGTAATTTACCGCAATCGGGTGTACAGTTACAGCCAAACTGTTAACTGGGGCTGTGACACTGTAAAGTGATCCCACCGAGAGCAGAGACATGGGAGAAGCCGGTAACGGACTAATCAGAGTTGTACATTGTGGGCGATGGCTCTGCAGAGTATTTAGTCAGGGCTTAGGTAGTGTAAATTGCCGATTTCAGGCTCTGATCTACACCCTGAGGATCAGAGTCTGAAATCAGCCATGGCCCCCCGCTGTCTTTGTGTCCACAATGCTCCCTGTGCCCCCGTTGCTCCCATATAAAGAGGGGGGTGGCAGCTCTCACCTGTTGAAAAAAAAGACCATCCAACAAACGAGCATGGACGATGCACCTGATGGCAACTGAGCAGAAAAAAGGAAAAAAATCCAGCTCCAGCAGTGGATGGAATAGAATTCAAATTCGGTTTTTATTGAGCGATCAAAATCTCCAAGTCATATTGACATCATTCATGCCAGTATTGTCAACACGTTTCGGACCAGATAATATGTACAGTCCTTCCTCATGACAGACATGAGGAAGGACTGTGCATATTATCTGGTCCAAAACGGGTTGACAATACTGGCATGAATGATGTCAATATGACTTGGAGATTTTGATCGCTCAATAAAAACGAATTTGAATTCTATTCCATCCACTGCTGGAGCTGGATTTTTTTCCTTTTTTCTGTTGCTCCTATATAATCAGTGCTGACATCTATTCCGACCATTTAACCCACTACATGCCGTGGTCAGTAGCCACCCATGGAATCAATGGGGTTAACAGATGGAGCGGGCTCCCTCTCTCCCTCATCAGGCTGCCACCCTGCAATGGTAGTGGCTCTATGGTTACCATGGAGTCCAGGCTTGCCATGAATCTAAGCCTGACAGACCCTGATGGTCTGATCAGGCTTAGTGTCAGTGTGAAGCTGACAGTACTATACTCTGCCCTAGAAGAGTATAGCAGAGTATAGTACAGCCATCATCCCCACTGGATCTTTAATATCCAAGTGGGATTTGATTTTTTTAAAAAAAGGGTAAAAGTAAAAAATAAATAAAAAGAAAATAAATAAAATTCCAATAAATAAAAATAAATATAAAAAAAAATCCTTTTCCCTTATCCACTGATTTATAATTGATAAAAAAAAATAAAAAATGAATAAACTACACATAATTGGTATTGCCATGTCTGTAATGACCTGATATATAGTGATGAGTGGCTAGGGCAATATTCGAATTCGCGATATTTCTCAAATATTCGTTACATTATTTGTCAAATATTTGCAAATATTCGTGTTCGAGATTATTCTATTGATTGCGAAAAATCGGCAATGATATATTCGCGTAATGCGAATGTTCTAAACCCTGAATATATAGCACTATGGAATATAGTGCTATATATTCTTTTTTTAGAATCTTCATCATTTTTTCCCATCTGAAGTCATAATTGCGTAAGTTGCTTTTGGGCCAATGACTGTTCACATTAACTCCTTAAGGCCCTATTTCACCTTAAGGACCCGGCCATTTTTTGCAAATCTGACCAGTGTCACTTTATGTGGTGATTACTTTTAAATAGAGATGAGCGAACACCTGGATGTTCGGGTTCGAGAGGTTCGGCCGAACTTCCGGAAAATGTCCGGGTTCGTGAAACGAACTCAACCCGAACTTTATCCCGAACCCGAACCCCATAGAAGTCAATGGGGACCCGAACTTTTGGGCACTAAAAAGGCTGTAAAAGACACGCAGAGGGATAATATACCGCAATAAACGCATTGCGATTACAACTTTGAGCTAACGATCACCATGGGAACGCCTCCTCCAGTAGAATGTACTGTCGGATCTGAGAATTAAGTTGAAATCGCAATGCGATTCTTATATATTAGCTTAATCGCATATGATTTCAACTTAGCATTGCTAAATAATTCCATTCATATCGTTAACTTACTGAGTCAGTAAGTTAACGAATATGGATGGAATTATTTAGCAATGCTAAGTTGAAACGGCAATGCGATTACAGATATATAATAATCGCATTGCGATTTCAACTTAATTCTCACATCCGACAGTACATTCTACTGGAGGAGGCGTTCCCATGGTGATCGGTAGCTCAAAGTTGTAATCGCAATGCGATTAAGAATACATAAGAATCGCATTGCGATTCCAACTTTTTAGTACTCAACTTTAAAATCGTACACCACTTTAAGTTCCAAAGTTGCAATCGCGTTCGAATAGAACTTAAAGCTGTCTCTTAGTCAGTTTTAGTATTGGTGTGTTGTAATAGAAGTTACATTCGACGCCGAATATAACTTAGAGCAATACAGTCAACTTTACACTGTTAGTTTTATTATCGCGATAATACAACTATTCAAGAATCGTGTACGTGCGCCTGTACGTGTGTGCGTTACCTCGACACTATTCTATTTTGCCAGCCACAGCTGAAACCACTGATTTATGGTATTGCTATTTTGGCAATTGAATTTAACCCCAGAAAATAATCTATCCTTTGCCAGACAGCAGACAGTATTATACTTGTCTAGCCAAAGCTGGAACACCAGATTTAGGGGATTGGTATTTGGGCAATTGTATTTAACCCCTTAATAAAATATATAAATTTCTTTCCTGAGTTTCTAGGGGTGACAATTAGCACAGCCAAGCCCCTGATGTAGGATATAGCAAAAAAAAAAAAACTAGTATTGATGGATTGATGGACTTGGTGGCAGCTTCTTCTGGCGCACCACAAGTCACAAAATGGCCGCCGATCAACCCAGAAAATAAGTGACAGAAAAACGCTCTGTGCAGCCTAAAAACCAGCGAGCAAGTAACTAGCAGAAGTTCAATGATTCTCAGCTGTAAATTGATCCGTTCATTAGGTGCTGTTGCTGACTTTAACCTGCCTAATCTCGCCCTGATAGAAGCTGCGTCCTCTCCCTACACTAATCAGAGCAGTGTGACGTGCGGCGCTACGTGACTCCAGCTTAAATAGAGGCTGGGTCACATGCTGCACTTGGCCAATCACAGCCATTCCATTAGTAGGCATGGCTGTGATGTGCTCTTAGGGCAAGAAGTAAAACGCTAGCTGATTGGCTGCTGTGCAGCCCTTCAGAAAGGGGGAAGTAATCGACGAACACCGAACCCGAACCCGAACTTTTTTGAAAATGTCCGGGTTCGGGTCCGGGTCCCGGACACCATAAAATTCGGTACGAACCCAAACTATTCTCGAACTGTTCGCTCAACACTACTTTTAAACACTTTTACTTATGCAGGCCATTCTGAGAATGTTTTTTCAACACATATTTTACTTCATGACAGTGGTAAAATGGAGTCAAAAAATTTAACTTTTACTTATGAAAAAATACCAAACTTTACAAAGATTTGGAAAAATTAGCAATTTTCCAAGTTTCAATTTCTCTACTTCTATAATACATAGTAATACCGCCAAAAAAAGTTATTGATTTAAACTCCCCATACGTCTACTTCATGTATCAATCATATTGGGAATGCCATTTCATTTTTTGGGGATGTTACAAGGCTTAGAAGTTTAGGAGCAAATCTTAAACTTTTTCAGAACTTTTCAAAAAACACACTTTTTAGGGACCAGTTCAGGACTGAAGTCACTTTGTGAGGCTTACATAATAGAAACCACCCAAAAATGACCCCATTCTAGAAACTACACCCCTCAAGGTATTCAAAACTGATTTTTTCAGTAACAAAGCAAGGGTTAACAGCCAAACAAAACTCAATATTTATTGCCCCAATTCTGTAGTTTGCAGAAACACCCCATATGTGGTCGTAAACTGCTGTATGGCCAAACGGCAGGGCACAAAATGAAGGGAACGCTATATGTATACTTTTTATTTATTTATTTAAGTTTTACACAATAATATCATTTTTAAAACAAAAAAATCATGTTTTAATGTCTCCATAGTCTGAGAGCCATGTTTTTTTAATTTATTTGGGCGATTGTCCTATTTGGGGTATCATTTTTTGTGGGATAAGATTGCGGTTTGATTGGCACTATTTTTGAGTGCATATAACTTATTGATCACTTGCTATTACAGTTTTTGTAATGTGAGGTGACAAAAATATTTTTTTTACATTGTATTTATTTAATTTTTTTTACGGTATTTACCTGAGGGGTAAGTTCATGTGATATTTTTATAGAACAGGCTTTTACAGACGTGACGATACTTAATATGTATACTGTTTTTTATTTATTTTACTTTAACACAATAATAGCATTTTAGAAAGTTTAGAAATAATGTTTTAGTGTCTCCATAGTCTGAGAGCCAAATTTTTTAATTGTTTTGGGCGATTGTCCTATGTATGGGCTTAACTTTTGCGGGATGAGATGGCGGTTTTAGTGGTACTATATTGGGAGGCATACACCTTTTTGATCGCTTGGTATTACACTTTTTGTGATGTAAGGTGACAAAAAATTGCTTTTTTTTACACCATTTTTCTCCGGGATTTACTTGAGGGGTTGGGTCATGTGATATTCTCATAGAGCGGGTTTTTACGGACACGGTGATACCTACATATGTGTAGTGTATTTTGTTTTATCTTGTAACTTTTATTCAGTGATATGTGTTTTTTTATTTTTTTCACTTTTTTATATATTTTTTTTGACCAAGACCCACTTGGTTCTTGAAGATCAAGTGGGTCTGATGTCAGTATGATACAGTACAGTACACTATATAGTGTACTGTACTGTCTTTTTTTTACTTTACATAGTCTGATCAGACTTCTGCCTTTAGCAGAAGTCAGATCAGACTTACATTACCATGGCAAGCAGGACGCCTCTAAAAGCATCCTGCTGCCATGGTAACCATCAACCATTGCCAGAACAGAGCAGCGGGTGAAGGAAAGGGAGGGGAGCTACCTCCCTCTGCGATCCCATCAAGAATTGGGGGCTGCAAGGGCACAGCAGCCCCCGATGGGAGAAGGAGCTCCCTCCCTATTAACCCCTTCCATACAGTGGTCCGTACGGACCGTGGCATGGAAGGGGTTAAACGGCTGACATCACAGCACAGATGTCAGCCGTTTATAGCAGAGTGTCAGCAATGTGCTGACACTCTGCTATATACCCACTAGACCACCATCCTTAAGGGGTTAAAATGGTAAAAATGATGGATATTCTAAAAACCGAACATAAAGCACTATATTCTATAGTGCTATATATTCGGGTTTTAGAACATCCGCATTACGCGAATATTACATTGCCGATTTTTCGCAGAAGACAAAAAGTTTTCTCTTATGTGAAAAATCGGCAATGTAATATTCGTGTAATGTGAATATTCTGAAACACGAATATATAGCACAATTTAAAGTAAACAGTCATTGGCCCAAAAGCAACTTAAGCAGGGAGAAATCAGGACTTCAGATGGAAAAAAAAATAATAATATTCTAAAAAAGAAAATATTGCACTATATTCTATAGTGCTATATATTCGGGTGTTAGAATATTCGCATTATGCGAATATTACATTTCCGATTTTTCACAGAAGAGAAAAAAAAATAATAATGAAGAATATTCTAATTCACTACAGACTATAATATTGCAGCCTTCTCACATTGGCCCACAAGCAAGAACCGGGGAGGTATACTAGGTAATGGGTTCTGATGGAAAAAAAAAATGGATATTCCCTTTTACAAATATATATTACTATATTCGAAATATTCGCGAATTTTCGAAGTCACGATATTCGAGATAAAAAATCTAAATTCGAATATTCGCGCTCAACAGTACTGATATATAAAAGGACCATGTTAATAATCCATTGTGGTGAACACTGTAAAAGTAAAAATGTAACAACAATGACGGAATTGCTGATTTCCTCACCTCCCAAAAATGTAATAAAAAGTTAGATAAAATTCATATTTATCCCAAAGGTTTCAATAAAAACTGCAGCCCATCCTGCAAAAACACAGCTACATTGGTGAAAAAATAAAAATGTTATTGATGTGCATGGCAATTCAAAAAATAATTTATTTTTAATACAAAAGCGATTTTATGCTGAAAAAGTAGTAAAGCATAAAAAAAACTATATACATTTTGTATTTCCATAATTGTATCAAGACACAGGATAAAATTGTTATATCATATATATCGGAGAAACTGTATAAAAAGATATTAAAAAGACATATGTACTCATAAATGATACCAATAAAAACTACAGCCCGTCCTGTAAAAATCAAGCCCTCTCACAGGTACATAGGTAAAAAAATAAAAATGCTATGAATATTAGTATACGTCGATGCAAAATATAATGTATTTTTATTACAAAAGTAATTTTATGCTGAAAAGTAGTAAAACATAAAAACTATATACATTTGGTATTGCCATAACTGTATCAAGCCACAGAATAAAATTACCACATCATGCATACCACATGAGGAACCCCATAAAAAATAAAAAATAAACAGACAGAATTGCAATTTTTGCCCACCTCACATCACAAAAATGCTCTAAAATGTGATCAAAAAGACATATGTACCTTAAAATGATACCAATAAAAACTATAGCCCGCCCAACATAAAACAAGTGTCACGGCACGGTGTGGGTAGTAAACACCACACCAAACACAGGAAGCAAGGGGAAAGGTACAAGGCCTGAAAACTATGGAAAGAGAAATGGTAACCACCTAGTGAATCCCTAATCCGACTACTATCTGTATGAACAGACCTCAATGGTTGAAATGTTCATATACGCAGGAACCTAAGATCCTATCTTACCCTATGGGGCCCTGGAAATAGTGTCAGGACAATAGATGACTGGTTCCTTCCCAGCTGAAGAAACAGGGGACCCCCTCAGGCCTAATACAAAATATAGGGGAATACAATAAACAAGAAATAGGAAAAGACACTTAACTCTGAATAGTACATGGACGAGCAGGAACTCTGTGGAGACAAGCACCTCCCACAATTTTGTTGTCCACTATCCAGACACAAGTAGCACCTTCCTTACACACCCTTGTCTCTGCTCATTTTTAAGCAAATAGTAGATGGGAATTTGGTGTCATTGCACTAATTATATTTCCTACCTTTGAAAGACAGTGTTACCTTCATTTGTATTGGTGTCGTGAACAAGAAACCTGGACTGCTATGAACTGGAACTGTATTGTCTTGACAAGAGATGAGTGAATAAAAAAAAAATCTGTTCAATCTGAACTTATTCACAGCTAATTGCTTTAAAAAACGGCTATTTCCTGGCTGCAGAGAGCCTTTATAGTGGTGCAGAACGCTGTCCCTTGCAGTAACACACATAGGGAGTCTGCTGTAGTAGTGAAATAATACTGTGAGTCAGTATGACATGCAAATGACAGGCGTTACTCTTAGAATCACTGCACACTTCACTTATTTGGTAAGTCACTGGCCAAAACTGACCAAATAACTCAAGTAAGAACTCAGCCTTACAGGTCGATGTTAGCGCCAAGAAGAAGTGCACTCCATTTACACCGTCATCCTCTGATTCTACATAGATGTCTACAGAACCTGTTCTATTAAACATTTATACAAGTAGAGCCCTCTGGCAGAGTGGAGAGAGTGTCAGCAGTAAGTTTGTGTTGACATCAGTGATTATTTTGCTCTTCCTCTGATCCGTCAGAATAATGACCCACAATAAACGGATCTCTGTCTGTTGAGCATCAGTACAAAGGAAGAAGAGATCCTGGAGGCCGAGTATAAGTCACCTTGGCACAAGCACAGGTCTCACAAGCTGCCACATAGCCCTCCACACCTTTACATAAACCTGGCCACCAGAATCTCCGGGAAATAAGATCCACCGTGGATCTGCTCCCAGGGTGTCCCGCAAGGATAGTATTGTGATGTTCCTTAAACACCTTGTACCGAAGTTCAGAAGGAACAAACAACCTACCTGGAGGACAGGAATCAGGTGCCTCTCCTTGGGCCTCTAACACCTCTGCCTCATGTTCGGGATAAAGGGCAGATACAAGAACCCCATCAGCCAAAATCGGACCAGGATCCTCCATATCTCCCCCCAGGAAAGCTAAGCGAAAAGTGATGGCGATAAGTGACTACAAAATTAAATCTGGTAAAAAAACAATGACCATCTGGCCTGCATTGGGTTCAGACATTTAGCCAATTCCAGGTAATTATGATCAGTAATTACTGTAATGGGGTGAATCGCTCCTTCTAACCAATTACGCCATTCTTCAAAGGCCAACTTATTGGCCAGCAACTCTCTATTACCAACATCACAATTTCTTTCGTCAGAAGAGAGTTTTTTCGAAAAAAAAAAGCACAAGGGCACCATTTGCCAGGAGAAGGACCCTGGGACAAAACTGATCAAACTCCCACTTCTGATGCGTCAACCTCCACAATAGAATGGTTGAGACACATCGGGTTGCACCAGAATGGGAGCAGAAGCAAAACATTTCTTTATTGCTGAAAAAGCATGTAATGCCTCTTCAGACCAGACTGATAAATCCACACCTTTCTTATTCATATCAGTCAAAGGCTTGACAACAGTAGAATAATTCAGGATACATTTTCTGCAGTAATTGGTAAACCCCAAAAACCACATCAGCGCTTTCTCATTCTCAGGTCAGTCCCAGTCCAATACTGCATGGACCTTTTCGAGATCCATACGAAAACCTGAAGAAAAAGCAGGTAACCCAGGAAATGCAACTCCTGAAAAGCAAACACACATTTTTCCAACTTGGATGAGTCTCCATATCGGGTGAGTAAATTAGTCTGTCATCGAGGTATACAACAATGAACCTCTCCACCAAATGATGAAAGACCACCGGGGCATTTGTCAACCCAAAGGACATGACCAAGTTCTCAAAGTGGCCCTTTAGGGGTATTAAAGGCCATCTTCTATTCGTCCCCTTCCCTAATTCTTACCAGATTATAAACCCCTCTTAAATCCAATTTAGAAAACATCTTGGCTCCGACAATCTGATTGAATAATTCTGGGATCAAGGGAAGGGGATAAGGATCACAGACAGTGATAGAATTCAGCTCCCAGAAGCCTAAACACGGTCTGAGGGTCCCATCCTTCTTTTTAACAAAAAAGAAGCCGGCAGCCACAGGTGACTTGGATGGTCTAATATGTCCCTTTGCCAAACTCTCAGTAATATACTTTCGCATAGCTACTCTTTCAGGTTCAGAAAGATTATACAACTGAGACTTTGGCAATTTAGTTAGGAATAAGGTTGACCGGACAATCCTACTCTCGGTGAGGGGGTAACTCCTGATCCCCACTCTCAGAGAATACGTCAGAACAATCTGAAAAAAATGGGGTAACATCTTAGTGGATACCACAGAAAGTGATGCGCCAAGACAGTTGTCTATACAGTAATCACTCCAATTACTGATCTGTCTTGCTTGCCAATCAATGGTAGGATTAAGGTCTGGTCAACCATGGTAACCCTAGCACTATAGGAGCAGGCAGAACCTTCAATACAAAGCAAGGGAATCACCCCCCCCCCCCACCAAATGAATATCCTGCACCATATGAGTCAGACACTTTTGAGAGAGAGGGGCGGAATCAACTGCAAAATGGATAGCCCCTTCTTTAATGTGCTTGTTTTAAAACCATGACTCTGGACGAACTGATAATCCGCAAGGTTAACCCCTGCCCCACTGTCAATAAATACTTCTAATTCAAAATCTTTGGAGTCTAGCGCCACCCTGGCAGGCAGGAGAAATCGGGTACTACCGGTAAGAGACAAAAATACATTCTCTGACTCCCCACCCATACGGCCAAGAGTAAGAGAACTGGACTCATTAGTTATAAAACTTTTTTTCCTCTTTTTCAGCATGAGGTTTAATATAAGGACATACGTTAATAAAATGTCCTTCTATACCACAGAAGAAACAAAGTCTTCTCTGAAGCCTGAAGTCCCTATTACCTGGGCCTGAAGAGACCTGCCCCAATTGCATTGGCTCATCACCAGACACAAGCTCAAGTGTCTCTGTACCCTGAGTGTCAGAAAAGACTGCTTCCCCATATGGTAGTATGTCCCGGGTGAGGGGAACCTTGCACCTCTCTTTCAGGTGTCTATCAATCCGTACAGCCAGGGACTAGTGATGAGCGACAGGGGAAATTTTCGCGATATTTCGCAAATATTTTGGCAAATATTCGCCATATATTCGAGAATTCACGAATTCGTAAGTCATTACTTTCGTAATTGCGAAAATTCGCATATAAAAATTTTCATGAAATTTGCATAACAATTTGCATAACTGATATTTAAAAGATACGTAATTAATAATGAATTGCGAATGCAAATTTTTATGCAGTTTTTTATGCAAATTTTTATATGCAAATTTTCGCGAAACCAGTGCAGTAACCGCATCCATATCTGCACAGCAGCAAGGGAAATAATAACAGTTACAGGCGGTTGATAATGTCACGGTTAGGTGGGGATGTGAGGGACACCAAATAAACAAACGGCGACAGAAAGCAGATTAGACCTCGGGAAGAGGGGATGGTAACCTCCTAACAATCCCTGAGCCTCTCCCTGACTGCTTACAGTATGAGAAAGTCCTGAAGGTGAACAAGCTCATACGCTGGAACCTAAGCCCTGCTGACACTGTTGTAAACCCTAACTTAGGAGGCAGGAGATAAGCCAACCAGTTCCTTCCACTGTGAAGGAACCAGCGTCTCCCTGAGACCTAGTAACAACACACACACAAAGGAGAAAACTGGGGAACTTAGCTTGAGATGAAAGGGAAGCAGAAGATCCACAAACAACCAGCACAGAACTCCAGCAGGAAATATCAACCGCATGGCCAGCAGTCAGAGGCAGACTTAAATAGAGCCTCCTCACTGATAACGAGCAGAACCTATGGAGAGGTGGGATCCTGCCAAAAATAACAAACAAAAAGGAAATACAGAGAAACCTGTCAGATAGACTCACGTGCCGCAAGTCTATCTGATCTTTTCAGATTTCTCACAGGGAAGGCAGTGACAGCTTCAAAACATATAACTGCATCGCTGAATGGCAAATATATTTTTCTTTTGCCACTAATACCCGACAAAAAGGGCTGTAGTTTTCGCACTTCACCACACAATGACTAATAAGCCCTTTTTCCCACTAATACAAGCCAAAAAATGCTTTAGAACATATGACTGCACCGCACAAGGGCAAATAAGACATAGAAATATTTCCTTTTAATAAATCCTGTTAATGGCTGTATCAGACAGCACTTGCACCCCAATAATAAGAACGGTTTGCTGGAATTACAGAGCTATAGAATGGCAATTTGGATCCCTAGTCAGTGCAGCAAGGTGTAATAGGATTGTTCCTATTACCCAGGCTGTAACCTCCCCTACTGAACCTTCTTCTACATAAATGCTGTGGAATGATTGCTCCCTATCCTTTCCTTACACCATGAATAATCTTTCCCTGCACTTTTAATTTTTTTTCAGCACAATGACCTCTTTCCTAGCACTGTCCCTCGCGCCTGCTGACATCTCTCCCTGCACTAAGTACACTGCAAAAGGAAATGGCAGAATCCAAGATGGCTGAGGCCATTTATAGGGCCGTGACATTACAGGGCTGGCTGGCAGCTGATTGGCTGCATGCATGGCAATATGGGTGATCCCGCCTTCTCAGAGTTCTCTGCTCCATGTCCTCACACATAACAACTTACTTTGCTCTACAGAGCCATAAATTACCACTTTTATCCCTGATCCTAAAACATCGCTTTTATTTGAAAATTCATTAAAAACGTGATGTGTGAGCAGTTCTTTAAAATTACTGTCTTATGCTCCTAACCAGAACATTAAGATTTGTAAGTGAGGGCTATAGTGGATGTGCACAACCCACAATTGTTGCCCTCTATGTTATATAACTGTGCATTTAAACCTCTAACCGATTAAGTGCCTAGGTGATGTTTGAATAAGCCACTAGCTCAATTACTCTGCTAACTGCTGCTCTAATCAGGATCAGGCAGAGCTAAAACCATTAGGTACTGTCCCCCAACATGTTTCACCAGAGTACCTGATGTCTTCAGGGGTATGGACAGACTTCTGATCCTGATCCTGATTAGAGCAGCAGTTAGCAGAGTAATTGAGCTAGTGGCTTATTCAAACATCACCTAGGCACTTAATCGGTCAGAGATTTAAACGCATAGTTATATAACATAGAGGGCAACTATTGTGGGTTGTGCAGATCCACTATAACCCTCACTTACAAATCGTAATGCTCTGGTCAGGAGCATAAGGCAGTAATTTTAAAGAACTGCTCACATCATCACGCTTTTAATGAATTTTCTAATAAAAGCGATGTTTTAGGATCAGGGATAAAAGTGGTGATTTATGGCTCTGTAGAGCAAAGTTGTTGTGTTGAATTAAGAACCCTTCCCTGATAGGGTCCCTGTTGAATCAATTATTGTATGTCCTCACACATGCAGCAGCCATTTTAGGAAAAAATGTGATTCGTTACCATGAAGCGCGAGGAAATTCGGATTCGGTGCGGATCGAATAAAACCTGAAATTTGGATCGAATTCCACTTCGTCAACTTCGATTCGCTCATCTCTAGTCTTGACGAATCCATGTTCTGTTTGGGATCCGATTACATTTGTGTTCCAGTATGGAGGCCTTGTGGTCAGCACTTCAATCCTGCTTTTTTTGCGGAACTCACACATGGCCCCAAATGCTGGTGTGATTATCTGGGGAGGAGCCATCACTTATGACAGTTGCTCACCCCTATTAGGGATACAAGAGACACTAACAGCTCAGCGATATGTACAGGACACCCTGTCGCCACATACAGGTGGAACTCAAAAATTAGAATATTGTGCAAAAGTCCATTTATTTCAGTAATGCAAATTAAAAGGAATTTGCATTAATACAGCTTAAAATTAGAATTTTGTGAACAGATTATTCAATATTCTAGGCTCCAAGTGTCACACTCTAGTCAGCTAATTAATCCATACCCCCTGAACAAAGGATACCTCAAAATTGTGACTTTGGGGTTTCATGAGCTGTAAGCCATAATCATCCAAATTATAACAAATAAAGGTTTAAAATATCTCGCTTTGCATGTAATGAGTCTATCTTCTATATTAGTTTCACCTTTTATGTTGCATTACTGAAATGAATGAACTTTGCACGATATTCTATTTTTTTGAGTTTCACCTCTATGTTGCCTCTTATGGGAAGGCTTTTAAATTGGCATTTTTTTGCAGGATAATGCTCGCTCAAAGATAACAAGGGTTTCACAGGAATGTCTCTGCCAGATTATAACACTTCTTTAGCATGCCCAGTTGCCAGATTTATCACCAATTCAGCACTTATGGAACCAGCAGTAATGCTAGATTCTGCAACCTAAGAGTGTGCAGGATCTACAGGCCCAGTTACAACATCTGTTGGCAAATGCATATAGATACCATATGGAACCAGTATGTCTCTATGCCAAACTGTATCTCTTCTTGTATCCAGGCTAGAGGTGGACCAACAGAATGTTAGAGCCTCTTTTCAATACAGTACAGTTTTACTCAGTATACCTATCCTTTCTCTCTAATATTGTGATCACTTTCATACTGTATATCATCATTACATTCACACATAGAACGTTTCATTCCATTCCAACAACTCCTTCTTAGTGAACTCCTTCTTAGTGCCTTTTTTGTCATTGAGTGTTTAAAAAACATGAGTTTATACTCTGTCCTGAAGTGTTTATTTTATGTGTGTCTATGTGTGTCCACCCAGTGGCTGTGATGTGTATTGCATTCTGTTAATGGTTTTGCTAGCATGTTGTTATATTGTATTAAATTTGTTTTATGAGAAATTAGAGTCCTTAACAAAATTCAAGTGAGGTTGGACCCATCTTTAGGCAGGTAGCAGCACTGAACAGACCAACTGTTATTTTAATCTAAAGTTCTGTAATACATTACATACAATACATTAGAAATGGTCTTCTACTCTTTAAGGCCTCTTTCACACATCAGTGAACTGTGGATAGCTCATGTGTCCATTGACTTCAATGTGTGTATTCACACAGCAGTGTTTTTTCATGGACTGTGGGTCTGTAGAGAACATCCCTCACTCACATTATAGGCTATGGGTCTGTGAAAACTACACACACAACACGGATGTCATCTGTGTTTGGTTCATGACTTTCAAAGACCATTGGTAGGAGGTGCTCTGGAACTTAATTTTCAGCCTAGAAGCATCTGTGGAATATACTGTATATGACACACCAAAGGCAAAAAATTAAAGCACAGGCCAAACAGGGATCCTTCATGCTCATCTCCTCTGAACATCTTGTCACGGATGTCGTCACTGACAGAAATGTGTGAAAGAGGCCTACATATTGTATATTTGATGGCTCTATTGTATTATAAGCTTGAAATAGAATGATATTTCAAATACAGTAGCTGGTCTGGTCAGCTCTCCCTTTCTCCTACTTTTGTCCTTTAGACTGTACACTTCAGTAATCCACATGCGTGAAAATGCAGAATATTATGGAATATCATGATGCCATCGGATGCCATCTTCTCTCCATGTATTGTGGCATATTAGAACACTGAGAACATTATATAGGAAGTTATATAAGCACTAGAGATTAATTTATTTTTCTGTATAATCAGACACACCAGTGATTAGAAACCACTGGGAATTCTTCAGGACTGCTTAGAAATATGTTGCAGATATTTGTGTGCAAAATAAACTTTACGTTGAAGTTAACGGACTCTCTGCTTACTGGCCGGTCTAGAGATCAGGTAAAGCAGTACAGATTCACTTCTTTGGTCCTGTGTTCGGCGATTATTATTGCCGTGATAGATTAGCTGTAAATTAGATATAGGAATTTTTTTCAATAAATATTGTGGTAAAGTGTACGGTAAAGTCCTGGAAGGGGTGCATATCCCACCCAGGTTCCTCAACTGGCCGAGGTAAGTAAAATCCAGGAAGATGGCGCTGGCTTCAGCAAATGTAATTGCTGGAGCTATTTTTGTTAAAGTTCAAGGGATGGATTTTATTTGGACTGGGAGGGTAGGTTTGGGAGTGGGACCTCCCCAGTCCACCCACATTCCAGGGCATGTTTTCCCCTAGCCTGAGGGTATAGACCAGCTGGGATCGCTTGTGGGAAATAAAGCCGATTCCAGGCTGTCAGTCTGGGGAGTTAGTTATGCTTTGAAAAGCCTAGGAAGCTGGCTGTCTTGCTGGCTATTGAAGTCTGATTCCCTGAGTGTGACCTGTGCTCAATAGGTGAGCTAGCCCAGAATATTGTTTAGTTAGAGCCCAGACGGGCAGGAGTTTATTTTGTTTTGTTTATGTTTTGGTGATGCTGGAACCTCACCTCACCCAGTGAGTTATAACTGGGAAGGAATGAATTGTATTTGGTGGAGTGTCCAAAAAAATAAAGCACAGTTTGGACATTAAATCTGTTGTCTGGCGAGAAGTCCGTCATTGCCACCCTGTTTGAGAGAGCGATCCCTTACAATATGTTCTGCTTTACCTGATCTGTAAGGTAAGCAGAGTCTGTGTGCCATGTGGGACGCCGAGTCATTTGGGATGCTGAGCAGCAGAGAGATAGAGGGTACAGGAGATGGAATCCCTGAAGCAGAGCGCAACAGCCGGATAGCCGGAAAACACCACATACATGAGACGGTATAGAGTGTTGATCATTGGTCAGCTAGCCCCAATACAAATTGTGGGAAGCCGAAATATACTTCAGAAGTGTTGATATAAATAACTATAAGCCTATATACTTACTCCCTAACAACAAGTGTGCACTTTTATGAATTAAGTTTGGGACAGTTCAATAATGAATTACTAAACAACTAACTTTATTACTATCCTGCTCAAGGTATAAGATAGAGGTTACTTAGATGGAACATTTTACTAATTTTTTTACTATTCTGCTGATCATACAACACTGAATTTATTTGGACAAATTACCTACAACCATATTGATATAGTTGCCTTGTTAGGCAAGAAGAAAACACAAAAAAACTATAATATATATCAACAGCTGAGTGAAAGTGAAAAATACTATATCATGTATGGCAAAACTGTTTTTATGAATTGTTTTTATGTTTTATGTTCTATGTATTTTAACCCTTTCTACCCTGGGCCAGTTCTCACCTTCCTGCCCAGGCAATTTTTTTTGCAAATCGGACATGTGTCACTTAATGTAATAACTTTGGAAGGCTTTTACTTATCCAGGCCATTCTGAGACGGTTTTCTTGTGACGCATTGTACTTCATGGCAGTGGTAAATTCGAGTCAATATATTTATCCTTTATTTATAAAAATAAATCCCAAATTTACAAAAAATTTTGAAAAATTCACAATTTTCTAAATTTGATTTTCTCTACTTTTAAGACAGATAGTAAAGCCTCATGAAATAGTTATCAGTCATCATTCCTCATATGTCTGCTTTATGTTAGCATCATTTCGTAAATGTCATTTTATTTTTTTATGACCTTAGAGGGCTTAGAAGTTTAGAAGCAATTTTTCAAATTTTCAAAACCATTTTTTTAAGTGCCAATTCAGATACAAATTGATATTGAGGGGGCTTACATAATGGAAACCACCCAAAATTACCCCATTTTAAAAACTACACCCCTCAAATTATTGAAAACTGATGTTACAAACTTTGTTAACCCTTTAGATGTTCCACAAGAATTTAAGGAAAATAGAGGAGAAATTTCAAAATTGCAATCTTTATGCAGATTATTCATGTTAATCAATTTTGTCTTGCAACACAGCAAGGGTCAACAGCAAACTAAACCTCAATATACATTACTATGAATCTGCAGTTTACAGATATATCCCATATGTGGTAGTAAACTGCTGTCGGAGCACGTGGCAGTGGTCAGAAGGAAAGGAGCACCATATGGTTTTTGGAGGCAGATTTTGCTAGAATGGTTTTTGGGCACCATTTTGTATTTGAAGAGACCCTGATGTACCCCTACAGTGGAAACCCCATTTTGGAAATTACACCCTTCAAAGAATATATTAAGGGGGGTACTGGCCACTTTGACCCCCTAAGCGTTTTACAGAATTTGAAAATACTTGACTGTGAAAATGAAAAGTTTCATTTCTTCCAATAGAATGTTGCTTTAGCCACACATTTTTCATTTTCACAAGGTGGAACAGGAGTAAAAGCACGCAAAGTTTGTTACCCATTTTCTCCTGAATACAGAACCACCACATATGTGGTGGTAGACTGCTAGGGGGGCACATGGCAGAATTAAAAATGGAAGGAGCAAAAATTACAAGCAAGAGGCACTCTGATACAATCTGTATTCTGTATATCACATAAAGGAGGGCCTCATTCACGTTGTGGTACAATTGTTCATGAGGTGGGACTCCTACACTCATAACATCTATCCTCTAAGTAAAAGGGCTGCCAAAAATCACAAGGAAGCAGCACCCTTTGTTACACATAAAGGAGGGCATCATACATACCCTTGAGAAACTATGATTGATGGCCTGCTGATAACCTTCAAAAACATTTGGAGCAAGGGCCTGCTGAATGCGGATCTAAAAATCTAAAACATTAGGGGAGAGGGCCTGCTGCTGAGCTGACACTCTAAAACATTAGGGGTGAGGGTCTGCTGCTGAGCTGACCATCAAAAAATTATAATTGAGGGCCTGCAGGTGAGCTGACTCTGTTAAAGATTGTAGGTGAGGGCCTGTAGATGAGCTGACCCTGTAAAATATTATATGTGAGGGCCTGTAGGTGAGCTGACCCTGTAAGAGATTGTAGGCGAGGGCCTGCAGGTGAGCTGACCCTTTAAAATATTATATGTGGGGGCCTTAAGGTGAGATGACCCTGTAAAACATTATATGCGAGGGCCTGCAGTTGAGTTGACCCTGTAAAACATTATATGCAAGGGCCTGCAGGTGAGCTGACCCAGTGAAATATTGTAGCTGAAGGCCTGCAGGTGAGCTGACCCTGTAAAACATTATATGTGAGGGCCTTCAGGTGAGCTGACCATCGAAAACATTGTGGGCGAGGGCCTGTTGCCGCTTTGTTGACTCTAGATAACTTCTGGCTGATCGCACGTCCCCGTGATGTCGACGATCTATTTGGATGTCTGTCCTATCAACTTTTGATGGTACTTTCTGTTCCTACCATGCTGACCACAGGTAAGGGGGAATCAGGGTTTAATTCGGGAGAGGGAGCCTGAGAAACGGCTACCACATCCAAGGAAGGCAGCAGGAGAGGTAGTGATGATAGATAACAATACAGGACTCCTAAGAGGCTCTGTTATTGGAATGAGTACCCTATTAAATTCCTTAACTGTGTTGGTCAGGGCACGTGTGATGTTACGGGACAGATGTTGGTGTAAGGCGGGCACTGCACACTGTGAAAAATAGTGGCGGCAGGGGACTGCGTAATGAGGGACGGCTACCGACATTTGGCTGTGGAAGGCCTTAGTATCCACAAGCCTAAATGTCAATGTTTCCTGGGTCAGTAATTTGGAAAGCTGCACATTTAGTGCTATAGGGTGGGTGGCTGGGTATTTGCACTTGCGTTCAAATGACTGGGGTAAGGACATTTGGATGCTGTGCTGGGACAGGGAAGTGGATGTGGTCGCTGATGGTGATTGCAAGGTTTAGGTGCAGGGCGGGAGGCATCTGGGCCTGTGCCTTCGACAGGGGATTGGCCAGCAGCATGTAAGATAGGGGAAGAGGACGCAGTGGTGTGACCTACAGACACAGATTGTTGACACAGGCGTTAGTCCCACTTATTAGGGTGCTTGGATGCCATGTGGTGGATCATGCTGGTGGTGGTGCGGTTGCTAGTGTTCACTCACTGGATCATTTTGGTATGGCACAGGTTGCAAACTACTTGCATTCTTTTGTCGTCCGCACTTTCCTCAAAAAAGCGCCATACTGCGGAACTCCTACCCCTTGGCAAGGGAGATTTCCGCAAGGGATGCTCCGGGGAACAGCTGCGGGCCTGTTTGGTGTGGGCCGCCTTCTTTTTTTTGCCACCCCACTGCCTCTTCCAGCCTGTTGCGGTGCTGCAGATACCTCCCCCTCTTTACTGCTGTCCTCGCTTTCCACCTTCCCAGGTTGGGACAGTGACTTCATCGTCCACCACTTCCTCTTCCACTTCCTCACTCTGCTCATCCTCCTGACTTGTTGACCTAATCACAACATCAGTGATTGACAACTGTGTCTCATCCTCTTCATCAACCTCTTGAGATAGTTATTGCCGTTGACTTATTGGCAACTGTGTCTCATCATCATCCACCTCATTAAACAGTAATTGCCATTCCCCACCATCATCTTCTTGTGACTGTGGATGTGGATGCCGTGCTTTGCAAGAGGGCCAAACGAAGGAATGGCGATGAAATGAGGTCCTCGGAATATCCGAGTGTGGGATCACTTGTTTGGCCAGACTCTCCATGGTGGGAGGAAGGAGGATCAGGGTGAGGATTGTGTTGACCAGACTCCTGGCTACTGAGACTGGACTTGGTGGAAGACAGGGTGGTGCTTAATTGACTAGCAAGCATTATCTGCTGCAATCCAACCGACCACCTGCTCGCACTGGTATTACTTCAAGAGTGGTGTCCTGTGCCACCCTGCAAACTGGGACATAATGCTAGGTATCGTGGATGATTGTTTTTCTTGTGCTCTGGCAGCAGGCACAGTTTCAATGTGCCCAGGGCCATGGCCTCTGAGTGCACCATCAGCATCACGGCCACTTCCCCTTCTTTTACTGCTCGCCTTCTTCAGTTTAAATGTTAAATATGCTTGAAAGTATGTCACACGTACAGTGGCATAGGATTTGGAAGTGTATGCGCAATTTTTTTTTAAAAAGGTATTTGGGATGTGGAAACGTCACACAGGTCATATCCCGCAGATAATGTCAATGCTGTCACCAGCGACTAATAAAAAAATTACAGGGAATGTCACAGTTATTTGGGATGAGGAAACGTTATACAGGAGAGGTACCACAGGTAATGTCACTGTCCGCAGCATCTACGGAAAAAGTACACTGTATGTAACAGATTAATTTTATAAATGCACACGTTACACTTTAGAAGTTGCCCTGGTAATGTCATTGTCAGAAGCGGAGACCGTCTATTGAAAACATAAACTGGATGTCATGGATATTCTTTGGATGTGCACACTTTACAAAGGAGATGTGGAGCGGATAATTTAACTGTCCGCAGTGAACACAGTCTACGGAAAAAGTACAATGGGTGTCACTGATATTTTTGGGATGCGCACACTTTACACGGGAGATGTGGAGCAGATAATTTAACTGTCCGCAGCGGACACCATCTACGGAAAAAGTACACTGGATGTCACTGATATTTTAGGTGTCCGCACACTTTACACAGGAGATGTGCATAATTTAACTGTCCACTGTGGCCTATTAGATGCTACTTAGTGTAGGATGCTCTAAAAATATACATTGCTGCTTTCACACACAATAGTCCTTTTAAAAGGACTTTTGGGTCTCTGAAAAGTTTTTCTAATAAAAATCTTCCAAAAACACTCCCGACACTGCCTGTCCCTTCCTATGCACAGTTCTCCCTAAGACTGAGCAATTTAGCGCAGGTTGCGCTACAAACATATATTGCTGCTGTCACACACAATAGTCCTTAAAAGGACTTTTGGGTCTCTGAAAAGTTTTTTTTTATAAAAATATTCCAATATCACTTCATACAATGTCTTTCCCTTCCTATCCTCAGCTCCTTGACTGATACTGAGCCGAATACGTGTCATTGGGTGCTATATAGCGCTTTGGCCAGCCAATCACTGTAATGCCAGTAGCCAACATGGCTACGGCATTACAGTGAGTGCCAGTACCTCCCTGCACATTTATTGGCTGCGTGGCAGGGAGGAGACTCGAACTGGTGTTAGGCCAAGCATGCTCGATCAACACTGAGCACCATATGTCTTTTGCAGCGCAGATTTTGATGGATTGGCTTATGGCCGCCATTGTTTTTTTATATTTTGAGTGATTGTCTTTTGTGATCTTTTTATAGAGCAGGTTGTTATGGACGCGACTATACCCAACATGTCTATAGTTTTATTTATAAATGCATTTTTTAACAGAATTAAATCTTGTTTTTGTGTTGCCATTTTCTGACTACCCTATTTTTGATGATTGTCTTACATAGGGTTTCATTTTTTGCGGGATGAGATGACGGTTTGATTGGTACGCCTTCATCGCTTGGTATTACACTTTTTGTGCGGGAAGGTGACCCAGAAAATGGCTGTTGGCACAGTTTTTTTTTTTTTTTTTTACTGCATTCACCTGACAGGGTGGATCATGTGATAATTTTATAGAGCCAGTCGATACGGACTTGGCGATATGGACTCTGCATTACCTAATATATATATTTTTTTCCCAATTTTTTTTTTTATATTTATTATGGGAAAAGAAAGCTTTCTTTTATTGAAAATATTTTTTTATTATGCAAAACTTTATTATAAGTTTTTTATTTTTACCTTTTTTTTCAACAACATTTAGGGGTCTGATCCCCTGTACAATGCATTACAATACATCTGTATTTTAATGCATTGGCTGTAAGGGTATTAACAGTGCAATACACTTAAAACTTTCTGCCTATGAGATTCAGGGGGCTGGATCTCACAGGCTAACAAGTAAGGCAGCCACGATGCCTAAGGAAGGCATTGGGCTGCCGCCCCAGCCATAGGGCCCCCATCGTCGCAGCAGGGTGACCCGATGGGGAGGGAGCTTTCTCCCCCCACACACCCAGCACATTCCGCGGTCAGCACTAATTGCCGCATAGTGAGCGTTAATGCACATGCATAGGTGTTTTCACAGATGTCGGCACATACAGCAGGGATCCGGCTAACGGGAACAGCCGATCCACCTGTAGCTGATCGTAGTAATACGGCGCTGTACTATTACAGCGCTGGTCGGGAAGGGGTTAAAGAATAAATAGATATACAGTGTCTTGCAAAAGTATTTACCCCCTTGATTTTTTTCATGTTTTGTTACATTACAGCCTTAAGTTTAATGTTTTGTTAATCAAAATTGTATGTGATGGATCAGAACACAATAGTCTAAGTTGGTGAAGTAAAATGAGAAAATTATATAAATAAAACTATTGTTTAGAAAAAGAAAACAGAAAATTGGCATATGAGTAAGTATTTACCCCCTTTGATAGGAAGCCCATCAAAAGCTCTGGTGCAACCAATTACCTTCAGAAGTCACATAATTAGTGAAATTATGTCACCTATGTGCAATCTAAGTGTCACATGATCTGTCATTACATATACACACCTTTTTTTCAAAGGCCCCAGCCTGAAACACCTAAGCAAGAAGCCTCACTAACCAAACACTGCCATGAAGACTAAGGAGCTCTCCAAACAAGTAAGGGACAATGTTATTGAGAAGTACAAGTCAGGGTTAGGTTATAAAAAAAATAGCCAATTATTTGATGATCCCCAGGAGCACCATCAAATCTATCATAACCAAATGGAAAGAACATGGCACAACAGCCAACCTGCCAAGATATGGCTGCCCACCAAAACTGACAGACCGGGCAAGGAGGGCATTAATCAGAGAGGCAGCACAGAGACCTATGGTAACCCTAGAGGAGCTGCAGAGTTCCACAGCAGAGCCATATGCCATAAAGTTTGCCTTTATGGTAGAGTGGCCAGAAAAGAGTCATTACTTTCAGCTGAAAACAAAAAGGCACATTGTGAGTTTGCGAAAAGGCATGTGGGAGACTCCCAAAATGTATGGAGGAAGGTGCTCTGGTCTGATGAGACTTATCAAAGAAAACACTATGTCTGGCAAAAATCCAACACATCACATCACCCAAAGAACACCATCCCCACAGTGAGACATGGTGATGGCAGCATCATGCTGTGTGGATGTTTTTCAGCAGTCTGGACTGGGAAACTGGTCAGAGTTGAGGGAAAGATGGATGTTGCCAAATACAGAGATATTCTTGAGCAAAACCTGTACCACTGTGCGTGATTTAATGCTAGGACAGAGGTTCACCTTCCAGCAGGACAATGACCTCAAACACACCACTGCTAAAGCAACACTTGAGTGGTTTAAGGGGAAACATGTAAATGTGTTGGAATGGCCTAGTCAAAGCCCAGATCTAAATCCAATAGAAAATCTGTGGTCAGACTTAAAGATTGCTGTTTACAAGTGCAAACCATCCAACGTGAAAGAGCTGGAGCAGTTCTGCAAGGAGAAATGGGCAAAAATCTCAGTGGTAAGATGTGGCAAGCTCATAGAGACTTATTCAAAGAGACTTGGAGCTGTGATTGCCACAAAAGGTGGCTTTGCAAAGTATGGACTTTAGGGGGGTGAATAGTTATGCACATTGACTTTTTCTGTTATTTTGTCCTATTTGTTGTTTGCTTAACAATAAAAAAATAATAATCTTCAAAGTTGTGGGCATGTTCTGTAAATTAAATGATACAAATCCTCAAACAAACCATGTTAATTCTAGTTTGTGAGGAACCAAATCACGGAAAAAAAAAAAAGAAAAAATACAAGCACTGTATGGTTCACAAGAGAAGCTTTTGATATGTTCCAGATGTCAGTGTGCCTGTCAATCGGACTAGTGTTTGTTTAATTTTGTTTTTGGGCAGAGGGTTAGCCTATTGACAGTGCACCTTGTTCCAGAAATACAAAGTGGAGAGCCACTATAGATATCTATTGAGTATGTTTTTTTTTTTTTTTAACCCTGATTAACCCCTGAAGGGCCTCAATTTTAAGATGCTGTGATCAGCGATGAACACAGCATCTGGGGAGTGCAATGACGGGGGAAGGGGGAGGGGGGGGGGGGGCGAGATCAAAGGCCCCCGCTACATACAATGGAATGTGATTCGTGACAAAGTAATTCTTTACTAATCAAATTTCTTTGTGCAATCGAACTTTTGATAACTTCACTCATCTCTAGCTATGTCCTCTGTAGGCAGTGCAGTTGGTGTCCGGTTGTCATAACAATTAGACCTGGCTCTCCCTATGCATCCCTGCCAATTGGAAGTTTTGCCCCAAGTCTGACACGCTGACATTCTCAGTCATATGAGACCGAGCACGTCATGTGACCAGGAAGCGCAGCCTATTTAGATAGGCAACCTGCTGCTCACAGTTTGTCTGTGATTGGTCTTATTCTCCTGGATCTCCTCACTGGCCTTGTTCTGTGTAATTGACTACATGATTCTCAACCTCTGATTTGGACTGTGAATTTGAACTTTGCCTGACGTTTTGGACTCTGACATTTCTTCCTGTTTTTGACCCTGGCTTGTTTTTGTATCTAATTTGTCTATTTCTGGTTTTCTCTCTCTGTTCCCCTGGTATTGACTTCTAACTGTATCTCGTGATTCGGTTCAGTTTTGTCTCTCTTGGTTTTGACATGGCTTGTATTTTTCCTGTTTTTGTTGCTAT
The DNA here is from genome assembly GCA_033119425.1 of Bufotes viridis. Lineage (NCBI taxonomy): Eukaryota > Metazoa > Chordata > Amphibia > Anura > Bufonidae > Bufotes > Bufotes viridis. The sequence goes on along the minus strand of CM065592.1, from coordinate 11,372,895 downwards.
ATGTTACTAGATTATTTTCCTCCTATTCTTCCTTTCCCGCCTACTCTTGCGTGTATTTATGAAGGGATTGTCGACCAGTTGTGGACCACTACCTAGCACAGATCATGCAAGCAGTTAGGGACAGTGGGAAAGGTGAGTCAGGGCTCACTGCTCCCTAACCAAGACAGACACCTTTGCCATTTTGCCATCACTTATTAAATTACCTTTTATTTTGTTTTATTTGAGGACATTTAAAGAATTTTAACAGCACTTTTCCAAATGTTCAAAATAAAGATGAGCGAACCAGTTCATGACAAACCAGATTAATTATGAACTTTGCAATGTTTTGCATGAAAGATGGATCCGAACCATTTCAGATTTGTTTAGGATGAATCCACTAAAACAGCGCATAGCGCTATTTTACTGCTCATGTTGGCAAGAAAACCACTAGGGAGGAAGAAGAAGGGTGCTTACATGACCTGGAGAGGAAGTGGTCTGCCTGTGTCATGCCGTCTGCAGTTGTTATTAGTTAATTAATGTATAATTCTCTGTTCATTGTGTAACTACACCATCTAGTGGCCTTTTTACATACACTGCAACTCTTCACACTAGAAGTTTGACCCACTTCAGCTTTCATAACTTGTAGCCTATGAACTTTAGTGACATCATCAGCCCTGCACATAGCAGCCATTTCTCTCTTTCTCAGCCATCTTTTCCAGAAGTTACCACATGGCCTGGTAGTATCTGATCCATCCTCTACATCTAAGCTTGCGGTTGCATCACTGGTATGTTCACATAGCTGCATAACAATATGTTTTTTTTTTAATCAGATATTTTTATCGGGTTTTACATAAATTTGCTTAATACAACAACAAACCCCGAAATCCCCTCCTGCCCTTCCCCCTTTCAAAACCCACCCTCCCCTCCCATAGTCCTGTAACCTACAGAGTTCAGAGTTCATAGTCCATATAGCATATCCAGCCGTAGAGTCCCACATATATATGTATGTACATTCCTCTTCATAAGGCCTCATGCACACGACCGTTGCCTGCCTCCGCGTCCGCTCCTCCTTGAAATTTCGCGTCCGTCAAAAAAAACGGATGACGGACCGTTTTTTTTGACGGATCCGATTTTTATGGCAGATCATTGTAAAAATGCCTATCCTTGTCCGCGACCGTGAAAAAAATAGGACATGCACTATTTTTTTGACGGAATGAAAACACGGATCACGGAAGCGGAAGGAAAACGGTAGACCATCCGCATTTTTTGACGGACCCATTGAAATGAATGGGGAAGCATCCTATCCGTGAAAAAAAACGGAACGGACGCGGAAACAAACAACGGTCGTGTGCATGAGGCCTAACCCATATCTCTTGACGGTTCCGGTATACCGTTCCCCCATTACAAACACCTAGAGGGCATATGGCAGCCATACATTCATCAATTATGCCTTCTAGTTCGGTACCAATTACATTTGCAGAATACTACATTTGTTTTTGACTTAGGGTCTGCATACATTATCATAATGTTGCATCCAAGAGAGCCATATTGTCTCAAATTTTTTTTATCAAGCCTCTCTTCTGATAAACATATTTTTCCATTTGTACTAAGTTATGTATTCTAGTCACCAATTCCTGTATCGCTGGTGGTCGTCTATCTATCCAATGAAATGCAATGTTTTTCTTAGCTTCGTACAGAATCCATGCAGTAGCCAACTTCTTTTTCTCCATGCCTGGTAGTACTTCAATGTATCCTAATACACATGTTAAACGGTGAGACGTCTAGGCTTAGATCAAAAATGTTGTTTATTAATTCTATAACCTCCGTCCAATACCGTCCCAGTCTCAGGCAGTTCCACATGAGATGTATAAAATCTGCACTAGGCCTGTCACATCTTGGACAATTATCGTCCCCCCTGTATCCCATTCCTTTTAGGACTACTGGTGTTCTATAAACCCTGTGCAGTAAATACAATTGAGAAACCCTTTGTGCCTCGCTTACCACTAACAGTGGGCAATCTTGTAACACCCCCTCCCATCGTTCTTCGGTTCTGGGCTGGTACATCATTTTTCATTTGGCATACAATTGTAAAGGTCTACTTTTGTGTTGCATATCTATGAGTACGCTATAGTGGACAGATATCACTCCATTTGTGGTGCCGTTTGTTGCTGTAAGATCTATAATGCTATGTCTTGGTGCTGGGCCAATAGTTTCATATTTTCCCTGAGACTGTATAGCATGTCTGAGTTGTAAATATAAATAAATAATTTTTTGGGTATGTTGAATTCCTGCTGTAATTGTGTGAACTCTTTTAAATTGCCATCTAAGTACAGCTGAGACTCTCTGCTAAGACCATACTTTTCCCACACTTGTAGCTCCTTAATTTTATCCAACTCTTTATACATGTAATTAGGCCATTAGGTTTGAAAGGCGCCATCCTCCAGAGCGGACAATAAGCAATGTCATCCCAGAAGAAGACCTACTATCTTTCCTGCCGTATTCGCCGTCTCTCTATCCCCCCCAGCCTCTAATATGTTGTAGCTGGCTTGCTATGTAGTATAGCCACAGGTCTGGGATAGCCAATCCCCCATTTGTTTTTGGCCTTACAAGGTGGTGAGTTTAATACGAGGGACAGCTTTCTTACAAATTAAATCTCTAAAAATGCCACTTTTTCAGTAAGACTTCCATACTGGAAACCTTGCACTAAACTTGTTCTTCTCAGGGCTTCTGCCAAAGGTTCCACTGCCACCGCGAACAGTAACTGCGACAGGAGGAACCACTGTCTCATCCCTCTATGCAATCGAAATGAATTCGAGAGACTGCCATTTATCCGCAGTATGGCCTTTGGGCAGGCATATAGCTGTTGTATCCATTCTATATACTGATGCCCAAAACCAATTTTTTCGAGTACTAACCAAAAGTATCGCCATTCCACACTGTTGAATGCTTTGGCCGCATCGAGAGATGCAACCTCCACATTCGAGATGTGAACCTGGCTCGCCTGAATGTTCAGAAACAGCCACCTAATATTCACCACAGTGCAGGCATTCAGCATAAATCCAGCCTGGTCGGTTTAATAAGAGAATTTCTATCTCGATTTAATCGGCTTGCCAACACTTTTGCCAACAACTTCACGTCCGTTAGAAGAACCGATATGGGTCTATATGAATCCGCCTCCTTGACTTCCTTGCCAGGCTTCAGTATGAGTACAAATATGGCTTCATTGATAGAATTAAAAAAGCATTCTACTTCTTTAGCCTCTTTACAAACCTCTAGCAATTGAGGCAAAAGTATGGATGCATATCTCTTATATATTTCGGTGGGCAGGCCATCCTTCCCTTGTTCCTTATTGTCAGACTCAGTACCCAAAGCCTTTTCCATTTCATTAATAGTGATAGGGGCATCAAGCATAGTTCTTTTCTCTGCGTAGAGGGTGTGCAGTGGTAGCGGCTGGAGGAACTCCCGTATCTCCGCTTCTGATGCAGTCATCTTAGATTCATACAATTAAGAGTAAAACGACTGCATGATGTTAACTATTTAATCTGGGCCAGTGCGTATTACCCCTTCATTATCCCTGAGCGCAGCTATGTATGATGTTTGGTGTTGAGCTTTAGAGATCATGGCTAATAACCTACCTGCCTTTTCTCCTTCTTCATAGTAGAACTGCTTTTGGAAGAATCTTTTATTTTTCGCATTCATCAGTAGTCTGTCATTACATTTTTCCATTTTAACTCAGTTTCCTCATTAGGAGTAGCGATGTACGCTGCCTCTAGTATTTCCACAGCTGTTGTTAAATTTTGTATGTCTAGTTTCCGTTTTTTTGTATTAATGTCTGCTATCAACAGCCCTCTTAAGTAGGCATTCATGGTATCCCAGACCACGAGTGGAAAGGCTGATGGGAGGTTAGTTTCAAAAAATTCTGTCATTTTACTCCGTATCCCTCCAAGATCCGGTAAAGTATGCAACCAATATGGATTAAATGCCCAAACCTTATTTCCTCTTATCTTGGAGAATGGTCCGAAATTCTACGCAGAAGTACTTTACACTCTAAATGTAACGCCCCATATTAGTATTGCCTAATATCAGGTCTATCTGTGATAAGGAGTTATGGGTAGAGGAGACACACGAGTATTGTTTTGTCAGTGGATTTTTTAATCTCCAGTAATCTAGTAGGAGGGATTCCTGTTGGACTTTCCCAAATGGGGTAAGGATGCTCATCGTAGAATGGGGTCCTGCTCCCATTCTGTCTAATTCAGAGTTAACGACATTGTTAAAATCTCCCATAACTATTACTGGGATATCTGGCATGTCCGCTATAAAGGCCAGTACACTCTTAAGAACCTGTGGGGTGTATGGTGGTGGTATGTATACCCCTATTATTATACACCAGGTAGTATACAGTTTACAATGTAGGCAAATATATCTCCCCTCCTTGTCAGCCTTTTGGGAAATACATGTAAAAGCTATTGATCTATGCCCCAAAATGTTTACTCCTCTTGCGTAAGTAGAGAACGTATTGTGATAGCACTGTCCAGCTCAAGAAGGGCTAAGCAGTCGTGTTTGATCCTCCAATAAATGCGTTTCTTGGATGAAACATATCGCAGGATGATACTGTTTAATGCTATCTAGTATGACACGTCTTTTATTGTTGTCCTTTACCCCTCTAGTGTTCCAGCTTAAAAACTTACTTACTCCTGCCATGATATAACTGTAAACACTAAGAGACACACCCGGTTGTGGTCCAGGGTGTCCACCACCAGAGAGCGCAGCAGAGGCACAAAATTATGGTCCGGAACTCTGTCTCTGTTATTTCATATGAACATGGTTGCAGTCTAAATAAAGTCTAACGTAAAACTTCCCTGAAACTTCCTAACCTGAAAGAGCTAGTACCGTTCTATAGCCCCGTCAGCAGGGCCCCACCAAGTACACCTGTATTACCAGGCCCGTGGGATCAAAATAACACCTGCTGCTGAGGCCAGGCACCGGCTGCACCGTAGCTCCGCCCCCGCCCTTATATTCAAAGGGGATGGAGCGGCAGCGCTTTGGCATTTGCAGCAAGACAGATCCGGCAGGCTGAATAGCCTGCCGTATCCATCCTGCCGCAAGTGTGAAAGTACCCTTACAGTTAGCAGCTAGGAACCATGCCTGTCATTCAAATAGGATAGCGTGCTCATGGTTTATATCTGTATACCTTCATGGATGTGTAGCTACTTCATATGTGTTTCTGTTTGTATGTGCATTGCCATGCACAGTAATGTATTATACAGTATGCATTGTCATATGTCCGACTGCATTAGTAAGTGTATTCTTTTTCTGTTCCTCAGGTTCACTGGATACATATATCCTTGAAATAAAGACAAAGTTGGCCGATACTCCATTGTCAATTCATTGCCGGGAGAAGTTTAGCTGTATGTCAAGCAATGTACCTTCAAACAAAAGGATGATAGAACATCCTTATGTTTGAAGGATGTTCTATCATCCTGCAGCACTGACTTGCTCATCCAGGCTGTTCTATGCCTGGATGAGCAAGTCAGTGCTGCAGCAAAAGGTCATTTTGTGTTTGGATGTGAATGAGAGTGGATGGGTGTAGCAATGTTTGACTGAAAACAGTCAGGGACAATAAAAAATGTCAATCAAGCTTGTATTCCACTGCCAGGGACAGTGAAGGGAATTGCTAGAATTAGAAAGAAGAAGAATTGTGTGTGTAGAATAGAGACAGGCGGGGAGAGCTGCCAGCCAGCCTTCAGCCCAGTCTGAGATCCAGAGTAAAGATTAGAGAACCAGTTCATACAAATCCGGGTCCGTCTGAACTTTGCTATTTTTTTGACAACAGACGAAATACATCCAGGCCCCTCTAGACCTTTTTTAGTGAATTCACCATCACCACCTCTTCAGGCAGGGAGTTCTATAGTCTTACTGCTCACTGATCGTACAGCAAAGATTCCTCTTATGTCTTCGTGTACAAACCTTCTTTCCGCTAGATGCAGAAGATGTCCCCTTGTCACAGTCACAGTCCTGGGGATAAATAGATGACGGGACAGATCTTTGTGTTGCACCTTATATATTTATACATACTGTAGTTATTAGATCTTCTCTCAGTCGTCTTTTTTCTAATCTGAATAACCCTAATTTTGATAATCTTTCAGGGTACTGTAGTCCACCCATTCCAGTTATTACTTTAGTTGCCCTCCTCTGAACTATCTTCAGCTCTGCTATGTCTGTCTTGTTCACAGGAGTCCAGAACTGTAGACAGTACTTCAAAAGTAAAGTGGAATGACTATGCTTTCATCACGGGCATCTATACTCCTTTTGATGCGACCCATTATCTTATTGGCCTTGGCTGCAGCTGCCTGATTCTGGTTTTGAAACAGAAAGAGTTAAAAAAGGGAGGGGGGATTTGGGGGGCACACTCAGCAAGAGGGAACAGGCTTGATTGATGAAAATATACATAAATTGTATAAAATGATCCCTTTAATGAAATAAATAAAATCAAACATGAATCAAATACATCAACTGTCCGTAATCTGGCTAATAGTCTAGTATGCACAAGGATAATGCATAGTAATAATAGTCGTGCTCCATTTAAACATCCCACATACTTTGTGACCACAGTCCATCCAAAGGTATCAGATAGCAATAAGATAATAATTTGCAGAGATCCACAAGGAATGCAAATAAAAACATCCAGTGAGTCTGGTGTACAATTAATTAACAGTTAAATAAATGCAAGTATTCAATTCACTTGTGCTCCGATACAAACCAATACTTCTACACATTGTATATTGTTTCACAATGCATACTGCACCACAATGTGTGCTGTTCCACAATGTATATTACACGCTGTTTGCTACTCCACAGTATACTGTGCAATGTCCTCCACAAACAATTATTGCATTGTGCTAATAGCAGCAGCCTTATTTGCACAATCTCCTTCTTTACTTTCTAAATGGACCTGCCACCTTACCACATAGTCCTGTTGTTGTCATTCCGAGCGGCCGCCATAGGGAACCTCCATACATCCGCGGCGTCCCACGTGGTGTTTGGGTCTTGGCGCATCGTCCATCGTGACCCTGGAGGAAGCAGAAGCGCTCTGAGCTGAGGAGTCGGTCTGGGTCCTAGTGCCGGGGGTGACTGTAGTTTTCCCACGTCCGGATACACTAGCTTTCTGGAGTGGGGGAGAAGAAGAGAAAAAGGCCTTAATTTTTCTTCTGATACTTGTCTGATGCTTGTTGCATGCGCTATTGTTAAGCCCAAACGCGTTTCGGGGGTCTGCTCCCTTCTTCAGTGGGCAACAATAGCGCACAAGTTTAGACTCCTTTTATAGGCACTTGGTAGTCCAGTTGGGCAGAACCAAATCTCCGGACTGGATTTCATACAACAGTACATATAAAGCATATATAGAACACTACTAAGGTTAAAATATTAATTAATCACATACCAATGGATCAAAATACGTTAAACAATGTTTAACACCTGAATAAAATATATACTATATATAAAAGTAATTATGATATAAAAAGTGAGATTAATATAAAAAGTGAAGTATAAGATATATGGAATTGATGGAATGTAAAAGCGTGGAGAATTTATGCTAAAAATTTGTTTTATATTAATCTCACTTTTTATATTAATCTCACTTTTTATATTAATCTCTGGGGTGCTTTTGGTTGTTGATCCACTTGCAATACTCAGTATATGAACTGAAAGAAGTTGTAGTGCTCTGTGAGCTACTTCCCCTGAAAAACTCCTACTGCAGGAGGGGTGGGGGGAATGCTCCCCTAACTGAACTGTTCTCTTTCCAGCTCTCAAGCCCCTTTATCTTTCTGCAACCTTTCCCTTGGTAGGAAGCAGGGCGAGCCCACTTCTGCCCAAAAGGGGGAGAATGGAATGGTAAGTTCCATTCTATCTAAGGATCTCCCTGCCACATATACTGCCATCTGCTGGACAACCAGATACAGTGTATGTAATAACAAAACATGAGTTACATAACAATAGTTATTAGACACCATATCAATGGACCTGGAATCAAGTACACAGATGACATTATTTGTTAGCCAGTAGAGACAGTAGCAGGAATGGTAGTGCCTGTTCTGGGTCACTAAAGTTTCACTAAAATTCTTAAGTCCTTTTCCAAATCAGTGCTACAACATTTAGTATGAATTGATGACATGTAGTATGTACTGGTCATATGTAGAGTTGAGCGAACACCTGGATGTTCGGGTTCGAGAAGTTCGGCCGAACTTCCCGAAAATGTTCGGGTTCGGGATCCGAACTCGACCCGAACTTCATCCCGAAAGTCAATGGGGACACAAACTTTTGGGCACTAAAAAGGCTGTAAAATAGTCCAGGAAAGGGCTAGAGGGCTGCAAAAGGCAGCAAAAAGTAGGTACATGCCCTGAAAACAGATTTGGATAAGGAAATTAATTAAAAAAAAAAAAAAAAAAAAAAAAATTAACCAATATCAATTGTAGAGAGGTCCCATAGCGGAAAATCATGCGTCATATCAACCACCACAGGAGAAGGCCACTTCCAGTTATTTAGGCCCCAGCACCCAGACAGAGGAGAGAGGTCCCACAGCAAGGAATAAGGCATCATATCACCCACCACTGGAGAAGGCCACTTTCAGTTATTTAGGCCCCAGCACCCAGACAGAGGAGAGAGGTCCCACAGCAAGGAATAAGGCGTCATATCACCCACCACTGGAGAAGGCCGCTTTCAGTTATTTAGGCCCCAGCACCCAGACAGAGGAGAGAGGTCCCACAGCAAGGAATAAGGCGTCATATCACCCACCAATGCAGATGGCCACTTTCAGTTATTTAGGCCCCAGCACACAGACAGAGGAGAGAGGTCCCACAGCAGAGAATCATGCGTTATATCACCCACCACTGGAGAAGGCCACTTTCAGTTATTTAGGCCCCAGAATATAGACAGAGGAGATAGATCCCACAGCAGAGAATCATGCGTCATATTACCCACCACTGGAGAAGGCCACTTTCAGGTATTTAGGCCCCAGCACCCAGAGAGAGGAGAGCGGTCCCACAGCAGAGAATCGTGCGTCATATCACCCACCACTGGAGAAGGCCACTTTCAGTTATTTAGGCCCCAGCACCCAGACAGAGGAGAGAGGTCCCACAGAAAAGAATAAGGTGTCATATCACCCACCACTGGTGAAGGCCACTTTCAGTTATTTAGGCCCCAGCACCCAGACAGAGGAGAGAGGTCCCACAGCAGAGAATCATGCGTCATATCACCCACCACTGGAGAAGGCCACTTTCAATAATTTAGGCCCCAGCATCCAGACAGAGGAGAGAGGTCCCACAGCAGAGAATCATGCGTCATATCACCCACCACTGGAGAAGGCCACTTTCAATAATTTAGGCCCCAGCATCCAGACAGAGGAGAGAGGTCCCACAGCAGAGAATCATGCGTCATATCACCCACCAGTGGAGAAGGCCACTTTCAGTTATTTCGGCCCCAGCACCCAGACAGAGGAGAGAGGTCCCACAGCAAGGAATAAGGCGTCATATCACCCACCACTGGAGAAGGTCACTTTCAGTTATTTAGGCCCCAGCACCCAGACAGAGGAGAGAGGTCGCATGGCAGAGGTTCAGGATTCATGTCACCCACCATTGTAACAGGCCACTTTCAGTTATTTAGGCCCCGGCGCCCAGATTGAGGAGAGGTTCATTCAACTTTGGGTTGCACCGCAAGATCATGGTAAAAAAATGAGGATTCAATAAAGAAGTGCCCCGGAGTACAAGAATACATGGTTGAAGGGGAGGCAGTTATAAATGTCTATTCTGCACAAGGGAGGGACAGGTCCTGTGGGATCCATGCCTGGTTCATTTTCATAAGTTTGACTGTGGACAGGCGGCTGGGTTTGTCAGTAATGACTCTCCCTGCCGTGCTGAATACACGTTCAGACAAAACGCTTGCCGCCGGGCAGGCCAGCACCTCCAAGGCATAAAATGCTAACTCTGGCCACGTGGACAATTTGGAGACCCAGAAGTTGAATGGGGCCGAACCGTAATTCAGTACGTGGAGGGGTGTGCAGACGTACTGTTCAACCATGTTAGTGAAATGCTGCCTCCTGCTAACACGTTCCGTATCAGGTGGTGGTGCAGTTAGCTGTGGCTTGGAGACAAAACTTTTCCACATTTCTGCCATGCTAACCCTGCCCTCAGAGGAGTTGGCCGTGACACAGCTGCGTTGGCGACCTCTTGCTCCTCCTCTGCCTTCGCCTTGGGCTTCTACCTGTTTCCCTGTGACATTTGGGAATGATCTCAGGAGCGCGTCTACCAGCATGCGCTTGTACTCGTGCATCTTCCTATCACGCTCCAGTGCAGGAAGTAAGGTGGGCACATTGTCTTTGTACCGGGGATCCAGCAGGGTGGCAACCCAGTAGTCCGCACATGTTAAAATGTGGGCAACTCTGCTGTCGTTGCGCAGGCACTGCAGCATGTAGTCGCTCATGTGTGCCAGGCTGCCCAGAGGTAAGGACAAGCTGTCCTCTGTGGGAGGCGTATCGTCATCGTCCTCCGTATCCCCCGAGGCACGCACCAGTGATGGGCCTGAGCTGTGTTGGGTGCCACCCCGCTGTAAACCTGCATCTTCCTCCACCTCCTCCACCTCCTCCTCATCAAACTCGTCCTCCAGTAGTGGGCCCTGGCTTGCCACATTTGTTCCTGGCCTCTGCTGTTGCAAAAAACCTCCCTCTGAGCCACTTCTAACAGACTGGCCTGAAAGTGCTAAAAATGACCCCTCATCCTCCTCCTCCTCCTGGGCCACCTCCTCTTCTATTATCTACTTAAGTGTTTTCTCAAGGAGACATAGAAGTGGTATTGTAACGCTGATACCGGCTTCATCGCCACTGGCCATGTTGGTGGAGTACTCGAAACAGCGCAACAGGGCACAAAGGTCTCGCATGGAGGCCTAGTCATTGGTGGTGAAGTGGTGCTGTTCCGCCAAGCGACTCACCCGTGCATGCTGCAGCTGAAACTCCACTATCGCCTGCTGCTGCTCGCACAGTCTGGACAGCATGTGCAAGGGGGAGTTCCACCTGGCGGGCACGTCGCATATGAGGCGGTGAGCGGGAAGGCCGAAGTTACGCTGTAACGCAGACATGCGAGCAGCGGCAGGATGTGAACGCCGGAAGCGCGCACAGACGGCCAGCACTTTATGCAGCCGCTCTGACATGTCGGGGTAGTTGTGATTGAACTTCTGCACCACCAAATTCAGCACATGCGCCAGGCAAGGGATGTGCGTCGCAGACCACCAGATCGGGCTTGAGGCCCACCGGCAGAAACCACTCGTCGGTCGGTTGTTCAATACCCCATCACTACTCCTCCGTGGTGTGGGGCCTGTCCCCCAAATATATGAGTTTCAGAATGGCCTGCTGACGTTTACCCCGGGCTGTGCTGAACTTGGTGGTGAAGGTGTGTGGCTGACTGGATGAGCTAGTGGAAGCAGAGGAAGAGGAAGCCGAGTAGGAGGAGAAGGCTACAGGAGGCAAGGAATGATGCCCTGCGATCCTTGGCGGCGAAAGGACGCGCGCCAAAGAACTCTCCACCTGTGGCACAGCCGCCACTACATTTACCCAGTGTGCAGTTAGGGAGATATAGCGTCCCTGGCCGTGCTTACTGGTCCACGTATCTGTGGTTAGGTGGACCTTGCCACAGATGGCGTTGTGCAGTGCACACTTGATTTTATCGGATACTTGGTTGTGCAGGGAAAGCACGGCTGTCTTGGAGAAGTAGTGGCGGCTGGGAACAACATACTGTGGGACAGCCATGGCCATCAGCTGTTTGAAGCTGTCTGTGTCCACCAGCCTGAATGACAGCATTTCAAAGTCCAGTAGTTTAGAAATGCTGGCATTCAGGCCCAGGGTTCGAGGGTGGGTAGGTGTGAATTTATGCTTTCTTTCCAAGGTTTGTGAGATGGATAGCTGAACACTGCCGTGTGACATGGTGGAGATGCTTGATGACGCAGGTGGTGGTGTCGGTGGCACATCCTCTGTTTGGTGGGCGGCAGGTGCCAACATTCCTCCCGAGGCGGAGGAAGAGGCATAGGCACAGCAGAAGAAGGAGCAGGGGGAGCCTGAGTGAGTTCCTTGCTTTTAAGGTGTTTACTCCACTGCAGTTCATGCTTTGCATGTAAATGCCAGGTCATGCAGGTTGTGCTAAGGATCAGAACGTTAATGCCTCGCTTCAGGCTCTGATGGCACAGCGTGAAAACCACTCAAGTCTTGTCAACAGCACATTGATTAAACAAGTGCCATGCCAGGGAACTCCTTGAAGCTGCCTTTGTGGTGCTCGGTCCCTGGTGGCGGTGGCCTGTAGCAGGCGAACTCTCTTGGCGGCGGCTGTTCTGCTTTTGCCCCCTTCTCCCTCTTTTGCTACGCTTTTGGCTCGGTCTCACCACTGCCTCTTCCTCTGAACTATGAAAGTCAGTGGCACAACCTTCATTCCATGTGGGGTCTAGGACCTCATCGTCCCCTGCATCGTCTTCCACACAGTCTTCCTCCCTGACCTTCTGTTCGGTCTGTACACTGCAGAAAGACGCAGCAGTTGGCACCTGTGTTTTGTCATCATCAGAGACGTGCGGACTCCGATGAGGTGTTATTCCCATGTCCTCATTATCAGGAAACATCAGTGGTTGTGCATCAGTGCATTCTATGTCTTCCACCACTGGGGTAGGGCTCGGTGGATTCCCTTGGGAAACCCTAACAGCAGAGTCTTCAAACAGCATAAGAGGCGGCTGCATAACTTGAGGCTCTGACAGTTTCCCTGATATGCATGGGGGTGATGTGACAGACTGATGGGCTTGGTTTTCAGGCGCCACCTGTGCGCTTTCTGCAGAAGACTGGGTGGGAGATCATGTTGTGAACGTGCTGGATCCACTGTCAACCACCCAATTGACTAGCGCCTGTACCTGCTCAGGCCTTACCATCCTTAGAACGGCATTGGGCCCCACCAAATATCGCTGTAAATTCTGGCAGGTACTGGAACCTAAGGTAGTTGGTTCACTAGGACGTGTGGCTGTGGCAGATTTGCCACATCCTCTCCCAGCACCAGAGGGTCCACTAACACCACCACGACCGTGTCCGCGTTCCTTACTAAATGTTTTCCTCATTGTTACCGTTCACAAAGCACCACAATAAGAAAAAAATTATTTGGCCCAATGAATTGATTTTAAATTCAGGCCTTTTTTTTACAGGCACCTAACACTATCTGTCTATTTATGTACTGTATTACACTAATCCGGGCACAGCAGCAACCACTGATTTAGGGTAATATCAATTGTAGGGCTAGTATTTAGGCCCTGGATGAAAGGTATCCTTTTATGGACTGATTTACACTTGGAGATGCACATTAGCGTGTGAAAAAATATGTAGGATTATGCCTTCAGCAATTGTATTTTAACACTTTGTGTAATATACCCTTTAACGGACAGAAATATGATGGGGGATGCATGGTAGCATGTGAAGTTATTGAGGATGACCCTCTCAGCACTTCTATATACACCTTGAGTGTAATATACCCTTTTACGGACAGATTAACACTTGGCCTGCAACAGCTGGAACACCAGATTTAGTGTATTGCTATTTTGGCAATTGAATTTCCCAGACATTATTAAACTTGGCCAGCCACAGATGAAACCACTGATTTATGGTATTGCTATTTTGGCAATTAAATTTCACCCCAGAACAAAATATACCCTGTCACGGACAGATTTAAACTAGGCCTGCAACAGCTGGAACACCAGATTCGGGGTATTGCTATTTTGGCAATTTAGTTTCACCCCAGAACAAAATATATCCTTTGCCGAACATTATTAAACTTGGCCAACCACAGCTGAAACCACTGATTTACTGTATTGCTTTTTTGGCAATTGAATTTCACCCCAGAACAAAATATATCCGTTGCCGGACATTATTATGCCTTGCCAGCCACTGCTGGGACACCAGATTTAGGGGATTGCTATTTTGGCTATTGAATTTCACCACAGAAAATTATCTATCCTTTGTCAGACAGCAGACAGTATTACACTTGGCTAGCCACAGCTGGGACACCAGATTTAGGGGATTGCTATTTTGGCAATTGAATTTAACCCCTTAATAAAATATAGAAAATTCTATCCTGAGTTTATAGGGGTGACAATAAGCACAGCCAAGCCCTTGATGTAGGATATAGCAAAAAAAAAAAAAAACTAGTATTGATGGATTGATGGACTTGGTGGCTGGTGCACCACAATTCACAAAATGGCCGCCGATTACCCCAGAAGAAAGTGACATGTGTGCAGCCTAAAAACATGTGTTCAGCCTAAAAACCAGTGAGCAATTAACTTTCAGAAGTTGAATGATTCACAGCTGTAGATTGATCACTTCATTAGGTGTTTTTGTTGACTTTTCCCTGCCTAATCTCGCCCTCACAGAAGCTGCGTCCTCTCACTACACTAATCAGAGCAGTGTGACGTGCGGCGCTATGTGACTCCAGCTTAAATAGAGGCTGGGTCACATGCTGCACTTGGCCAATCACAGCCATGCCATTAGTAGGCATGGCTGTGATGGCTTCTTAGGGCAAGAAGTAAAACGCTAGCTGATTGGCTGCTGTGCAGCCCTTCAGAAAGCGGGAAGAAATCTCCGAACAACGGACCCGAACCCGAACTTTTTTGAAACTGTTCGGGTCCGGGTCCATGTCCCGAACACCCCAAAATTCGTTATGAACCCGATCTATGCTCGAACTGTTAGCTCAACACTACTTAGCGCCTTTATGGACCCAATAATATTTGTACCCCCTTTTGCTTATTTTTGTTTTTTTTGTTTTTTTGTCTGCCGCATTTCGTTGTGTGATCATTTATTTACTTTGCCACCCTTATTTAGTTTTTATTACCTTTGTTCTACATAGCATTGTCTAATAGGTACATGTCCACCCCTGCCCACTCTATTTTCCTCCTTTCCTCTCTTCCTTTTCCACTCTCCCCCTCATCACACTCTTGCACTCCCTTCACTTCTATCCTCAACCTCCTTTTCCTGTTACTCCTATATTCATGCTATATCCAATTTATTTTACGCACATATATACTTATTTATAATATGTCATAATATGCACTGATGTTTTTATTATGCTGATATTTCGGTTCATATCCTCGTGTCGTTATTGCTGATTTTTTATACATGAGATTGCACTTTTGCACTTTATAAATGGTGTTTTGACTTTGCGATTTTGTGATGTAGCACTTCAATTCCTATTGTTCTTATACGTATCTTATTCTTGCGATTCTGTGATGTAGCCATTTAATTACTATTGTTTTTACACATATTTAATTGATTGCACTATTGTATTTATCTAATAGGTTCTTGATGGGGCTATCCCTTGCTATATTACTGCATTTCTTGGATCTGTGTATAACTCTTACTTGTGATATACTCTGATTTGAACTTTCATTCGGGTGTGGCTCGATTTCCCTATTGATTTTTATGATGTGCACTTTCTCCTGGATGGGTCTCTGATGCTGCGGTCATGTGCTTCGTCACATCACTGCCGCGTCATACCTGTACCGCCCCCGGCATTTTCTTTCTATGCTGTTGATTGGTTCTCAGCTCCTGGCAGAGGCAGTCGCTGGGCTGCACCTCTGACGGTGCGGTCAGGTGCTCTGTCACATGACTGCTATGTCAGACCCGTCCCACCCCCGACTCCTCCCTGTGATGCCGATGATTGGCTGGACACGTTCGGAGTTCCACTTCTATTGGTATGAATGTCCCTATGTCTTTTAACTATTATACTACACACCTGTGAGGGCACTATATAAGGGGAAGATTTCCTTAATTTTATATCCCTGGAAGAAGCCAGGCTACTGGCGAAATGGCGTCGGGTTAGGAGGCGGCTGGGAGATTGACACACCATTTTGGTATGACCATTCATTTTTTCTAAACTCCAAACTTTTGCTCCTACATTTACCTTTGCTGCTATATTTGCCTGGGCTCCATTGATTATTGGAGCTTTGGAGTTTCATTTTTTGCCTTATATCTTTGTTATCATTTCTTCCTCCCTGTCTTTTGGTGTGCTGACCTCCCAGCCCCCTCTTGGTTCCTGTTCCTCATCCTTGTGTTCCACCTTTGTGCTGCCTCTTTTTATCATGTATGTATTTATTATTGTCAATAAAGCTTTTTCGATTTTCATTTGCTGAAAATTGTGGTACAAGTTTTTGTGTGATATATATGGCCTCACTTATCATGAGTCAACAATTTGTTATTTACTCCTGTCCGGTAATAATTGGGTGGCCATTCTCATTTTATGTAACAGTATAGCACAGTATCAAATCCCTTAGAAACGTCAATAAATATGACATCCATTGTCTCACTGTGGCCCAGTCTAGAAATTACCTCCTCATAGAAACTGATTGGATTGGTTTGACAGGAACTATCCCTCATAAACTCACACTGATATGGTGTTATACGCTACTCCAAATACTTCAGTATAGTATCTTTAGAAAACAGTGCTCTAAGTGTGGAAAGCTCAATGTCATGTGGGTTTTCAGATATATTCTGCTATTATACATACCTTAAATTAATGCTGCTTATGCTGCTGTTTTAATTTTCTTGCACTAGGTAGTAAGGGCCCTATGAATAACAGTTACGCAACTGATCCTTCTGGACAAGTATTTTATTTGTAAGTTAAAGACATAGATGTAATTAAATGTTCCTCCCTTTACAAACACATGGCACACTGATATTGACAACTTATAATAGTAATACAATGCGTTAATTGAAACAGGTATATAACTGCAGTTATTGAAGCACAACACATTCACAATTCACATTTACAAATAATACACAGTATTTTGACACAATATGTTGTGCTTTCAGCAGAATGTATGCTATTGATGGAGATGCTGGCAGTAAGCCTAGACATTTCTTAGGAACTGTAGAGTTTTTTATAAAAACAAAATAAAAAAAGACTTGCTAAATGTTTATTTACAGAAAAAAATGAGGTTGTTGTAGGCTTGAATGAAGAATTTGCAATGCAACATAAACTCCTACAATTGTCAGCAGCTGTATGAATGCTAAGTGAACCTGCCAGGCTTATGTAATCCTCCATCTTCATCCTCGCTGTCATTTTTTCCAGACAATTTTCAGTATAAAACGGAGCCATTGCTGTTTTGCTTCATTCATCTGAAACAAACATGGTGGATGTTGCTGAAATTCTGCCTCCTAAGACGTTCCGGATCAGCTGGTGATGCTGGTTGTTGTGGCGTGCTGACAAAGCTTTTCCACATTTCGGCCATGCTAACCTTCCCATCTGAGGTGCTGGCGCTGACCCAACTGCGTTGACGACGTCTTCCTCCTCCTCTGCCTCCAAATTGCGCTTCCATTGAGCACACCACGGTCAGGTGGGAATGCCATCAGCAGCGCTCCTACCAGCATACACTAGTATTCGCGCATCTTCCAATAACGCTCCAGTGACAGAATTAAGGATGGCAAATTGTCCTTGTAGCTGGGATCCAGCAGGGTGGCCACCCAGTAATCAGCACTGGTTAGAATGTGGACAACTCAGTGGTCGTTACGTAGGCACTGCAGCGTGTAGTCGCTCATGTGTGCCAGGCTGTCCAGAAGTAACAACAAGCTGTCCTCTATGGGAGGTGTATCGTCTGTGTCCTCTGTATCCCTCCAGCCATGCTCCACTGATCCCCATGAGATGCTTTGAATGCCACCCTGCTGTGAACAAGGTTCCTCCTCATCATCATTCTCCTCCTCCTAATCCTCCAGAACTGTGTCATGGCTGGACAGTTATGTATCTGACCTATGTTGGTGCAGGAACCCACCCTCTGAGCCACTTCTGAATGACTGGCCTGATATCCATGGAATGATCTCTCTTCCTCCTCCACCACATCCTCTTTCATCATCACCCAAAGAGTTTTTTCAAGGAGACATAAACAACGCTGAGAACGGCGTCATCGGCACTGGTCATGTTGAAGTACTCAAAACAGCGCAACGCGGCACACACGTCCCACGTGGAGGCCCACTCATTGGTGGGGAAGTGGTGCTGTTCTGCAGAGCGAATCACCCATGCATGCTGCAACTAACACTCCACTGTCTCTCCAGCATGTGCAAGGTGGATTTTTAACTTTGTGGGTATGTCACATATGAGACAGTGAGCAGGAAGGACAAAGTTACGCTGCAGCGCAGACAGGTGAGCAGCATCAGGGTGACAACGCTGAAAGTGCGCACAGATGGCTCGCACTTTCTGCAGCAGCTCTGAAATTTTGGGGTAATTTTTCAGGAACCTCTGAACCACCAAATTCAGCACATGCACCAGGCAAGAAATGTGCATCAAATTGGCTATGGCTAGGCCCAGAGCTGCAACAAGAGTTTGCCCATCATCGCACACCACCAGGCCGGGCTTGAGGCTTACTGGCACCAACCATTCATTGGTCTGTTGTTCCATGCCCACAGCTCCAGCGTGGTGTGAACAGCATGCTGTAATTTTCCCCTGGCTCTGCTGAGGTTGGTGGTGCAGGTGTTACACTGACCGAATGAGTAGGCGATAGAGGAGAAAGCGGAGTAGGAGGAGTAGGCAACAGGAGGCAACAGAAAATGTCCTACAATCCTCGGTGGCGGAAGGACATGAGCCAAACTGCTATCCGCCATAGGCCCAGCTGCCACTGTATTTACCCAGTGTGCAGTTAGGGAGATATAACTTCCCTGCCCGTGCTTACTAATCCACGTATCAGTGGTTATGTGGACCTTGCCAAAGATAGTGTTGTGCAGTGCACACCTGATTTTGTCTGCCACTTGGTTGTGCAGGGCAGGGATGGCTCACCTGGAAATGTAGCGGCGGCTGGGAACCACGTACTATGGGACAGCCTCCGCCATACGGTTTTTATAAGTCTCTGTCTCCACCAGATAGAATGACAGCATTTCAAAGGCCAGGAATTTTGAAATGCTGGCATTCAGGGCCAGGGATCGCTGGTGGGTTGGAGGTACTTCCTCTTTCTTTTCAGTGTTTGGGAAATGGACAGCTGAATGCTTCCATGGGACAGTCTGGAGATTCTTGGTGATCGTGACAGTGGTTGAGGTGCTGCCACATCCTCTGTTTGCATGGTGGCAAGTACCACTGTCAGTCCAGGGGGGGGGAGAGAAGCTGAGACTGCAGCAGAAGAGGGAGCAGGAGGAGCCTGAGATCCTTTGTGGTTTTTGATATGAGTTCTCCACTAGAGCTTGTGCTTTGCATTTAGATTCCTAGTCTTGCTGGTGGTGCTCAGGTTTAGAACATTTATGCCTCGCTTCAGGCTCCAACTGCACAGTGTGCAAACCACTTGCATCTTGTCATCAGCACATTGTCTGAAGAACTGCAACCTCTCTTCACTCCTGCCCTCCTTTCTGGTCTGCACACTGCAGAAAGCCGCTGCAGTTGGCACCTGTGTTTCGTCATCATCAGAGACATGCTGCAGTGGTCCTCCCATGTCCACATCCTGAAACATAAAAGGTTGGGCATCAGTGCACTCAATCTCTTCCACTTCTGTGGCAGGGCTATGTGGATGGCCCATGGAAACCCTGCCAGAAGAGCAATCAAAAAACATAAGAGTCTGCAGCATGACTTGGGGCTCAGACTGCTTAGCCAATTTGCAAGGGGGTGAAGTGAAAGACAGATGCCCATGGGCTGCAAGTGCCAACTCTGTGCTTCCAGCAGGCAACCGGGTGGGAGACATTATGAAGGAACTGGAGGCACTGTCAGCCACGCAATCTACTGCCGCCTCTACTTGTATTCAATCTACTGCCGCCTCTACCGGTATTAAGTCCTACAAAATAGCGCTGAACGTTCTGTCGCCTACGTGCACCTGAGGAAGGTGTTTCATTTGGGCATGTAGCTGGCACAGATCCACCACGTTCTCTACATGCAACATTAGCTCCAGCAGCACCACGACCAGGGCCACATCCCTTATTTGATGCTCTCCTCATTCTTTGAGGTCATCCACTGAACTAACAGATGGATTAACTATATTAATTTCCCTGTCCCGGATGCAGTGCAGGTGTACCTCCCACCAAAAATGGGTACATGTCACCCACTGAACTAACAGATAGATTAACTATATTAATTTCCTTGCCATGTATGTAGTGCAGGTGTGTCTCACACAAAAAATGGGTATATGTCACCCACCGATCTAACAGATGGACTAACTATATTAACTTCCCTGTCCTGTATGCAGAGCAGATGTACCTCACGCCAAAAATGGCTATATGTCACCCACCGATCTAACAGATGGATTAACTATATTAATTTCCCTGTCACAGATGCAGTGCAGATGTACCTCACACCAAAATGGGTATATGTCACCCATTGAACTAACAGACAGATTACCTATTATATTTTTGTGTCAGGGTACAAAGATGCTGCATTGCACCCACAAAAAAAATCACTATAGGTCACCCACAGAATTAACAGCCAGATTAATTATTATATCTCTGTGTCAGGGGTGCAAAGATGCTGCATTGCACCCACAAAAGATTGCTATAGGTCACCCACAGAATTAACAGCCATATGAGATATCTAACACTCTCTCTCACTTCAGCTGCCTGCTTCCTGTCCCTGCACTACTCAGAGCTTATGGGTGATGCTATACAAGATCCAGCTTGTATAGAGGCTTGGTCACATGATGCAATGGCCAATCAAAACCATGCTATTACTAGGCATAGCTGTGATGGTTTCCAAGTGCCCACAGCTTTAAAGCTTGTTGATTGGCTGCCCTGCAGCCTTTCAACAAGCTTTATTAAATGCCCAAACACTGAACTCAAACTTTTGCTGCAAAGTTCGGGTCTGGGTACGAAAACTCGTAAAGTACGGTATGGACCCGAACTTTGCAGTTCGGGTTCGCTCAACACTATATGTAACTAATCCTGTGGGGGTAGTATTATTGGGTAAAAGATGGAGGGCAGTGTTCTTAAAGGAGCACTCTTAGAAAGCATCATTACTATTAGGTGGCACTGTAGGGGGCACTATTATTAGTGAGAACAATCTGGGTGAGAATTATTACTATTAGTGGAATTTTTGGGAGCACTTTAGGAAGTAGCTCTATGACACTGATATTTTGGGGTGCAGCAGGATAATACTGTTTGGGCACTAGGAGGGGAAGGATGATGGAAAAGTGAGGAAACAAAAATATTTGTGTGGCAAACTCTACTGAGATGAGACATGGCTGAAATAATTCATTATGTAAGCCTGGTCAGATGTGGACTATGAATAACTGGACTCCACTTTTACTGGAACCTCAATCTCCCTGTTGGCTGTTAGTGAACTGAACTAGCCTTGGTGACCAATCAAGTCAACTAAAATGGAAGCCAGATGAAACAGAAAAGTAGACTGCTCTTAGGCCTGACACTTACTCTCTGTGTCTGCCCTAAACCACTTCCCTTTGAGTGATGAGTTTGAGTGGGTTGAATGGGTTAACTGGGTTTGAGTGGGTTCAATGGATAGAAAAAGCAAATGCAGTTCTTAAACTCCATATCCTCTACCACAAAAAGACACAATGTATGGTAGTCCCCTCTGCCATGGAGCCAGTGCCATCTTGGTGCCAGCCCGAAGATTCTTACCCAGCTCATATCCCTTTTCACTACTGTACTGGGTGAAGCACTTAATCCTTTATGCCTCTTTGCACTTGCACTTCATTCTATATATCAACATAATAACACTTTTGGAGATCAAAGACCTATTTCAGTGAAGTCTTTTGTTTTTGACCCTATTTGATTGCAACTCTTTTTCTAATAGCTGTGCAGTACTGATTGTACTTCCCTTCACTTTCTCAAACCTATCTTAAGCATCACCTCCATCATTTAGCCTAAAAAAGGGTTGTCCATGTTTTTAATATTCCCCTGTGGTACCTGTGAAGAAAGCTATATTCCCCATCACTCTGTTCAAGCTCCATTGCTCCAGGGCAGTCTTCACTGGACTTCGATTTACAGATAGAGATCAGGTAAGTAGTTTAGCTTTCTTCACAGGTACTGCAAATTGGGGCAAAAAAATAATCATTGTACAACCTATTTAATGTTGCATAAAAGCAGCAAAAAGCCATTTGACCCACCTGCTATTATAAGTTCTCCTAAAATCACCTGGTCTTCGTCGAAAAATAACATCCAAATCGTGAAAAAAAAATTATCTGAGCTTTTTTAATGTCTTTATTATTAAGACAGTAAATAAGTGGGTTCAGTGTTGGGCATATGATATTAGTCAAAAGAGAAAAATATTTCCCATAACTTGTTGAGTGCTCAGACGATGGCCCAAAGTACATAACCACCGATGTCCCATAAAATAAGACCACCACCATAACATGGGAGGTACAGGTTGAGAAAGTCTTAACTCGTTTTGTAAATCTCATTTTTAATACTGAGCATAAAATACAAACATATGATACTATAATGAACAAAAAAGGGAGAAAAAGGGCAAGAAAACAAATCACGATAATCAAACCTTCACTGGAATTGGCATGTTCACAAGCCAATTGCGTCATAGCTACAACTTCACACATAAAGTGGTTTATCTGGTTTGGATAGCATAATTTAAGAGGATTCCCAAATAATGGAAGAATAAACATCGCAAAGTTTAGGATCAACACAAGAGCAGTCAATCGATAGCAATTGTTCCACCTCATCAGAACCAGATAGTGAAGCGGATGGCAGATGGCAACATATCGATCATAAGCCATTAGGGCAAGGAGGAGACACTCAAATCCTCCCATCAGAAGAATAATGTAGAACTGTGCTGTGCAGGCAGCTAGTGAGATTAACCTCTGTCCAGATATAAGGTCAACCAACAATTTGGGTAAAATTGCTGATGTAATACACAAGTCTAAAACAGACAAAATGAAGAGGAAAAAGTACATAGGAATATGCAAATTGGTATTGAGAAGAATCAGACACAAAATAAGACCATTTGCATTAAAAGATACTAAATAGATGAGTAGGAATACCACAAATAGCAGAATGTTTATCCTTAGATCCTTGGAAAATCCCAGTAGAATGAATTCAGTGGCCAGAGTCTGGTTCATCTTGAAACATCCTGGAAGACAATCAACCTGAAATGAGTGAACTTCCAATAATAAATTGTTGTCCTATTTGTCCAAATCAACCAATAAATTTGATTCAGGTACTAATCGAATCTACCCGAATCAAAAGTCCTATACATTCTTGGAAAATCTTTCTCTCTCTATCTCTCGCTTTCTTTCTCTTGAAAAATTCAACCAAACAAATCTGAAGAAATTCTGATTCTAACTAATCAATCCACTCATCTCAAATTTAGCTTAGGAAAAACTTCACAGTATCCATAGATATAATATATAATTAGGCAGATTTACTAATCCTGTGTACAAGGACCCATTTGGTGTAATTTACTCCAATATCTCATAAATGTGGGCCACAGTATTTTAATTGAAAAGGCAAAACTAGCAAACAAGGTATCTGGTAGTGACTCCAAGATCCTCAAAACATAAAGCGGTGGCTAAAAGATATTTTCTTGCAAGAAAGAAAAAACTGAGAAAATGTTTGTGTATCCCATTTTCCTTTTTGTGTATCCTGAATTACAAATAATATGTAGAATTGTGTTGAATGTTTTCTCTGTTGACCCTGCCGATTAAAATGACAGCTGTCTTGTGAAAATCTGTGTGGCATTCCCAAGAAAAAAATATACATTTGTTAAGCAAATGAGGACTTCAGTGTCTCGAAGGGACAGTGTCTAGACCTTCTGTGCACCTCATCTCCTCAGCTTTCAGTGCTAGCCATTTCCCTCAAGGAACTGATGTTCTAATTTCCATAAACAGTAAAATAATTTACAGGAATGGTACAGCTGATTTTCACAAGACAGGTATCAGTTTAATTAGCAGGATCATCCCTACCAGGTATTTTGTCTGTTTTAATAGGGTTGACCCTGCTGACAGGTACTCTATAAAGCTTTGAAAATAAAAATGTTTGCATTATTCTTTAGGATTTTTTAATCTTGGGATATCTTAAGCCAAAGGTTAGGAATCACACATTTGCAACAGTGAAATTGGAGATTTCCATGGCTCACATCCATTCCCTTGACGAGTTCACTGACCATATATGTAGCTTCTTCTCCATTGGTGCTGGAATTAGTCCATTGGATTGATCAGGTTCCTAAACACCAAACTCCAAAGGCAATATGTGAAGAAGGTTTTTCTTAGCTAAGGGGATCTGGGATAAAAATTCCAGAATGGAGACCTGCGCTGATCGTAAGTGTGGTTAAGTCAGTGGTATAGGCTAAGTAATGTCCAATAGTGCACGCTCAGTTTGGTTCAATAATCACAGTTAACTTCTCCTGAAGGGATATCTAGACAGGTCCTCCGTCTCTTTCGGGTAGGAGCCAGATGTCAGAAGTATTTTCTGTTCAACTCCTAGCAGGAGCAATGCTCCGGCCGGCAGCAAAACGTTCGTGCGGGGGGAACTAGCAACGCGAGGTCCTGGAACTTCGTCGTGTGACGTCACCGCACTTCTGTAAGGATGCCTCCAGGGGACACAAATCATCCGACGCGTTTTTGAGCCTAAACGCATTGCATTCGTGCCTGCGAATATTGAACCGAACTGAGCGTGCACTATTGGACATTACTTAGCCTATACCACTGACTTATTATTTATTTTTTAACAAACCGCACTTACGAATTGTTATGCCAGATCCCCTTAACAGACGTCTCTATTACCAGTGTTAGCAGCCCGCTGGTTTCGAGACCTTGCTGCGGTCAGCATCAAGTTGCGGTACAGTTATAGGCGAGTGGAGCGCGGGTCAGCGCACATTTGAAATTTGTTTTTCTTAGCTGTGTTTGTTGAGCACCTCCTTTAACAATATCATATTCATTGTATTTAGTTTTGATAAAACTAAGGACACCTCATGTGAAATATTATGTTTATTTAACATATCTGGACAGATGAAATCTTCCTGTATGTATAGATAATGGAGGCGTTGTCTATCTCCTTTTCGGTCCTAACTAACCCATCTTTCCCACAAGATGTTTTAATTAGTATCAGTGGCGTAGGGATCGCTATAGCAGCCATAGCAATGGCTATGGGGCCTTACGCCACTGGGGGCCAGGGCTGCCGGCTGAGGAGAGCACTCTTGCTGGGGACGCACTCCTCCCCACCTAGCACCGCCTCCTAGCTAATTTATTCACTGGACTTGCCTCAGTAATTGAAGAGAAGCGCCATAATCTCACACAGACGCACTGGCAGGGGCATCGAAGTGCGCATGCGCCGTCTTCCTGGCCTTCCTGGATGATACTTAGAGGGGGATCTGTGGATGAAACTTAGAGGGGGATCTGTGGATGACACTTAGGGGGTGGATCTGTGTATGACACTTAAGGGGGGATCTGTGGATGACACTTAAGGGGGATCTTTGAAAAGGGGAGATCTGTGGATGGCACTCAAGGGGGGATCTGTGGATGTCACCTAAGGGGGGACATGGGGATGGTACTTATGGGGGATCTGTGGATGACATTTAAGGGGGATCTGTGGATGACACTTAATGAGGGATCTGTGGATGGCACTTAAGAGGGGATCTGTGAATGGCACTTAACAGGGGATCTGTGGATGGCACTTAAGGGGGGATCTGTGGAAGGCACTTAAGGAGGGATCTGTGGATGACACTTAAGGGGGGATCTATAAGTGACACTGAGGGGGGATCTGTGGATGAAACTTAAGGGGGGATCTGTGAATGGTATTTAAGGGGGATCTGTGGATGACACTTAAGGGGGATCTGTGGATGACACTTAGGGGGATCTAAGGAGGGGGGTGGGGATGTTGGGGTGGAAGGTCCTGGAGGGGTGTTTGGTTGGGAGCTCTGGAAGGGGTGGGAGGTCTGATAGGTATGTGGGGGTGGGAGATCCTGGAGGGGGGGGGGGGCCCATAAAATGTTTTGCTATGGGGCCCAGTCATTTCTAGCTATGCCCCTGACTAGTATATATATAGCTGTAGTCTGATCTAACTGAATTGACTTGATCCCAGCTGGCAAAGAGTGGTATACAAATTGAGCAGATACAGTGTACAAGTGGATCCTGCTGTCCCTAAATTTAGAGAGAAGTTGGTACAGAGAGAGTTATCATATAGGGTAGGTTCCCACCCAGAATTAGGTCACCTTGCTGTGGTGGATGGTGCTGAAAAGATTTTGATCAAAACATCTTATATTGTGCAAATAGAATTAGTTCATATGTTCAATGTTTGTAGATTGCTGTTTTATTGTGTATGCTTTTACTATTATTAATTCTACAAGCCAGAAGATCATCTATACATGGAGAAGATTACATATAACTAATAACTTGCCATGACCAGTCTATCCCAAAAAATATAGGGCCAGATTTATCATTACAATTACATCTTACTCCACTTTTACATATGCCCAAAGTCACTTTTGGTTAGTCAGATTTATTAATAGTCCTTTATTACTGAGATAAATGTGGTTTATCCTTCAGTAAGCGGCTTTACAAAAGTCGCACGTCTTTACAAAAGAGTTGCATGTTCTATTAAAAAGTCACATGAGATAAGCATGGTCCCCCCTGAAGTGAAACTGCGCTGTATTTTTTGCAACTTTTTTGCAACTTTTTAAATGGTCGCAATAGTAAATCTGTTTAGAGATTAATTAACATAAGAAAACACGCCCACTTTCACAAAACTGGAGAGCTTAGTGCAGAGCTTGAAAAAGTTGCCAAAAAAGTGCAATTTTACCGATTGCGCATTTTTTTTTTACTTTTTCATTCCATTAAAGTGACATTAGCTAATAATAAATCTGGTCCATAGTCTATATGTAGAAAATAAAATACTAACATAAGAATTTAATAGCCCCAGTATTTCATCAGAGGACCCATAGGAGGTTTTGCTGCTTTTAGCATCAAAATGCTAGTGTCTTTGAGGAGTCTATTCGTGTGGGACAGAGAGGTAGTACCCAGAAGGAACCTGCATTGTCTAGAAAGAACATCAGGACAAAAGTAGTTTGGCAATAAACACCTAGACAAAGCTCAGGACTGGAACAATGTGACTGGAGAGATGATGTGTTAGTTTACTATAGTTCGAGATCACACATTTTCACTAGAAGAACCAGCATGGTGTGGGACATGTGCTGGTCTGGTGCTGATTTACTGCATTCGGACCTGTGAAGCCCACCATCATAAACTTGAAGAAAATGTGAGATCATAAGTAAGATAAATGAGGAGGACAAGCCAAAACTGGAGGCCACTCTGGTGGTCGGGACTATGGGATCACACTTAGGCCGGTGGTTTTTCCTATAGTGTGCAAGCAAGACCACTGCTGCTGGGTTGCAGTGTGGTTGTAACTCCTGGAAATGAGCAGTGATGGAAAAATGAATCACAATACATGAGTAAGTGCATAATTATTATTTTTGTCTACATGATAAATGCCATTTGCCGTAGTGAGACAACCCCTTTAAAATGGAAACTTTTTTTTCTCCTTTATTCATATGAAGGATCAATCTTCTTTGAATGTTGTAGCCATGAAGACACATAGAGATGTACAAATAAATCAGTAGATTATTTTTTTTTTACCAAGACTGTGGACTGTAAAGTTACCTTTTATATTTTGATTTTAGCTATTTTTAAAATTATTGTAAAAAAGACACAGGTCTAATCAGATGTATACCAGCAAAGGTCACAGAGTAAACTGAGAGTGTTCCGTGATCACTTACCAAAATCACAGAAGAAATTTAAGAGAGGTCAACTTCACGATATACGAGTCCTTGGGTCCCAATCACTACAATACCACCAACAAGTATCAACAGGAACAGAAAAATAGTATTAGGTCGTGTCTACTATCAACATCAGTGACCAGACTAGAATGTATCAGGTGAACATTGCAATATTCTTTACTACCATAAAGTTACGTCCTGAACTTCCATTGATGAGGACACCAAAGGTGGTGGAAATGTAGATTAATACTCCTTTATGGTTTGTACCTGCTCTTCTGTAGAACACTATACTGTACCTTCATATTCAGAAGTACAAACAGCAGTACAAATGGTGGTACTTAAAACATGGACATTAATGGTGAGGTTCCTATGACAACAGAGAAGAGAAAACGAGGAGACGTATTATCATTGCTCAATGAGCTGCAGGCATCGGGATGTCAATGATATCTTAACACAAGAGAAAACAATCTCTGATGGCTTTTAGGCTTTTGGTAATTTCTTAAATTTGAGGTGGATTGAAT
The DNA here is from genome assembly GCA_033119425.1 of Bufotes viridis. Lineage (NCBI taxonomy): Eukaryota > Metazoa > Chordata > Amphibia > Anura > Bufonidae > Bufotes > Bufotes viridis. The sequence continues at coordinate 11,344,706 of CM065592.1, read as the reverse complement.
AGCAGAAGTGCAGAGTTGCTCTGGAGATTAGGATCACTTGTCCATAGAGCTGTCAGTCTAAGATAGAATTACCATGCACTTAGTGAGAGGCTGTGAGAACGGTTGATGGTTACATCCCTGGGGCTCTATGAGAAGAAAAACCTTCCTCCTAATTCCAAGGGCAATTTTTATAAACTGCAATTTACAGTCACATATGTAACCAGACAGAACAATCAGAAAAAACCCGTATATATACTATATGTGTTGATGAACTCCAGGGATTAATTATAGTCATATAATGTTAAATTTAGAACATATTATTAACAAGACACAAGGGATTTACGGTGTGTATTCCCTTACTAGCCACAAGTAATATTATCTCATTGGATCAGATTTAACCTAATCATAAAATTAATTGACAAAAAACACATAAAGCCAAACTAAGTATTAAAGCAGAAAGGCATAACATAGAACACAATTATTTAATACCTGCTTTCCACATTTGTAGCCCCCACTAGAACATTACTAGTGGCTCAATGATAAATATCTTATATTGTTTTATACATCACATATTACTAAATCATAAAGTCCATGAGTAAACCATAGCAGCAACACCAAAGCAAATACACGTATATGACATAAATTCATATATTATTGATACATATATACCAAATACATGACAAACATATTAATTTATAAAATATCAGTACAACAGGTGGATACAGTGGAAAAAAGAGGGAATCACCCCCAACTATGGCCTGCACTGTGCTCAAGAATAAAGGACCAAATAAAGCCCTTATAGCAACAGATAAGCAATAAATAATGGTCACAGGACGCCTACTGAGTAAGATACCTTTAAGAGAAAAAATTGCTGAATACGGCAGGAAGTACAACCTGCATCCTAAAGATTATATACACAGCAACAATAAACATCAATAATAAAGGTACAATATAAAGGCCTATAAGGACCATATACACACCGTAGAATGGAGGGACACCCAACCCCAACGTGCGTTTCGCCAACGCTTCCTATCATTTTATTCCACGCCCCGTGAGGAAGCATTGGCGAAACGCGCGTTGGGATTGGGTGTCCCTCCATTCTACGGTGTGAATATGGTCCTTCTAGGCCTTTTTATTGTACCTTTATTATTGATGTTTATTCTTGCTGTGTATATAATCTTTAGGACACAGGTTGTACTTCCTGCCGTATCCAGCACTTTGTGTATAGGGATAGTGCATTGCATTTTAAAGGCAATCAAAAAGCTGTCTATTATAGTCCCCTTGTGGACTACTAAGTGGTAAAAAAATAATAATAATAGCAATCCTAAAATACTCTTTTCAATGAAAAAAATTGCAAAGAAAACATCTTACCCATATGTTTGGTATTGCCGCAACTGTAACAACCCAGACTACATAAATATCATGTAAATTATCCCCTACGTTGAACACCTTAAAAAAAAAGACAGAATTGCTAAGTTATTCTTAGTTGCCACCGAAAAAACGTAATAAGAAGCAATCAAAACGCGACATTTACTCCAGAATAGTGTTGAGCGAACAGTTCGAGCATAGTTCGGGTTCATACCGAATTTTGGGGTGTTCGGGACACGGACCCGAACCCGAACATTTTCAAAAAAGTTCGGGTTCGGGTCCGTTGTTCGGCGATTTCTTCCCGTTTTCTGAAGGGCTGCACAGCAGCCAATCAGCTAGTGTTTTACTTCTTGCCCTAAGAGCCCATCACAGCCATGCCTACTAATGGCACGGCTGTGATTGGCCAAGTGCAGCATGTGACCCAGCCTCTATTTAAGCTGGAGTCACGTAGCGCCGCACGTCACACTGCTCTGATTAGTGTAGGAAGAGGACGCAGCTTCTGTGAGGGCGAGATTAGGCAGGCAAAAGTCAGCAAATGCACCTAATGAAGTGATTGATCTACAGCTGTGAATGATTCAACTTCTGCTAGTTAATTGCTCACTGGTTTTTAGGCTGCACAGAGCGTTTTTCTGTCACTTTTTTTCTGGGGTGATCGGTGGCCATTTTGTGACTTGTGGTGCACCAGAACAAGCTGCCACCGAGTCCATCAATCCATCAATACTATTTTTTTTTTTGGCTATATCCTACATCAGGGGCTTGGCTGTGCTTATTGTCAGCCCTAGAAACTCAGGATAGCAAATTCTAAATTTTATTAAGGGGTTAAATACAAAGGCCAAAATACCAATCCCTTAAATCTGGTGTTCCAGCTTTGGCTAGCCAAGTATAATACTGTCTGCTGTCTGGCAAAAGATAGATTATTTTCTGTGGTGAAATTCAATTGCAAAAATAGCAATACCATAAATCTGGTGTCACAGCTGTGGCTGGCAAAGTATAATAGTGTCCGCCAAAAAATATATTTTGTTCTGGGGTGAAATTCAATTGCCAAAATAGCAATACCCTGAATCTGGTGTCTCAGCTGTAGCAGGCCAAGTGTTAATCTTTCCGTAAAAGGGTATATTTTGTTCTGGGGTGAAATTCAATTGCCAAAATAGCAATACCCTGAATCTGGTGTTTGTAACGGATCAACGGGTGGGGACCCGCTGGGCCACTTACCGGTTTGGCTTTGGGCCAAACTTGGGAGTGGAGTCTAAGTGTCCCCCTGGTTTTCACCCTTTATCCCACTCCAGGATGCGGAACCTGTACTCAGCTGCAGGGGAGACACCAGGTCGCTACCGCAAGAGTGGTCCCGGTTAAGTGGCAGCTGGCCGGGCAGGCCAGAAAGCCCAGATGCTAGCACGGGGAAACAGGCAATATAGCAGACAGCTGCAGGATAATGCTGAGCTGAGCAAGCGGTATAGTAGAGCTAGTGCTGAGAGAACAGCAGAGCTGAGTTAGTCCAGGTGGAGCTGGTGTAACGATCTGCACAGCAGACAGAGGCGTGGTCGACAGTCCGAGTCTTTAACTTGAGAGCAGCGAGGTACAAGAGGATCAAGCAGAGACGAGGTCAGGATACAGGCAGAGGTCATAAGCAGGATATCGATTGCAGGAACAACACAAGCCTTAGCTGTAGGAAGTACAATATTGCTCAGGCATTGCAGGAAGGGGGAAGCACCCTTATAAAGGTGGTGCCTGGCCAGGATTGGAGAGAGGGCGGAATCAGGGGCGTGCATTAACCCTTAAGGTACCAGGACGCCTGCGGCTCCTACAAGATACAACAGAAGCTGTCGTAGCCTGCGACAGCGCAGGAAAGCGGGTCCGAAGCCTACAGCGAAGAGGAGGAGCCCCGCGTGCAGCTTGACTGAGGTACGTAGTCGGACGCACTGCACGCTGGCGGCTGCCAACTGCCATTGTTACAGTGTTCCAGTAGTGGCTGGCAAAGTATAATAGTGTTCGCCAAAACATATATTTTGTTCTGGGGTGAAATTAAATTGCCAAAATAGCAATACCCTGAATCTGGTGTTCCAGTAGTGGCTGGCAAAGTATAATAGTGTCCGCCAAAACATATATTTTGTTCTGGGGTGAAATTCAATTGCCAATATAGCAATACCCTGAATCTGGTGTTCCAGCTGTTGCAGGCCAAGTGTTAATCTGTCCGTAAAAGGGTATATTACACTCAATGTGTATATACAAGTGATGAGAGGGTCATCCTCATTAACTTCAACCATTGTATTTCTGTCCGTTAAAGGGTATATTACACAAAGTGTTAAAATTCAATTGCTGAAGGCATAATCTTACATATTTTCTCTCACGCTACTGTGCATCTCCAAGTGTAAATATTAGCCCTAAAAGAGATATTCCCCTAAATCAGTGGTTACGGCTGTGCCTGGATTAGTGTATTACGCTACATAAATATATAGGCAGATAGTGTTAGGAGCCTGTAAAAAAAAGGCCTAAATTTGAAATCAATACATTGGGCCAAATATTTTTTTTCTTATTGTGGTGCTTTTTGAACGGTAACAATGAGGAAAACATCTAGTAAGGGATGCGGACGCGGACGCGGTCGTGGTGGTGTTATTGTACCCTCTGGTGCTGGGAGAGGACGTGGCCATTCTGCCACAGCCACACATCCTATTGAACCAACTACCTTAGGTTCCAGTAAACGCCAATATTTACAGCGATATTTGGTGGGGCCCAATGCCGTTCTAAGGATGGTAAGGCCTGAGCAGGTACAGGCGCTAGTCAATTGGGTGGCTGACAGTGGATCCAGCACGTTCACAACATTATCTCCCACCCAGTCTTTTGCAGAAAGCGCACAGGTGGCGCCTGAAAACCAAGCCCATCAGTCTGTCACATCACCCCCATGCATATCATGGAAACTGTCAGAGCCTCAAGGTATGCAGCAGTCTCTTATGCTGTTTGAAGACTCTGCTGGCAGGGTTTCCCAAGGAAATCCACCTAGCCCTTTCCCAGTGGTGGAAGACAAAGAATGCACTGATGCACAACCACTGATGTTTCCTGATGATGAGGACATGGGAATACCACCTCATCGAAGTCAGCACGTCTCTGATGATGACGAAACACAGGTGCCAACTGCTGCGTATTTCTGCAGTGTGCAGACCGAACAGGAGGTCAGGGAGGAAGACTGTGTGGAAGATGATGCAGGGAACGTTGAGGACCTCACGTGGAATAAAGGTCGTGCCACTGACTTTCATAGTTCAGAGGAAGAGGCAGTGGTGAAACCGAGCCAACAGCGTAGCAAAAGAGGGAGCAGGGGGCAAAAGCAGAACAGCCGCCACCAAGAGAGTTCGCCTGCTACTGGCCACCGCCACCAGGAACCGAGCACCCCAAAGGCAGCTTCAAGGGGTTCCCTGGCATGGCACTTCTTTAAACAATGTGCTGACGAGAGGACCCGATTAGTTTGCACGCTGTGCCATCAGAACCTGAAGTGAGGCATTACTGTTCTGAACCTGAGCACAACCTGCATGACCAGACATCTACATGCAAAGCATGAACTGCAGTGGAGTAAACACCTTAAAAGCAAGGAACTCACTCTGGCTGCTCCCTCTTCTGCTTCTGCCTCGGCCACTTCCTCCGCCTTGGGAGGAACGTTGGCACCTGCCGCCCACCAAACAGAGGATGTGCCACCAACACCACCACCTGCGTCACCAAGCATCTCCACCATCTCACACGGCAGCGTTCAGCTCTCCATCTCACAATCCTTGGAGAGAAAGCGTAAATTCCCACCTAGCGATCCTCGAGCCCTGGGCCTGAATGCCAGCACTTCTAAACTACTGGCCTTTGAAATACTGTCATTCAGGCTGGTGGACACAGACAGCTTCAAACAGCTGATGTCCATGGCTGTCCCACAGTATGTTGTTCCCAGCCGCCACTACTTCTCCAAGACAGCCGTGCCTTCCCTGTACAACCAAGTATCCGATAAAATCAAGTGTGCACTGCGCAACGCCATCTGTGACAAGGTCCACCTAACCACAGATAGGTGGACCAGTAAGCACGGCCAGGGACGCTATATCTCCCTAACTGAACACTGGGTAAATGTAGTGGCCGCTGGGCCCCAGGCGGTGAGTTCCTTGGCGCACGTCCTTCCGCCGCCAAGGATCGCAGGACATCATTCTGTAGCCTCCTCCTCCAACTTGGCTTCCTCCTCCTCTTCTTCCACCAGCTCATCCAGTCAGCCACACACCTTCACCACCAACTTCAGCACAGCCCGGGGTAAACGTCAGCAGGCCATTCTGAAACTCATATGTTTGGGGGACAGGCCCCACACCGCACAGGAGTTGTGGCGGGGTATTGAACAACAGACCGACCAGTGGTTTCTGCCGGTGGGCCTCAAGCCCGGCCTGGTGGTGTGCAAGAATGGGCGAAATCTCGTCGCAGCTCTGGGACTAGCCGGTTTTGACGCACATCCCTTGCCTGGCGCATGTGCTGAATTTGGTGGTGCAGAAGTTCATTCACAACTACCCCGACATGTCACAGCTGCTGCATAAAGTGCGGGCTGTTTGTACGCGCTTCTGGCGTTCACATCCTGCCGCTGCTCGCCTGTCTGCGCTACAGTGGAACTTCGGCCTTCCCGCTCACCGCCTCATATGCGACGTGCCCACCAGGTGGAACTCCACCTTGCACATGCTGGAGAGACTGTGCGAGCAGCATCAGGCCATAGTGGAGTTTCAGCTTCAGCACGCACGCGTCAGTCGCACTACGGAACAGCACCACTTCACCATCAATGATTGGGCATCCATGTGAGACCTGTGTGCCCTGTTGCGCTGTTTCGAGTACTCCACCAACATGGCCAGTGGCGATGACACCGTTATCAGCATTATAATACCACTTCTATGTCTCCTTGAGAAAACGCTTAGGGCGATGATGGAAGAGGAGGTGACCCAGGAGGAGGAGGAGGAGGAGGAGGATGAGGGGTCATTTTTAGCACTTTCAGGCCAGTCTGTTAGAAGTGGCTCAGAGGGAGGTTTTTTGCAGCAGCAGAGGCCAGATACAAATGTGGCCAGCCAGGGCCCACTACTGGAGGACGAGGAGGATGAGGAGGAGGTAAAGGAGGATGAGGATGAAGCAGGTTCACAGCGGGGTGGCACCCGATACAGCTCAGGCCCATCACTGGTGCGTGGCTGGGGGGATATGGAGGATGATGACGATACGCCTCCCACAGAGGACAGCGTGTCCTTACCTTTGGGGAGCCTGGCACACATAAGCGACTACATGCTGCAGTGCCTGCGCAATGACAGCAAAGTTGCCCACGTTTTAACGTGTGCGGACTACTGGGTTGCCACCCTGCTGGATCCCCGGTACAAAGACAATGTGCCCACCTTACTTCCTGCACTGGAGCGTGATAGGAAGATGCACGAGTACAAGCGCACGCTGGTAGACGCGCTCCTGAGAGCATTCCCAAATGTCACAGGGGAACAGGTGGAAGCCCAAAGCGAAGTCAAAGGAGGAGCGAGCGGTTGCCAACGCAGCTGTGTCACGGCCAGCTCCTCTGAGGGCAGGGTTAGCATGGCAGAAATGTGGAAAAGTTTTGTCTCCATGCCAGAGCTACCTGCACCACCACCTGATACGGAACTTGTTAGCAGGAGGCAGCATTTCACTAACATGGTTGAACAGTACGTCTGCACACCCCTCCACGTACTGACTGATGGTTCGGCCCCATTCAACTTCTGGGTCTCCAAATTGTCCAGGTGGCCAGAGTTAGCATTTTATGCCTTGAAGGTGCTGGCCTGCCCGGCGGCCAGCGTTTTGTCTGAACGTGTATTCAGCATGGCAGGGGGCGTCATTACTTACAAACGCAGCCGCTTGTCCACAGCCAACGTGGACAAGCTGACGTTCATAAAAATGAACCAGGCATGGATCCCACAGGACCTGTGCCTCCCTTGTGCAGAATAGACATTTATAACTGCCTCCCCCTCAACCATGTATTCTTGTACTCCGGGGCACTTCTTTATTGAATCCTCATTTTTTAACTTTACCATGATCTGGCGGTGCAAACCAAAGTTGAATGAACCTCTCCTCAATCTGGGTGCTGGGCCGAAATAACTGAGAGTGGCCTTCTCCGGTGGTGGTTGATATGACGCATGATTCCTTGCTGTGGGACCTCTCTCCTCTGTCTGGGTGCTGGGCCGAAATAACTGAAAGTTGCCTTCTCCGGTGGTGGTTGATATGACGCATGATTCCTTGCTGTGGGACCTCTCTCCTCTGTCTGGGTGCTGGGCTGAAATAACTGAGAGTGGCCTTCTCCAGTGGTGGTTGATATGACGCATGATTCCTTGCTGTGGGACCTCTCTTCTCTGTCTTGGTGCTGGGGCCTAAATAACTGAAAGTGGCCTTCTTTAGTGGTGGGTGATATAACGCCTTATTCCTTGCTGTGGGACCTCTCTCCTCTGTCTGGGTGCTGGGGCCTAAATAACAGAAAGTGGCCTTCTCCAGTGGTGGTTGATATGACGCATGATTCCTTGCTTTGGGACCTCTCTCCTCTGTCTGGGTGCTGGGCCGAAATAACTGAAAGTGGCCTTCTCCAGTGGTGGGTGATATGACGCATGATTCCTTGCTGTGGGACCTCTCTCCTCTTTCTTGGTGCTGGGGCCGAAATAACTGAAAGTGGCCTTCTCCAGTGGTGGGTGACATAATGCCTTATTTCTTGCTGTGAGACCTCTCTCCTCTGTCTGGGTGCTGGGGCCTAAATAACTGAAAGTGGCCTTCTCCAGCGGTGGGTGATATGACGCCTTATTCCTTGCTGTGGGACCTCTCTCCTCATTCTGGGTGCTGGGGCCGAAATAACTGAAAGTGGCCTTCTCCAGTGGTGGGTGATATGACGCATGATTCTCTGCTATGGGACCTCTCTCCAATTGATATTGGTTAATTTTTATTTATTTTATTTTATTTTAATTCATTTCCCTATCCACATTTGTTTGCAGAGCATTTCCCTACATTTTGCTGCCTTTTGCAGCCCTCTAGCCCTTTCCTGGACTATTTTACAGCCTTTTTAGTGCCTAAAAGTTCGGGTCCCCATTGGCTTCAATGGGGTTCGGGATATAGTTCCGGTCGAGTTCGGATCCCGAACCCGAACATTTTCGGGAAGTTCGGCTGAACTTCTCGAACCCAAACATCCAGGTGTTCGTTCATCTCTACTCCAGAATGATACCAATGAAAAATAAAGTTGTCCCACAGAAATCAAGCCCTCACACAACTCCCTATAAAGAAAACAAAAAACGGTATGGGTCTTGGGAAGTGGCAATGCAAAAACATTTTTTTCTTTTATAAAAAAAAGGGGTTTTATTGTAATAAAAGTAGTAAAATGGCAATATTTCACTGAATGTCCCACCAACAGCACATCTTAAAAGGGAGCCTTCCGCTCCTGCTGCTTTACCGCAGCTTTCGTCACGACAAACTGTTTATACACCTGTTTTATCATAACACCTTAAAGTGATCTCCAGTCTGGGGCCGGGCATCACAAGTGTGAGTGGTAGTGTCTGACAAAACAACTATTAAAGAACCAGAAGCAGGTATTGTAATGGGAATAGGGACAATAAAGCGATAGTATGTTGGAAAAAAAATTGTGTAGATTTTAGGGAGTTTTAGTTAAGCAAAGCTTTGAAGAAGGCTCGTCCCACTGCGTTAAAGCTGCTTACTGCTGTGCTGCTGCAATTCAGCTATTGACAGTTATACATTATATAACCACCAACCTACAAGAACAATTATATATATAATCAGAAGATAAACCTTTTGGCACACTGCTTATTTGCTAGGAGTCGGGTTCCTACCCCGTTTAGTATATGAAAAGATAACTCCAGCAATATGCGTTTCCAGGTGCTTTTATTGAAAATGCGGCACGTGACAATGTGACGTTTCGGCCTAGATGGCCTTTATCAAACTGTGTGACAAACGAATAAACAATAATCAATAATTGTATAATTGCACAAATGGCACATATGGCACATATTCTAGATAAATAACATGTATAAATGTACATCCATATATATCCAAAGGTAGCAATAGATAGAACTCTATATACATATAAGGCCATCAGAATCAATACAAACTAGCTGAAGAGCTGGTGACAGGTAGGAGAGCGGATCAGGCTAAATCAGAGCAGTTAAGGAACCAAACAGTATGATATATGGTGGAATTCAGTAAATTATGTACTATCAATTCTATGGTAGTGTAAAGTATGGTGGATATGGTGTGTGGTATGAGTCAAGTCACTGTAGGGGAACTAGGAAGGTAAATCTAGGAAACATGGTACATAAGTGAAGCCCCAATGTCCTGATGTAAGTGGGTACACTGAACAGTATATTGGTCAGACTGGGGATGAACTAAAACTCACTAAGGTGCAGTATTGCATCCGGATGAACTTACCAATTGCCGCTGGTGGGTATGAGGTGCAGGAAGGCTGCGCTGTAAATAGAAAGAGCGTGAGTCCACACGCTTGTATGAGGAGCGCATGGTGGAGCGGTGCAGGCGCCGCTATAAAGTTGAGGAAGCGGAGGTGACGTCACCAGATGTGCGTCACTGCTCCGGGTGAGGGCGGAAGTAGTGCGGTCCACATTATGCGTGTCAAGCCTCGCTTCTAAGGAGGAAGCGCATGCGCAATGCGCGAACCTCCTAAACTATCGATATAAGTGATAAATGTGTATCCCAATGGCAATATGGATTATGGGTGCAGCGGTCATAGTTTGTTAGGTGGGGAAATAACTAAGTGGAATAAAACCAAGCAGTATATCACTGTCAGTGTGTATCTATATAAAAACAAGTCAGGTGTATGGTGGATGTGTGTGACCGTGTGTGTAAGGGAATTATGGGGCATCTGGTGGATATCTGTGTCTGGAACGTGTCAGGTGTATGATGGATGTGTGTGACTGTGTGTATAATGAGATACCAGGGTATACGCAGAAAATTGGATTATGGTATCTGGTCCTGTGTGAGATGTATTTACACCATGAGTATCATGTTGTAGGATTAAGAAGAACATAGGTAGCTAGAGTGCTAAAAAAGGAAGGATACCGCTCTCCTAGGTCATGGATCGCTTGTCCTTAAAACGCCTGAGGAAAAAAAAATAGAAGACTGTTAGTATAGGCATTGTAAGTGGACACAAAAGAATCATCAGATCAAGAGTACAATTCATTTAGCAAATTGTATAAGCAGATCTCCGATTCGTCAGCCTTAATGGAGTATTATTTGCAAATGTCGAGTAATTCATCAAGGTCACATGGGAGATCCGTAATGGTGGGTCCCGAATCCTCAGAGCGGATCCATCAGGTGAAGCTCTGTATCTCATAGTCTCTGTTCAATCCCTTAGGTTCCAGCGTATCCAATTTATGGATCCAGAATGCCTCCCGTTGTTTGAGTTGTGTGATCCGGTCATAGCTTTGCCTATGTCGTAATATTTGTTCTATCACCTGAAACTTTAGTTGTGTCAGATTATGATTAGCAGCTTTAAAGTGGGCTGGGACTGGGAAAAGGAGGTTTTTACGTCTTATGGATGATTTGTGTTGACAAACACGGTCCCGTATCTGCAGTTTGGATTCACCGACAAATATTTTGCCACATGGTCATTTTAATAGGTAAATCACATATGAAGAGTCGCACGTGACAAAGTCATTAATTGGGAAGCGTTTAACTGATTGGGGGTGAAAAAAATGGGGTCCCTTTTGGACATTTGTGCATTGAGCACAGTGAATGCAGGGAAACGTACCTTTCTTTGGTGTGGTAAGAAGCCTTTGTCTAGGGATGGGCAGTGATGAGCCTATATCCACTTTGACTAAAAGGTCTTTTAGGTTTTTTGGTCGACGGGTGCATGCTAGTACAGGGCTTTTAAATTCAGGTATGTTGGGGAAGGCCTTTTGTAAAATGGGCCAATGGTTCCTGATACTGTTGAGCACTTTTTTAGTTGTAGGATGGTAAGTGTGGACAAAAGGTATGCGGCTACTGTTGGTGTTGAGTTTACGGGATGTGGTAGTCTTGGTTTCTTTGAGTAAATGATTGGGGTATCCTCTCTCTTTGAAGCGGTCCTTCATTTCGGTCAGGCGTGTCTGTAATTTTTCTTTTGATGTGACAATGCGTCTAATTCGCATGTATTGTGAGGTCGGGAGGGATTTTTTTGTGTTGATGGAGTGGAAGCTAGTGTAATGTAACAAGTTGTTACGGTCTGTAGCTTTACGGAAAAGATCTGTGGAGAGTGTTCCACTGGAAGATTTGGTCACAGTTGTGTCTAAAAAGTCAATAGAAACGGGGTCAAAATGTATTGTGAACTGTAGTTCCTGGTATATGCTATTGAGGAATCCATGGAAAGGGATCAGGGAATCTATGGGGCCCCTCCATATGCAAAAAATATCATCAATGTACCTTTTCCAGATGATGGAATGTGTGGAAAACCGGGCGTCTGGGTAAATGAAAGTCTCTTGAAAATCATTCATGTAGCAATTTGCATATGGAGGGGCCACGTTCAACCCCATAGCGGTCCCTTGACACTGCAGGTAAAAAGAATCCTCAAAGAGAAAGAAGTTGTTGGTGAGAACTATTTCTAGGAGTTCCAAATGGAATGCTGTTGTATCTGGATTGTTAAGATGGGTGGCGAGGAGTTTGCGGACGGCTTGGAGTCCTTTTTGGTGTTGGATGGATGTATATAAGCTGGAAACATCCCATGTGACTAGGAAACTGTCCGGGGGTAATGCTGGAAGATGATGAATGACATGGAGAAAGTCTGACGTATCCAATAGGAAAGATTTGGTCTGTTTGATGAGGGGAGTGAGGGATTTCTCTAAGAGAATTGAGAGGGGTGATAGGATCGAATTGGTGGATGCTACAATAGGTCGACCGGGGGGGGTTTTGAAGATCCTTGTGTATTTTGGGAAGTGTGTATAAAACCAGGATCACGGGGGAGTTATTGGATCAAAACTTGACTGTAGCCTCATCGATCGTACCCCTATTGTGAAAATGTTGTAGGGTTTTTTGTATTTTTACTTTAATTTGAGGAGAGGGGTCAAAGGGGAGTTTTTTGTAGACTGTCTCATTCTGAAGTTGGCGGTATATCTCTGATTTGTATTGGGTTCTGTCCATTAGTACTGGTGCGCCCCCTTTGTCTGCTGGTTTCATTATGAGTTCCTTCTTTTTAAGTAGGGAACGAAGGGCCTGTTTTTGAACATTGTTTAGATTGCTCTGGTATTTATATCTACCCATTTGTAAATCTTTTTTGAATTGGGCCATGTCCCTCTGTACTAGTGAGACAAATGTTTCTATAGCGGGTATGTTTTGATCTGATGATTCTTTTGTGTCCACTTACAATGCCTATACTAACAGTCTTCTATTTTGTTTTTTTTCCTCAGGCGTTTTAAGGACAAGCGATCCATGACCTAGGAGAGCGGTATCCTTCCTTTTTTAGCACTCTAGCTACCTATGTTCTTCTTAATCCTACAACATGATACTCATGGTGTAAATACATCTCACACAGGACCAGATACCATAATCCAATTTTCTGCGTATACCCTGGTATCTCATTATACACACAGTCACACACATCCATCATACACCTGACACGTTCCAGACACAGATATCCACCAGATGCCCCATAATTCCCTTGCACACACGGTCACACACATCCACCATACACCTGACATGTTTTGATATAGATACACACTGACAGTGATATACTACTTGGTTTTATTCCACTTACTTATTTCCCCACCTAACAAACTATGACCGCTGCACCCATAATCCATATTACCATTGGGATAGACACATTTATCACTTATATCGATAGTTTAGGAGTTTTTCGCGCATTGCGCATGCGCTCCCTCCTTAGAAGCGAGGCTTGACACGCATAATGTGGACCGCACTACTTCCGCCCTCACCCGGAGCAGTGACGCACATATATATAAAATTCTACACAAGCAGTAGAGTTATGCCATAACTGCTGTGGTGGGGCAGCCTAAGTGGGGCCACCCTAATGTGAAGTGACTGTAAAATGGTGTGGGTGGGTGAAATCAGCGGAATTGACATAAGCCTGGGCCCACAGGTGCCTATAAATAGCCTTGTAATCAGCCTTCCCTCCCACAAATACAAATATATTTGCTGAACACTTGTGGTCGGATCGGCTATCAGAAGGTGTACCTAACCTATCTAGCCCTATCTACAAAAAGCAGTAGAGTTATGCCATAACTGCTGTGGTAGGGCAGCCTAAAGGGGCCAAAATGAGCAGACCTTAGTTTAGAGCAAAATATACACATACCAGTATGACACCCACTTTTAAACGCAAAAGACATTTCACGATAAAGGTGTGGAATATACCATACATATCACAGTGACTTCAATTTACCTTACCTCTTTGTCAAGTGCACCGGCATATCGTTCTTGGAGGTAGATAATGCTGCTGTGATTGAAAGAATGGCCGGTAATCAGAAATGATTTACTCCTATGTTGACTGACAACATATGAACATATTTCAAGAAGGTCTGCATACTGAGAGCTGCAGACTGAAACAAACAATGGTGAATCTGCTGGGAGGGCCTAAATGAACTCCAACAATTTGCCAAGGGCCCTCATCGGACACCAACTGTACCAGGTGGCAAAATACTTCCCCTCTACTTATTCCCCAGGCCACACTTTTTTTTTAAAGGAACCAAAAGTTAGAAAATGGCGTATGCCGTCTTACTTTAGTAGTAGATCAAGCGGAATATGTAAACTCACCAGGCCTGGGAATCCATAAAACACGAATACATGGCTATTTCAATTAACGGGCTAATGTTGCCTGTAATGAGGACAGAGAACGTACGCACAATACCTGCAGTTGTGACAGGACATAAGCTTAAGGTCGTGATAAACTATGTATGCTGCGCCTGTAGTCGTGATAGGACTTTTTCGTGTCTGTAGACGTGACAGACTTTGTAACTTGCGCCTTATGACCGTACCTCCTACTGGAAGGCGGACCGATACCCAGGACCTGGGCCCGACACCAACACCCTCAGCCCGAGTTTGTAGATGAAGTAAGCATACCTGTTATAAAGACAGAATGTACACGCAATATCTGCAGCTGTAACAGGAAATAAGCTTAAGGTCATGATAGACTATGTATGCTGCTCCTGTAGTTGTGACAGGACTTATCGAGTCTGTAGACGTGACAGACTTCGTAAATAGTGCCTTATGACTGTACCTCCTACTATTGTGGGACACGTTATAGATTTTATCGGTGCCATTTTAGGGTGCACATAACTTTCAGATTAACTTTTATTAACTCTTTCTGGGAGGGAGATGGGAAAAAACAGCAATACTGCCACTGAGTTTTTACGTTATAAATTTTGGGATGTTCATTTTTCGGCATAAATGACATAAATGACATAATTTATTTATTCTCTGGGTCAGTACACTTAAAGCGATACCAAATATATATATATATATATATATATATATATATATTACTACTTTTGTGCCACAACCCAATACCCATAACTTTTTTGTTTTCTTTCTATGGAGTTGTGTAAGGACTTTGGGTTAAACAACACTTTTTGATCGCTTGTTATTAAGTTTTTTCAGTGAAGACTAAGAAAAAATGAGCGCTTCTGACATTTATTTATTTTTTCACTTACGTGATATTTTTGTAGTGCGGGTCGCTACAGAAACAGCGAGACAAAACATATGGGGGAGATTTTATTTTTGTGATTTTAATGGAAAAAGCATTTTTTATTGAATGAACTATTTTTAATTTTTTTTTAAATCTCCTAATAATCCCACAAGAGGACTGTGACTGGTAATCGTTTGATTGTTTCTAAAATTCAATTCACTATCCCTGTAGTGCATGGCATTATAATGTCAGTGCTACACTGACACTGACCAGCAGGCTGATGGGGAACACTCAAGGCAGGCTTGGGGCATTTACCAGGTCCCAGCCTACCTATAAACACATCAACGGGTTGCCAATGGGAGGCAGAGGGAGTCTACTCCCACTTTCACTGCTTACATGAAGCTTGGTTATATTCCCATGTGAATTTTCAACCATGAGTTCTAAATTACCCTCATACTTACCCTCATATTTGGTTCAACCATCAAAAGTAATCAGGCTACCATTGGACATCTTGATGGCAACGTGTTGAATCACTATATTCCAATAGCACTGATAAGGATGGCATTAAAGAGGTTGTGCCAAGTTTAGCAAATTATCAACCATCTACAGGATAGGGGATAAAATCAATCCAGGTCCTTATGGAACTACAGGTCAAGCATGCACCTTGCCATTCCACTAACTCCATATATAACTGCTGGAGATAGCCGAGAACAGCACTCAGCTGTTTCTAGCAGTGCCAAATGAATGAATAGAGAGATGGGGTGTATGCTCAACCTGCCATTCCATCAGGCTGATATGTGACCCCAGTTCTAGGAATTGGTATGTATGGAAGCTCCTTTCCATTCATTTCTTTTTTTTATTATTATTAATTTTCAAGAAATACAGAGAGAGAAAAATCACAAAGTGTACATTGGTTCCTAAGATAACGAAACATCATGTCAGGGTGAACCTCATTAGAGAAAAAGCAGGAGAAGAGAACCATATACATAACAAACTTGAAATTAGGACTAAATAAGCGAGGAGGGAATCCTCCTCTTAATTTTGGTATTCAGCTTATTGAAATTTGTTTACTGTTATGAGCCACAGATATATAATTTCCAATAAACACCAAAAACATAAGCAAAATGAAAGAAGGGGGGCAGAAAACAGGAGGGGGGGGCATAAAAAGCATGACCAGACGATGTGGGTTGCACTGCGATCAGGTAAGGTGCCACAGGTTGTTACTATAGAGTGCTGCTATAAGACGAGGGGTAAGTCCCTAGAACTTATGTATCAATCATAGGACCTCAAGTCCTTGTACTGTGTGGTTATATTTTATGTAGTGTATCCTCTGAAGTGAGCCCAGGGGCACCATACTGTCTTAAAGAAGGTGTGGTTCTTCAAGTCCCATTTAGCTACGGTAGTTCTTCCAAACGGTATACACTATCAACTTTATCTATCTATTGCACTACTGTTTGGGGAGGATCTGATTTCCAGTAAGTAGTAATAAGTATTCTAGCTACGGCCAAAAGATGCCTAGCTCATCTTGATGCCTGATGCCATATGTTTTGGTATCTTATCTGGTGCTAAATGGAGAAGATAAAGTTCTGACATTAATGGAAATTTGAGACCTGTAATATTATTCACATGTTGCAGGATAGATTTACAAAAGGGAATAGTAGAAGGGCAGGTCCACCAGAGGTGCAAAAATGTACTGGGGGAAGAGCGACATCTCCAACAGCTTGGGCCATAGTTTGGATTGCACTTACTGAGAGTTACAGGAGTGAGGTGCCATCTTGTTAGAATTTTATTATATATTTTCTTGTATTCTCACTCACTTGGAAGCTAGTTTGGGAGATAGAAAGTGTGTCTGCCGTTCCTCAGGGGTGAAAGTCTTCCCTAGGTCTTCTATGCCCATAGGAAAGAGAGTATGTTGTCGGGCTTAGGTTGCAAGAGATATTTACATGTCAGCGATATAAACTTCTTGGATCTGTTCGCTCTCCATTAATTTCTAAGGGATTGCTGAAAATACCCGAGCCCTTGCTTGGCTACTTCCGTAAGTTCCATAGAAATGAATGGAGCTGTGGTCGTGCTTGCGTGGTGTGCTTCTCATTCATTTCAATGGGACTTCCAAAAATAGCTGAGCATGCAGCATGCACGGTGTGCCCTCCGACACTTTATGAGTTCCTTTCTAAGAAAAAGTGCTGGTCAAAGAGATGGGACCTGCTCCATTAGACATTGTGGCATATTTTAGAGATATGTCCCCAATGTCCCAGATGGGAATAACACTTTAAATATGTTATGTATTTTCTTAACTCCGACAACATAAGCAATCTTTTTTTCATTGATAGGCTGGATTTTGTTCTTCATAACAATTATTTAGCATTTGACCATGTGAGATTTCAGGGACTCTGATGGTTGTGTAGTGCTCCCAAACTTGTTGTAGGTTGATGGCAAAAGAAGCTTGTACACTGATCATGGATATACCAAAAACAAATAATTAATATTCTTCCATTGATGATATTTTATTTTTTGTAAAGTCCTATTGATTTGTGCTTGGAATTTATCAGCATTATGAACAAAAATATTTGGCATATGCACCTCACCCATCACGTGCCAGGTTAATCTTGATACCTCTAGTATCGAAGTTGGGGAAAATCCTTGGAATATCCTGGTGTCTTTCTCCCCATGGAACCAGAGGACCAAGTTGACTGATGTAGCTCTGATTGTGGCACCCCTACTTTAATATTTTTGTTTTTAAGCTGTAAAACAGATTACCTTATACTTTGTAGAATGTTTTTTTTTTTTTACCTTTTTCAGAATAAATATGTGGACTTTAGACACCTGGAATTTACCTCTACTAATACCTTTAGATATGGCAAATTTATCTACCATATAGATTAGTATTTCAAATGTGAGAATTAGACATTAACTGAAGCTCTGTAATACTACACAGGAGTTTTATAGGCCAGGCATTGTTACTCTGGGTTTCTGGGAAAACAATATGTAAATTGTAAATTCCTTACAAAAGGCCTTGGATCACAATATGAATTTAATCTGTAAACTACTGTTTCAGGGTGAATGCCACTCATTAGTGCAGAGTAGAGAAATCTTACTTAGCTAGGTGAGAGACCTTGGTCAGGATCTGGGGGATACTATTTCTCTTCAAGGAAATCACATAGAAGGCATAATGAGTCTTACAGGCCAGGTAACCCTCTCGCTCTCTCATCCTTAGTTAATTACTATTAGTTAGCCAAATGTATATTATCCAAATGTATGTATGCAAGAAGCCTGCCTAATAAAACTGGGGAACTACAATTAGTGATGTGTGAGGAGGACTATGACATAGTGGGAATAACTGAGACATGGCTGGATGATAGCTGTGACTGGGCAGTTAATATAAAAGGTTACAATGTGTTTAGAATGGATCATCAAAACCGGAGAGGGTGAGGTGTCTGCCTTTATGTAAAGACCTGTCTAAAGCCCACAGTCCGAAAAAATATAAGTGAGGAACATGAAAATGTGGAGTCACTGTGGGTAGAAATACATGGATAAATACATACAATAATAAATTACTAATAGGAGTTTATTATAAACCACCTAATAAACCAGAGTCCACAGAAAATCTACTACTAAACGAGATAGACGAGGCAGCAGATCATAATGAGGTCGGTTATTATGGGGGACTTTAACTACCCAGAAATAGACTGGGAAACTGAAACCTGTACCTCTCATAAAGGAAAACGGTTCAATAACCAAAGACAATTACCTTTCCAAACTGGTACAGGACGACTAGAGGGACGGCCATACTGGACAGTATTACCTAATAGACCTGACAGAACAACAGATGTGCAGTTTGGCGGACACCTAGGAAATAGTGAAAATAAAGTAATAATCTTCCAATTATCAATCAAAAGAGTGTTTCTTCAGGGAGGAACAAAAATACCAAACTTCAAAAAAGCTAAATTTTGCCAACTAAGAGAGGCCATAGGCCTAACTAACTGGGACAAAGTCCTCAAAAATAAAAATGCACCCACAGAATTGGATATTTTTAAAAGCATCCTAAAATCTAATTGAGAGGTACATACCTTATGGGAATAAAAGGTTAAGGAACAAGAAGAAATCAATGTGGAGAAATACTGTAGAACTGTAAAGAAAGCAATAAAGGACACAAAGAAATCATTTAAATCAGTAAAACAAGAGGGTAGCGAGGAAGCACTGAAAAACTATAAGGAAAAAAATAGAATATGTAAAAAACAAATAAAAGCACCCAAACTAGAGACCAAAAGATTAATTGCCAAAGAGTGCAAAACTATCCCTAAAATGTCCTTCAATTATATAAATTGTAAAAAGTATAAATCTGAAGGTGTCGGCCCTTTAAAGAGTGATGAGGGGGGAGTTGCAGAGAGCAATGAGGAGAAAGCAAAGTTTTTAAATATTTTTTTCTCCTCTGTATTCACTGAAGAAAATAAACTGTCAGATGAAATGCAGAATGTAAAAGTTAATTCCCCTGTCTGACCCAGGAAGAACAATAGCGGCTTCATAAAAAGATTAAAATACACAAATCGCCAGGACTAGATGGCATACACCCCCGTACCCTAAGATAATTAAGTAATGTCATAGCTACACCCTTATTTCTGATATGTAAGGACTCTATACTGACAGGCAGTGTTCCATAGGATTAGTGCATAGAAAATGTGGTTCCAATATTCAAAAAGGGTCCAAAAACAGATCCTGGAAACTATAGGCCGGTAAGTTTTACATCCGTCATGGGTAAACTGAAGGTTTTCTAAGAGATGCTATCTTAGAGCACCTCAATGAAAATAAGCAAATAACAGCCATATCAGCATGGCTTCATGAGGGATTGGTCATGTCAAACTAATTTAATCAGTTTCCATGAGGAGGTAAGTTCTAGACTTGACAGAGGAGAATCAATGGATGTCGCATATCTGGACTTCTCCAAAACATTTGACACTGTACCACATAAAAGGTTAGTATATAAAATGAGAATGCTCGGACTAGGAGAAAATGTCTGCATGTGGGTAGGTAACTGGCTCACTAATAGACAACAGAGGGTGGTTATTAATGATACAAACTCAGATTGGGTCACTGTAATAGTGGAGTACCTCAGGGGTCAGTACTGGGACCTATCCTCTTCAATACATTTATTAATAATCTTGTAGAAGGCTTGCACAGTAAAATATCAATTTTTGCAGATGACACTAAACTGTGTAAAGTAAATGACACAGAAGAGGACAGTATACTGCTACAGATGGATCTGAATAGATTGGAGGCTTGGGCAGAGAAGTGGCAGATGAGGTTTAACACTGACAAATGTAAGGTTAGGCACATGGGAAGGAATAATGCAAGCCACCCGTACATACTAAATGGTAAAACACTGGGTTACACTGACATGGAAAAGGACCTACAGTGGAATTTTAGTGAACAGCAAACTAAGCTGCAAAAGGTAGTGTTAGGCAACTGCTGCCAAGGCCAATAAGATAATGGGTTGCATCAAAAGGGGCATAGATGCCCTTGATAAGAACATAGTCGTACCACTTTACAAATCAGTGGTCAGACCACACATGGAGTACTGTTTGCAGTTCTGGTCTCCTGTGAAGGAAGACATAGCAGAGCTGGAGAGGGTTCAAAAGAAAGCAACTAAAGTAATAACTGGAATGAGGGATCTACAGTACCCTGAAAGATTATCAAAATTAGGTTTATTCACTTTAGATAAAAGATGATTGAGGGGAGATCTAATAACTATGTATACATATATCAGGGGTCAGTACAGAGATCTCTCACATCATCTATTTATCACCAGGACTGTGACTGTGATGAGGGGACATCCTCTGCATCTGGAGGAAAAAAGGTTTGTACACAAACATAGAAGAGGATTCTTTACGGTAAGAGCAATGAGACTATGGAACTCTCTGCCTGAGGAGGTGGTGATGGTGAGTACAATAAAAGGAATTCAAGAGCGGCCTGGATGTATTTCTGGAGTGTAATAATATTACAGGCTACAGCTACTAGAGATGGGTTGTTGATCCAGAGAGTTATTCTGATTGCCTAATTGGAGTCAGGAAGGAATTTTTTCCCCCTTAAGTTGGGAAAATTGGCTTCTACCTCACATTTTTTTTTTTTTGCCTTCCTCTGGATCAACTTGGAGGATACCAGGCCGAACTGGAAGGACAAATGTCTTTTTTCGGCCTTATATTCTAAGTTACTATATTACTATGTAAATCATTGACCCATGAAAAGAACCAGGATTGCAACGCCGCCAAACCCCAGGGCCCCTATCGTGTACCAGGTGCAGTAGGAATGCCGGGTGGTGTAAAAGTGTGGGCTAAATGTCTCTTATTGTGAGTCACGGAGCTCCTACCTGGATACTGCTGGACCCCAGGCTTTGGCTCCGAAGCAATACAAATGGGAAATAATTGAGGGATAAAAGAAAGATTGAGTGCAGACCTTGTATGTAGTTGAACAGCAGCTTTTTTTGAGTAAACATTCGTCAAATATAATCTTCAAGCTTTGTCCCAGCGTTAGCATAAACTGGCAGCCTTCTTCAATAAATCTGCTTGCACCTTTTCTCTGTACTGACAGGCTGGATTAATACTTTGCTTTCTTTCTTTAAGCTGCTGTAAAACTGCTTTAATCTGGTTTCTATACTTCTGAGCTGCTTTGGTATCCTTGGATGGGGGACCGTTGACTGTTGTTCCCCTCCTGACACTCTGTAAAACTTATCTTAAGCCAAAGAACTCCTCCTCTTGCTGATTTCTATTATTGTGGTCAAAAAACAATTTCTGACTGCTACTTCTTTCAGGTCTTCTCAGCTCCAACATAGAGTCTAAGCTGTAATCAACGATAACTGCCCCTCCTTCTGGTAGCAAGCAGGATGGGCCCACTTTTGCCCAAAGGGGGGAAGAATGGAATGGTGAGTTGCATTCTATCTAAGATAACTCTGTCTGCTTTTGAACCAGGCACAGTACATGTTATAACCAGTGACATAACAGGATTAAGATTGCACAATGTAGAAGACATGGATAAAAATACTTACAATGGCATTTAGGTTAGACCATTAAAGATAGCACGGTGTAGGAGTGGTAACACCACTCTGGGGTGTTACACAATGCCTCACCTCTGTGTCACAAACTGCAAATTTAGAAGTGGCAATGGTCTATAATATATGTTTGAATATTAATTTTACCTTCATTGAGAACCCTTATAAATCCCTAGGAAACAGTCTCATACATTTCACCTCTTCCATCACATTTTAGACTAAACGCTATGCTTTCCAGTAGGTAGTGTTCTCAAGACACCTGCCAAGACCAGATTCATTCATCAGACTTCTAGTGAGATGTCATTCATCATTTCAGAGAACACACTTGTACTGCTACAGTTCAATGGCATCAAGATTTCACCACATTACTGTAGATGATGTTTGGACTTGAGTAGTGGTGATCTTAGGTTTTTGGAGAAAATTTCATTATATAACTTGTGACAAAGGAGGCATATGACGATGCCACATTTAACATCATTGAGCTCTTCAGTACCCCATACTTCTACCATAGTTTGTCTTTGGAGACTACATGGAAGTGTTCTTGATTTTAAGCATTGACTGTGGCAGAAACACTTCCATCCACCATCTTCTGGAATTACACACTATTAATGCTTTTTTAAAGTCACAAAAACCCCACTGTCCACCTCACTGCTAAGAACTATCATTAACAAAATACTTTTCCTAAAATAACCTCTTCTTGATTGAAAATGAACCGCAAATCTTTGTCAAAACTTTTCTCTGAGCGGCTTTAATGTCTTTGTTATTAAGACAGTAAATAAGTGGGTTCAATGTTGGGCAAAAAATGTAAGCCAGAAGAGATAAATACTTCCCAATTTTTTTTGAGTGTTTAGATGATGGCCCAAAGTACATAACAACGGATGACCCATAAAAGAAAATCACCACCATAATGTGGGAAGTGCAGGTGGAGAAGGCTTTAGCTCGTGCTGCAGATCTCATTTTAAATATTGTGAATAAAATACTAATATATGATACCATAATTAATAAAAAAGGGAGAAAAAGTGCAAGAAAACAAGTCATGACAATAAAACTTTCACTGGATTGGATATCTTCACAAGCCAATTGGATGACAGCAAGAAGTTCACACATAAAGTGGTTTATCTGGTTTGGATAGCATAATTTCACAGGATTTCCAAGGGCTGGAAGAACAAACACCATAAAGCTCAAGATCCCCACAAGAGCAGTCAATCTATAGCAATTGCTCCACCTCATCAAAACTGGATAGTGGAGCGGACGGCAGATGGCAACATATCGATCATAGGCCATAAGGACAAGGAGGAGACACTCGGTTCCACCTATGAGAAAAGCAAAGTAGAACTGAGCTGTGCAGGCAGCTAGTGAGATCAACTTCTGCTCAGATAAAAGGTCTGCTAAAAATTTGGGTATAACTGATGACGTAATGCACAAGTCCATGACAGATAAAATACAGAGGAAAAAGTACATAGGAATATGTAAATTGGTATTGAGAAGAATTAGATGCAAAATTATTCCATTTGCATTAGCAGATACTAAATAGATGAGTAGGAATACCACAAATAACATAACGTTTGTCCGTAGGTCATCGGAAAATCCCAGTAGAATGAATTCAGTGGCCAGAGTTTGGTTCTTTGCATTCATCATTAAGAATCCTGTAAGAGATTTAGATTAGAAGAGTTTCTGGGATTATCTTGTTTTTGACCTAACCTCAGGATAGGTCACCAATATTAAATCAGAGGGGGTTTATCTCGTGGAACACTAGCCGATCAGCTTTATGAAAAGGCAGCAACGCTTGGTAAGTGCTTGGGTCTCTTTGTAGGCCATATTACATTATGTTTATCGTTCACATGGCCTAGGCTTCTTAGTGCCATTCAGGTGAATGGGCTGAGCTGTGATACTAAGCTCAGACGCTCTCAAATTTATGGTGCTTGGTAAGCAGTCAGGAGGCAACAATGCTGACTGGAGTGTCACAGTCTCCAACAGTTAATCATGGGGGTGCAGGAAGTCTGATCCCTGCCAACCTCTTACTGATTAACTATACTGAGGATAATTCATCCCAAAAATAAAGTGTAATGATTTTCCAACTGATTTAATCTTTTTTTCTGAGAAAGTGAAAGACTAAGAAAAAGCATTTACACAAAATTGTGAGTGAATCGACTTCAGATCTAGGATCCATAGTTCAATTTGCTCTGTCAATTTTATGTCTGTCTATTTTATGTTAAGAGCAACTCAAAATAAGCAACTTTGATGTTCACTGGCTCTCAGGTTCTTCTGGATAGAGAGCTGGTGTTGAATGTCACTGTGCACAAGGCTGCCATTGTAAGGTATGCTGACTGTACCTGTCTCATGGATAGGTTGTTGGCTTGCATACCTGGCTTTTGGTTTATAGCCTTTGTGTTATTGTCTGTCTATTTTATGAGCAATGATTGTTTATTATTACAAAGCAGTGTAGAAGCTATAAGGAGATATTATTGTTAATAGGTAGTATAGTAATTATAAAGAAAATATTGGTAGTAGGTACGTTAATAGTTATAATGAGAAGTTATGGAAGATAGGTACCAAAATATTATTGATATTAAGTGAAAGAAGAATATAAAAGTACAGAATAGTTAGAAAAGCAGAAGAGTACAAATGTAGCAGGGGTAACACACAAACTCTTAACTCAAATTTCTTAACACATCGTGTTTAGTTGCATTTAGTTTAGATAAAATGTCTTAAAAAGCATATATGTTAACCCTACTACATCCGTATATAGAAAAAATTGATTAAGATTCATTAAAGAGTAATAGAATAAAATAGTAAGGTAAGAGTGAAATAGTTAATAAAGGAAAGGGGGTGTGTTTCAACAGATTAAAGTAGATAATTAGCTTAATATAGCCTAACCAATGGGATTTTGGGAAATTTAAGTGATTAAGTGATTAATTAGGTAATTGAGTTAATTCTTACAAAGTAACTCTTTCCTTGAAGTTTAGTAAACAGAGGTGTGTCTTATAAAATAAAAAATACGGTATGTTACAGTTGTGAAGTACAGTTATAGATGGCATAAAGTTAGACCAGGTCACTAGACTTGCGGCAGACTTATCCCAGTTGCTTAGGCTGGATGATAAATCTGGTGCAGGAATAAACATGTTGTTCTTACTCAATGCCAACTATTGGTTGAGACAATATTTTATGCCAGAAAAGCAGCACAATTTTGGATCAAAATCGTGCATATTAGGTTTCGTACCCTTCCATTAACCAAACCACTGGCTGAGTATGTCGAATAAAGACCCTAGATGCACCAAATTGTAACAATTTTTGTCACAGATATTGACGTATACACATTCGTAATTCTGTGCCTCTGTTTTTGCCAAATAGGTAATCAGAAAACTTGAATATGCTGGAGGGATACAGAGATGCAGCTGCTGGTCTAGTTCTATCTTACCCCAGTGTGGTAGTTACAGCTACACTGCTCAGTACTCCTCCATGCTGCTGCTGCTTTGGAGGGTGTGCTGCATGGACATACAAAAACAGAATCTCCCCTGTGCTGTCTATGGGGGAGTTCATAGCATAATCTCAACCCATAGGCTCACATAAAACTGACAAATATAGATAAAGCCTGCAGAGGGGAAAACTGGTGTAAAATGCAGGAAGCAAGTTTGTAATAACTATAGATAATGTTATTCCTCGTGTACATATACATGACCATTTATTCTGAAAGTCACCTGATAGCTAGGCTTTAAGATATGGTGATAGTCTTATGACAACACAATTGTAGAGCAAAGGACATGAAATATTTTCATGGGTGCAATGAGCTGAGAAGCTGCAGGGAGCAGAATGTCAAACAAATCGTAACACTGGAATGAAGTTATATGAAAAAGTAATTGTGGTTTCTATATTTCTGGTGAAAAGTTCTTAAGGTTGGAGAGGACCGAATAGTTGAGACGTAGAGTGGCATTGGAAATTAGGACCACAGCTCGTCTGCAGAATTGTCAATCTATGGAAGAACTAGGGTGGATATTAAGAATGATTTTGAGAAATGGTTGATGACGATACCCCAGGGGCTGTGTGATGACTGGTCGACCACAAAATACTTCCTCTTTATTGCAACTGTAATGCCAATAAGCTGCAATTTTCAGCTACACATGGCCAAACAGAACAATGAGAGGGAAATTGTAAGTATATATTTTTGCACATGAACTCTTGGGATTAATTAGAGCTATACAATGTCTAAGATCTATAATTAACAAGATCTGAGGGATTTATTGTGTGTATTCCCTTGTTTGTCACAGTATATTTATTATTTATTCATTCATTTCTTTTTGTCGGGTCAGATTCAATCTAAAAGTACAATAAAATAGTAAAAAACTATACTGCATATTCGCTATTATCGAAGAATAACGATATAGCATACAGTTATTAATAGCTTATGTTGATATTGCTCTACATGTAGGATGTTCCTGTGCTGCCCATTTTCTTACAAAGCATTGGTGAGTACCGTGCATCCTAGAGAGCTGAGATCTGGTCTAAAACCCTTCTGGACACTTACATACCTATGTGCCAAATCTGGTGAACATTACTCCAGTCATTTGGCCATGCATAAAGTACAGATAGATAACAGACATTTTATATGTGTATATATATATATATATATATGTGTTATATGTGTATATATATATATATATATATATATATATATATATATATATATATATATAGATCCAAAAGAAAGGCAGCACTCCGGTTTCCAGTGAATAGTGAACCTTCTTTATTTTCCCATCAGCGACGTTTCAACCGCTCAATACGGTCTTTATCAAGCATACAAACATGGTGTCAATATGGAATTCATAGTGAATCAATCAAGTGTCAATCAGTACAAAAGTATCAAAATACAATATAAAGTGCAGTGCTTTTATCACATCAATCGTGTCAATGTATAAAAAAGTTACATGTGTCCTTGCAGTACAATAAATATACCGTACATATAAAACCAAAAAAATACATAAAATGTAATAATGCCGTGCATAATTAATCAATAAGCACCTGCGCCGACGTGATTTAAAAACAAAAGAACCAATCAGCTTGTAGATACATAGAAACAAACTTACATGTTACTGGTGGTACAATGGCGCACGGCCCCGCGTCCTGTGTTCTGCACTGCGCATGTCTCGCTGCTAGGTAACCAGACCAAGCATCCCCGCGTCACGCAGCGTCAGCAACACACGTGACCAAGTCAGCTGACCTAGTCACGTGCGTCAACATACATCGCGCGACCACGGAGGCCAGACCGCCCCCTACAACCATCAGAGAAAGGCAACCGAAAGAGGAGGAGCGAGGAGCCGCACTGGGTGCATCACATGACATAGTCAGGTGAAGCATCTCCATAGCAACTATCCAACGCTGTCCCCCTGAGACAGCAGCCTCCTCAATATGGTACAGCGGAACAGGCGCACCGCACAAACACAGACGTATCTCAAATAATAACCAGCTCACACATGCCACATCGGGAGACAATGCAATATAATAATAATAAACGCTTTTTTAACAGACCATCAGCCATATATGTGTAAACCATATGAAAAGAATAGATTCATTCATTCAATCATAAAGTAAAAATGCCCAAAGTTGAGCAGGGCTATAGCAGTCATATCACCTCAAGCGATCATGACTGTAAGCCTATGATAGGATCTGGGGGCAAGGACCCTCATGGCCCAGCACCCCAGAACCCATAATCAGCCCAATGGACATTATATTTCGCTCTATTCCTCAAATCTAATGAGGGAAAGGCCACCAGGGCCATATCACTGGATGTGTTCAACACCCTGGATATAATCAACACCCTTGATCAAGGCAGGGTTCGGAGTACAGAGCCTCTCAAAACCAGCTCTCCCCTAATACAATTTTGATTCTTAATCCACATCCAAAACAATATGGTTTGCATACTGTCACTTCTTTATTAAAACAAATGTAGTCACATTGTCTCCCGACGTCCACTAGCGTGTATAATAAAATGGAGAGTTCAGTTAGGGCCACCATTGAATCCATCCAATATACAACAAAAGCGATGGAAATCTAAAAATAAAAGAACAGAATAGATTGTTAAAAATTTACAAAATGACACCATGTCAGTTCACTATACAAAGGCATGATAGAGGAGAGAAGCCCATCCCAGGGACTATTGCATCAAATTCCACTTAAACTCAACATTAAGACCAAAGGGTCTGAGTGTACGGAGACGATAAATCCACCGTAGTTCCCTTTGTTTGAGAACCAACGTTCGATCACCCCCTCGTCTAGGAATACCCACATGATCCAAGATCATGAACCTTAAATCTTTCTCCGTATGACCCTTCTCTACAAAGTGCTTGGGGACTGGAAGATCTTTTCTTTTTTGTCTAATTGTAAAACGGTGATTGTTCATCCTTGTCTTAATGTCACATGTGGTCTCCCCAACGTAAAGTAGGCCACATGGACACTGTAATACATAGATCACATATGAACTATCACATGTCAAATATTATCGAATATCGTATTGCTTACCAGTTGTCGGATGTGTGAGTTTATCCCCTTTGAGGATCAAGGGACAATTCACACATCTGAGGCAAGGGTAGCTACCCGTCTTGCGTGAACCAAAATACATTTGTACTTTCTTCACTGTGGAGATATCAGCCTTCACCAGTTTATCTCTCAAATTTTTTGGCCGTTTATAGGAAAAAAGTGGTGGAACCCCAAACGCAGTCACATCAGGGAAATTGCTACCAAGGATTTTCTAATGTTTCCGGACGATCCCAGCAATATCCCCACTCTGTTCAGAGTATGTGGAGACAAATGGAACACATTCCTAGCCTGTAGATTGAGTCACCTCCTCCCTGATTTTATTATTCCGTACATTCTCTAGATGTTTATTTAACACAGATCTAGGATATCCTCTTTTTGAAAATTTATGCAACATGTGGTCATATCGTGAATCAATCCGTGCAGGATCTTGTACAATCCTTCTCACCCGAAGTAACTGACTATATGGAAGTGATTTTATAGTCGACCTGGGGTGGCAGCTGTCGTATCTTAATAAGCTGTTACAATCCGTCGGTTTGATATAGATATCTGTGGACAGTGTCCATGTGGCCTATTTTACATTGGGGAGACCACATGTGACATTAAGACAAGGATGAACAATCACCGTTTTACAATTAGACAAAAAAGAAAAGATCTTCCAGTCCCCAAGCACTTTGTAGAGAAGGGTCATACGGAGAAGGATTTAAGGTTCATGATCTTGGATCATGTGGGTATTCCTAGACGAGGGGGTGATCGAACGTTGGTTCTCAAACAAAGGAAACTACGGTGGATTCATCGTCTCTGTACACTCAGACCCTTTGGTCTTAATGTTGAGTTTAAGTGGAATTTGATGCAATAGTCCCTGGGATGGGCTTCTCTCCTCTATCATGCCTTTGTATAGTGAACTGACATGGTGTAATTTTGTAAATTTTTAACAATCTATTCTGTTCTTTTATTTTTAGATTTCCATCGCTTTTGTTGTATATTGGATGGATTCAATGGTGGCCCTAACTGAACTCTCCATTTTATTATACACGCTAGTGGACGTCGGGAGACAATGTGACTACATTTGTTTTAATAAAGAAGTGACAGTATGCAAACCATATTGTTTTGGATGTGGATTAAGAATCAAAATTGTATTAGGGGGAGAGCTGGTTTTGAGAGGCTCTGTACCCCGAACCCTGCCTTGATCAAGGGTGTTGATTATATCCAGGGTGTTGAACACATCCAGTGATATGGCCCTGGTGGCCTTTCGCTCATTAGATTTGAGGAATAGAGCGAAATATAATGTCCATTGGGCTGATTATGGGTTCTGGGGTGCTGGGCCATGAGGGTCCTTGCCCCCAGATCCTATCATAGGCTTACAGTCATGATCGCTTGAGGTGATATGACTGCTATAGCCCTGCTCAACTTTGGGCATTTTTACTTTATGATTGAATGAATGAATCTATTCTTTTCATATGGTTTACACATATATGGCTGATGGTCTGTTAAAAAAGCGTTTATCATTATTATATTGCATTGTCTCCCGATGTGGCATGTGTGAGCTGGTTATTATTTGAGATACGTCTGTGTTTGTGCGGTGCGCCTGTTCCGCTGTACCATATTGAGGAGGCTGCTGTCTCAGGGGGACAGCGTTGGATAGTTGATATGGAGATGCTTCACCTGACTATGTCATGTGATGCACCCAGTGCGGCTCCTCGCTCCTCCTCTTTCGGTTAACTTTCTCTGATGGTTGTAGGGGGCGGTCTGGCCTCCGTGGTCGCGCGATGTATGTTGACGCACGTGACTAGGTCAGCTGACTTGGTCACGTGTGTTGCTGACGCTGCGTGACGCGAGGATGCTTGGTCTGGTTACCTAGCAGTGGGACATGCGCAGTGCAGAACACAGGACGCGGGGCCGTGCGCCATTGTACCACCAGTAACATGTAAGTTTGTTTCTATGTATCTACAAGCTGATTGGTTCTTTTGTTTTTAAATCACGTCGGCGCAGGTGCTTATTGATTAATTATGCACGGCATTATTACATTTTATGTATTTTTTTGGGTTTTATATGTACGGTATATTTATTGTACTGCAAGGACACATGTAACTTTTTTATACATTGACACGATTGATGTGATAAAAGCACTGCACTTTATATTGTATTTTGATACTTTTGTACTGATTGACACTTGATTGATTCACTATGAATTCTGGGTATATATACCCCATATTGACACCATGTTTGTATGCTTGATAAAGACCGTATTGAGCGGTTGAAACGTCGCTGATGGGAAAATAAAGAAGGTTCACTATTCACTGGAAACCGGAGTGCTGCCTTTCTTTTGGATCTATGGACTTGTGACTGCCTAGCCAGCGGTCGTTTGGTATTTGCACCCAATCCTATTGCTGTGCTGCTGTTGTCGTTTTTGTGTTTTTATATATATATATATATATATATATATATATATATATATACATATATTTCACAAATTGTTTGAGATTAAGTTCAGTTCTGTTTCGCCAATTTTTTTTTTAAAAATTCGGTGCGGACCAGAATTGGGCCTGAACCAAAGTGGCTCCAACTGTCGGGGAAATTGGTATATATCATCCTCTAGTCTACTAGAAAAGCTATTTTTCTTACATTTTTTAAAGATTTTTTTGTTTCCTTCTCCTCTTCACTAGAGTTGTCCCGAACTATTTGCCGGCGAACGGTTCCCGGCGAACATAGCTTGTTCGCGTCCGCCGCAGCGGGCGAACATATGCGATGTTCGCGTTCGCCCCCTATACTTTATCATTTAACAAACTTTGACCCTGTACCTCACAGTCAGCAGACACATTCCAGCCAATCAGCATACCCTCTCTCCCAGACCCTCCCACCTCCTATCAAAAAGCAAGGACGGCATCCATCTTAGATAGTGTTGAGCGCGAATATTCGAAAAGCGAATTTTTTTAGCGAATATCGGCACTTCGCTAATTCGCGAATATTTCGAATATAGCGCTATAAATTCGCTATTTCGAATATTCGTTTTTTTTTTTTTTTTTTTTTAGTTATATTTTTTTCTTTCCCTCTTCCCAACAGTAGTTCTTACCTGTCCTGAGGATTCCTGGCTTCCTGGCTGCTCTAGTCAGTGCCCATTGCCGCTTCTGCCGACTTCCGTGCTCATGGAGCGTCCCCATCCATGGGAGAATCTACATATACTAAAATGTACTGTCGGATTTGAGGAATTACGTTGAAATCGCAATGCGATTAATTCAAGTTATATTAATCGCATTGCGATTTTAACTTAGAGCTGAGTTTATAATGGGTCAGCTTGCTAGAATGAGCGAAGTTAACGAATTTGGAATATAGCAGCACTGCTAAGTTGAATTCGCAATGCGATTAATTTAACTTGAAGTAATCGCATTGCGATTTCAACTTGGCACTGCTAGTGCTATATTCCATATTCGTTAATTCTAGCCTATGTAAGAAAGCAGTGCTAAGTTGAAATCGCAATGCGATTACTTCAAGTTAAATTAATCGCATTGCGAATTCAACTTAGCAGTGCTGCTATATTCCATATTCGTTAACTTCGTTCATTCTAGCAAGCTGACCCATTATAAACCCAGCTCTAAGTTGAAATCGCAATGCGATTAATATAACTTGAATTAATCGCATTGCGATTTCAACGTAATTCCTCAAATCCGACAGTACATTTTAGTATATGGAGACGTTCCCATGGTGATGGGGACGCTCCATGAGCACAGAGTTATGGTTGGCTTGGTAGAATTAGCGAATAGCGAATATGGCGAATGTATTCGTCATATTCCTCAAAACGAAGATAACGAGTATTCTACATCTTCGTTTTAGCAACCTATTCGTCAACCTCGCTAATTCTAGCAATCAAATAGGAAGGTTGACTATAGAGACAGCTGTGTTAAATTCAGCTATGCGATTTTTTTTTTTTAATAGAATAATTATATTACTTGATATAATTATTATAATTATTCTATTTATTAAAAAAAAAAATCGCATAGCAATACATACAGCTGTCTCTATAGTCAACCTTCCTATTTGATTGCTAGAATTAGCGAGGTTGATGAATAGATAACTAAAGCGAAGATGTAGAATACTCGTTATCTTAGTTTGAGAGAATAGACGAATACATTCGTCATATTCGTCATCCTCGCTAATTCTAGATATGAAACCAATAGGAAAGTAGCCTTAAGTACAAATCGCAATATGCGATTATTTAAATCGCATGTTAATCGCGATAACTAGAAAAATGACGAATATTCGATTTCGACGAATATGAAACGAATATTCATTCGAATATTCGCGAATTTCGTCGAAATCGAATATGGCACCTGCAGCTCATCACTATCTTAGATACATTCTGAAGCTGCAGTGTTAGTAGTTGTAATCGCAATGCGATTAATATAACCTGTATTAATCGCATTACGATTACAACTTAGAGCTGAGTTCCTAATATATTGCTAGAATATAACGAATGTTGAGAATATAGCGCTATATTCTCAATCTTTATTATATTCTAGCAATACAAACATTAGGAACTCAGATCTAAGTTGTAATTGCAATGCGATTAATACAGGTTATATTTATCGCATTGCGATTACAACTTAGAACTGAGTTCCTAATGGTTGTATTGCTAGAATATAGCGAAGATTGAGAATATAGCGCTATATTCTCAATCTTCGTTATATCCTAGCAATGCAACCATTAGGAACCCAGCTCTAAGTTGAATTTGCAATGCGGTTATATTAATCGCATTGCGAATTCAACTTACCACACTCTGCGTCAACTATGGAATTTTCCATGGGAGTTTTGCTATGGATCCACCTCCGGCATGCCACAGTCCAGGTGTTAGTCCCCTTAAAACAACTTTTCCATCACTATTGTGGCCAGAAAGAGTCCCTGTGGGTTTTAAAATTCGTCTGTCTATTGAAGTGTATGGCGGTTCGCACTGTTCGCACATTCGCGAACATTTGCATAAATTCGCGTTCGCACTTCACGAACGGAAAATTTTATGTTCGCGACATCTCTACTCTTCACCCTTATCAAGCTCTGGAACGCAATGACAGCAATAGTAAATCATGTCTGAGTGACACTGACATGCATAGCTATGTGTCACGACACGGAAGTAGGGAAGAAGTGCACCCACCTGACTGCCACCCCAACCCTGTCCCTGCCTACTTGCACTACCCGCCCTAGGCGATGGGGCGCAACTGGGCGGGGGTCCCTAACTTGCGTAAGTGCAGAGCAGAGAGGACAGGAACGAGACAGAGAGCGGAGAAAAGGGAAGATGCTCCCACAGGAAGCAGACGGGAAGAGAGGAGCGAATACAGGGGAACTCTCCCACAAGGGCAGACAACAGGAGGTCAAACGAGCAGAGGTAAATCCGAGAGGTCGCGTCAAAACCGAGAGTCACAGGCAAGAGACAAATCAAATAACGAGCCGAGGTCAAATCCAGGAGATAACGAAAGTACAAGGAGCAGGCGGTAGATAGGTCAGGGGACGGTCACTGGTCAATTCCAAAGGTCAAACACTAGCAAGGAAATATGGACACAGCCTGAGTGAATAATTACAGGCAACCTGAGGTCAGCAGGCTGCCTGTGGATATAGTGGAGGAAAGGGATCATGTGACCTGGCCAGCGTCACATGACTTCCTCTCCCTGCTACAAGCTGAGCACCGAGTACCCAGCTCAGCACTCAGCCCTACTTGGTTCCCATGGCGACTGAGAAGGCCGGTCGCCTCTGCAGGAGATATCATGGGTCGGCGGCGGCGCGGGAGAGCTGAAGCCCACCGCCCGCCTCCCGTGACAGTACCCCCACCTCCACGGGGGGCCTCTGGACCCAAGCATTGCGGATGAGGCTTCTCCTGGTGTTTCCGGTGAAACTCCGCAATCAGCCCGGAAGCGTACATCTTGGTCCTAGGGACCCAGGACCTGTCTTCAGGTCCAAAGCCCTTCCAATGGACCAGGTATTGAAAGGAATTTCTAACCTTTCTAACATCAATGATTCTCGAGATGACGAACTCCCCCTGACCCTCAACCTCCACAGGTGGAGGAGGCTTTTTAGAAGGAACTACGGGTGACACATATCTCTTGAGTAACGATTTATGAAATACATCATGGATACGAAGGGAGTCGGATAATTTCAACCTAAAAGATACCGGGTTAATAACCTCAACAATATCATATGGTCCTATGAAACGCAGAGAGAATTTCCTGGAACAAATGTTTCAAAGAAAGATTCTTAGTCGACAACCAGACCTTGTCGCCAACTGTAAAATCCACCCCCTTGGAACGTTTCTTATTTGCCTGTTGACGCTGAATTTCCTGGGCTTTTTCCAGGTTCGCTTGAACCTGTGCCCAGACTGTGCACAGTCTAGAGGTAAAAGAGTCTGACTGCGGGTTGAGTAAGGAAACGGGGGAACTCGATCCAAAACGGAGATGAAAGCCCTTATTACAAAAAAAAGGAGATACCCCAATGGACGAATTAACCCTATTGTTGAAGGCAAACTCTGCCAACGGAAGGTATCTCACCCATAGAAGCTGATTGTGTGAAACATAACATCTGAGAAAGATTTCCACTGCCTGATTCAAACACTCCGTCTGCCCATTAGTCCCAGGATGGAAGGCAGAAGAGAAGGATCACGAGATCTCGCACCTTTGACAAAAGGCTCTCCAGAACTTAGCAACAAACTTAACGCCCCTATCAGAAACGATATTCTCAGGAACCCCATGCAACCGTACCACATGTTCAATAAACAAACATGCTAAGGTCTTCGCATCAGGGAGCTTTCTCAAGGGAACAAAATGTGCAATCTTGCTAAAACGATCAACCACTACCCAAACCACTGACTTCCCCTCGGAGGGGGGCAGGTCAGAAATAAAATCCATGGAAATGTGTGACCATGGCCTCCTGGGAATGGGTAGAGGTTGTAGTTCACCAGTGGGCCGGGTCCTCGGGGTCTTAGATCTAGCACATACCTCACAAGCCAAAACATAAGACTGAACATCCTTAGACAGGGTGGGCCACCAAAAAGATCTCAGTAGCAACTCCTTGGTGGCAGTGATACCTGGATGTCCACACAGAACGGAGTCATGACACTCACCCAAAAGTCGAAAACGAAGGTGCCCAGGGACAAACAACTTATCTGAAGTTGTCTCCGAAGGAGCAAATTGCTGAGCTCGTAGGATCTGTGAGGAAAGGTCCGAGGATATCGCTGCCACAATGATGACAGCCGGCAAGATGGATTCCGGAGTGGTGTCAGAAGGCTGGACGGCATTAAAACTTTGGGATAAGGCATCTGCTTTGGTATTTTTACTTCCTGGTCTGAAAGTAACAGAGAAGTTAAAACGAGTGAAAAACAGGGCCCACCTAGCTTGTCTAGGATTAAGACGTTTGGCTGACTCGAGAAACACTAAATTCTTATGATCCGTGGGAACAGTAACACAGTGTTTGGCCCCTTCCAAAAAATGCCTCCACTCTTCAAATGCCAATTTAATGGCTAATAACTCGTGGTTCCCAATATCGTAATTTCTCTCCATGGGAGAAAACTTGCGAGAAAAGAACGCACAAGGTTTCAAATTTGTGAAGTTGGCAGATCCCTGGGAGAGGACGACCCCCACGCCATCCTCCGAGGCATCCACCTCCACCACAGAAGGTTACTCCGAATTTGGCTGAATCAAGACTGGGGCCCTTTGAAAACACGCCTTCAGAGTCTCAAAAGCTTGGCAGGCTTCAGATGACCAGTTAACAAGATCAGAGCCCTTCTTGGTCATATCGGTAAGGGGCTTAGCAATGACAGAGAAATTTTTAATGGATTTTCAGTAATAATTCGAGAATCCTAAAAAGCGTTGAAGCGCCTTTAAGGAAGAAGGTCTTACCCAGTCTTGAATAGTGTTGAGCGCGAATATTCGAATAGCGATTTTTTTTAGTGAATATCGGCACTTCGCTAATTTGCGAAGATTTCGAATATAGCGCTATAAATTCGCTATTTCGAATATTCGCTTTTTTTTTTTTTTTTTTAGTTATATTTTTTTCTTTCCCACTTCCCAAAAGTAGTTCTTACCTGTCCTGAGGATTCCTGGCTTCCTGGCTGCTCTAGTCAGTGCCCGTTGCCGCTTCTGCCGACTTCCGTGCTCATGGAGCGTCCCCATCACCATGGGAACGTCTCCATATACTAAAATGTACTGTCGGATTTGAGGAATTACGTTGAAATCGCAATGCGATTAATTCAAGTTATATTAATCGCATTGCGATTACAACTTAGCACTGCTATCTTACATAGGCTAGAATTAACGAATATGGAATATAGCACTAGCAGTGCTAAGTTGAAATCGCAATGCAATTACTTCAAGTTATAATTAATCGCATTGCGAATTCAACTTAGCACTGCTGCTATATTCCATATTCGTTAACTTCGTTCATTCTAGCAAGCTGACCCATTATAAACCCAGCTCTAAGTTTAAATCACAATGCGATTAATATAACTTGAATTAATCGCATTGCGATTTCAACGTAATTCCTCAAATCCGACAGGGAATTTTAGTATATGGAGACGTTCCCATGGTGATGGGGACGCTCCATGAGCAAGGAAGTTTATGGTTGGCTTGGTAGAATTAGCGAATAGCGAATATGACGAATGTATTCGTCATCTTCCTCAAAACGAAGATAACGAAGTATTCTACATCTTCGTTTTAGCAACCTATTCGTCAACCTCGCTAATTCTAGCAATCAAATAGGAAGGTTGACTATAGAGACAGCTGTGTTAAATTCACTATGCGATTTTTTTATTATTTTTTTTTAATAGAATAATTATATTACTTGATATAATTATTATAATTATTCTATTTATTAAAAAATATATATATATAATCGCATAGCGAATTAAACACAGTTGTCTCTATAGTCAACCTTCCTATTTGATTGCTAGAATTAGCGAAGTTGACGAATAGGTTGCTAAAACGAAGATGTAGAATACTTCGTTATTTTCATTTTGAGGAATATGACGAATACATTTGTCATATCCGTCATCTTCGCTATAATTCTAGATATGAAACCAATAGGAAAGTAGCCTTAAGTTAAAATCGCAATACGCGATTATTTAAATCGCATATTAATCTCGATAACTAGAATAATGACGAATATTCGATTTCAACGAATATGAAACGAATATTCTTTCGAATATTCGCGAATTTCGTCGAAATCGAATATGGCACCTCCCGCTCATCACTAGTCTTGAATAGCCTGAACCTTAACAGAATCCATTTTGAAGGAATGTGGAGTAAGAATATACCCGAGATAGGGAATCTCTTTTACTCCAAATACACATTTCTCAAACTTAGCAGACAGATGATTCTCTCTGAGGATCTTGAGGAAAACTCTAAGATGAGAAACATGGGTCTCCCAGTCCGAAGAAAAAAACAGAATATCATCGAGATATACAATCACAAATCTGCCAAAAAACTCCCTGAAAATGTCATTTATAAAGTTCTGGAAGACTGCCGGGGCATTACAGAGACCGAAAAGGCATGACCAAATACTCAAAGTGTCCCTCAGGAGTCTTAAAAGCAGTTTTCCACTCGTCTCCCTCCTTGATACGGATAAGGTAATAAGCCCCCCTCAAGTCGAGTTTAGAAAACCAAGAGGCTCCCAAGACCTGGTTGAATAAGTCAGGAATCAACGGGATGGAATATTGATTCCTGATAGTGATCTTATTCAACTTCCTATAGTCTATGCAAGGTCTGAGACCACCATCCTTTTTCTTAACGAAAAAGAAGCCTGCTCCCAGGGGAGAAGTGGAAGGCCTAATATGCCCCTTCTTGAGACTTTCCTGAATATAATCTCTTACGGCACTGTGCTCAGGACCAGAAAGATTGTAGATTCGCCCCTTAGGAACTCTAGACCCAGGAACCAACTCGATAGCGCAGTCATAAGACCTATGGGGAGGAAGCTTATCCGCCTCGGAAATGGAAAAGACATCATGGAAGTCAGCAAGAAAGTGAGAAATAGCATCCAGAGATACCCCTGCTTGAACAATCGTTAAACAGGAACTACAGTTAGGACCCCATTTCTCCAACTCGCCTGTATTCCAGTTAATGACCGGGTTATGTTGCTGAAGCCAGGGCAAGCCCAGGACCACCTGAACCGGTAAATTTTCAAAGAAAAAGAAAGAACATCTCTCTGAGTGACAAACCCCCACAGACAAAGTAACCTCGGGAGTATGGAATTTAACCATGCCCCCCAACAGGGGAGTAGAGTCGATAGCGACCACATGGATGGGGGTGGACAACCTTAGAACTGGGATCCCCACTCATTTCACAAAGTTAAGATCTAAAGATTAAAGACCCTGAAGGCAATAGAGACAGGCAACAACAGTTTTTTCCTTACCACCTCTGGGAGTACCTTGTCCTTGGGTCCCTCAGATTTGGACGATCTTCCGGCAGGAGGAATCTTGGGACACTGACAGACCCAGTGATCGGACTCGCCACAGTAAAAGCAAGACCCCCGACGATGACGAAGTTTCCTTCGCGTCATCCCTAGCTGCATAGGTTCCTCCATCTGGGCCTCCAAGCTGGATTGGACAGGAGAGGCTTCAGGTCTGGGAAGACTGTGATAAGAAAGCAAATGTTCCCGCTGTCTTTCTCAAACTCGTCTGTCCAGCCTAATAGCTAAGGTTATGGTCTTCTCTAAAGAGTCAGGACTGGAGTAACAGACCAGCATGTCTTTTAGTTTCTCCGACAACCCTTATCTAAACTGGCATATAAGTGCCGGTTCGTTCCAACCCGAGGGGATGCACCACTTGCGGAACTGGGTGCAGTAGTCCTCCACGGGTGAATCCCAAAGGGAAAGGGCCTTCAAGTTAGACTCAGCTACATGAGCTCGGTCTGGCTCATCGTAGAGAACCCCTAGTGCCTGAAAAAAATGCATCAACTGAAGTCAGACAAGGAGAATCAGGCGGCAAGGAAAAGGCCCACTCCTGGGGGTCCCCCAGAAGAAGAGAGATAAAAATCCCAACTCTCTGCTGGTAAGGACCAGAGGAGTGAGGCCGTAATCGAAAATACAGTTTGCAACTCTCTCTGAATGCTAAAAAAGTCTTATGGTTCCCCGAGAATCACTCGGGTAATTTCACATGCGGTTTCCTTGAAGGGTGGCAGGGGCAGGAACAGGGGCTGTTCTGACGGATTCATATACCTGTAACCTCTCCTCTAATTCCTGAACAATTTGGGCTAGACCCTTCACATGCTCAGTGAGACTCTGTAGAGGGTCCATAATAAGGGCCTGTCATTCTGTCGACACGGAAGAAGTGCACCCACCTGACTGCCACCCCAATCCTGTCCCTGCCTACTTGCACTACCCGCCCTAGGCGACAGGGCGCAACTGGGCGACGGTCCCTAGCTTGCGTAAGTTCAGAGCAGAGAGGACAGGAACGAGACAGAGAGCGGAGAAAAGGGAAGATGCTCCCGCAGGAAGCAGACGGGGAGAGAGGAGCGAATACAGGCGAACTCTCCCACAAGGGCAGACAACAGGAGGTCAAAGG
Organism: Bufotes viridis; assembly: GCA_033119425.1. Taxonomy (NCBI): domain Eukaryota; kingdom Metazoa; phylum Chordata; class Amphibia; order Anura; family Bufonidae; genus Bufotes; species Bufotes viridis. Next base: position 11,304,647 of record CM065592.1, on the reverse strand, counting down.
AGCAGAGGTCAATCCGAGAGGTCGCGTCAAAACCGAGAGACAGAGGCAAGAGACAAATCCAATAACGAGCCGAGGTCAGGGGACGGTCACTGGTCAATTCCAAAGGTCAAACACTAGCAAGGAAATATGGACACAGCCTGAATGAATAATTACAGGCAACCTGTGGTCAGCAAGCTGCCTGTTGATATAGTGGAGGAAAAGGATCATGTGACCTGGCCAGCGTCACATGACCCCCTCTCCCTGCTACTAGCCGAGCGCCGAGTACCCAGCTCAGCACTCAGCCCTACTTGGTTCCCATGGCGACTGAGAACGCTGGTCGCCTCTGCAGGTGGAGCGCGGCCGGGCGCGCCGCGTCCCCGTCGCCATGACAACGGAGACGCCGGGCAGCCGGAGGCGCAGCCGGGCGATGCGATCGTCCCTTCTGCAGTGATATCATGGGTCGGCGGTGGTGCGGGAGAGCGGAAGCCCGCCGCCTGCCTCCCGTGACAGCTATGGTTAAACGCATGTTTGATGGCGTTAACATACAGCATGTAAAGCATGTAAAATAACACCGTGCCGGCACATGTGTTCTGCTTTTTCATATTCCAAAGCTTCCAAAAACTGTCCCTTAACTGCGGCAGATGGTGTTTAAACACAAACAATGTTATGATAAAAAAAAAATCTGAAAAAAAGTGACTTGTGAATGGGCCTTTAAAAATCTCCCTTTTAATTGGAAACAGTCTGAGATGGGGAAATAGCTCTTATTGTTGAACACTGTGTGGATTAAATTAAATGTCCTGGACTGACATTCTGCTGTTTGGCCACAAGATGCCGCTGTTTCCTAGGCACAGCTGACTGACTGCATATACATATTTCCATATTCATGAGCGGTGAGGTTGCCAGGCTGAAGTAGAAAGAGGAAGTCACTATATTGGAAGGACACAGAGAGGAGTGAATCCATTCACATTGAAGTGTGGGATCAACATTTTGCGACCACAGCTACAGTCAAGTTAAGCTGATTGCTGTTCAGGACCCAGATTCTGCCCAGGGGACAGGACTTCTGCCAGGAGTGCTGATGAGAGCTGAGGAACAAACTACCTGCTCTGCGGTACCGAATGTTTGTTGAACAGACTGCTTTTTTGGTTCGGAGTGATCAGCGGAGACAGAGCAGACACGGGTCCGTAAGATTGTGCACGCACCTCATTGCAATATTGCCGCCTAGAGACTATACCAGTCCTGTAGTTAGCTAGTCAGTGTCTCTGTTTCGTGTGTCAGGCCAAAAAGTGTTTCTGCTGTTCACAAAAGGACTCCACAATAAAAAGAGACTTTGCACAGTTGAGAGCTGATAGACGTCTCACTGGCTCAATCCAGCTCAGCCTTTGCGCTGGAGTTAAACGCAGACAGGTGCCATAGGACCAGTTAGGGGAGGGGGAATATTGTAGTTTATTATAAGATTGTAAACTTCTGTGTTGCACCACAGGCCAGCCTGTATCATACACCCACATAATCATTAGTGTCATTTCTAGGGTAATAACAGGTACCATTTGGCCATTTTAGTTGTGCCCGCCAGTAGGCAAACTAGTGCAATTCTTTCTGGCATCCATTGCAGCCTGCAGGCTGAGTGTATGTAAATCTATTTTATGATTCCAGAGGTTGGGGTTTGCATTTAGAGTCATATTGCATAAGAAGTCTGTTTTTCAAAGCTGGTGTCAGAGTTGCTTTTCTCATTCGTGACTTCGCTGTATCCTGGGGAGCCCTCCCCGATACACAGCTTACAAGAACAGCAGTGCAGTGTGGATGTGGAAATGGTACAGTTTTAGAGGCACGTGGCTGCAAAAGCAGCGGCAGCAGAAGCAGCATAGCATTGAACATACAAGGCAGTAGAAAGAATGTCTACAGCTAGTAGTAGTAGCAAGTAGTAGTGGTAATAATAGTAGTAACGGAAGATGCATAGCAATTATAGTGATGACAGTAAGGTATTAGTAGTGAGAAGTAGAAGCTGCAGCAGTGGAGGTAACGGCAGCCATATGGAACACGATGGTACAGTAGGCTGACAGCAATAGTGGCAAGATGGGGCACTTCCACCAATACTAGATCTATTTATTGGCCTCATCCATGAGACAGTGAAAATCCTTCAAAATCAAGGCTTGGTTCATTCTGACAATAGTGATGTTATAGACACTGAAAGTTTACAACTTGGTCTGTTTGAGTGTCATCAAACCCACTGCAGGGCTGAAAACCCTCTTCAAGATGACACTAAAAGCTGAGGAAGAGAAAAGACATATCATAGAACAAACTGGGCCGGATCTGGCCACTGTCCTAGTCTGCCTGCCAAGTTATCCATGGGGCCACGGAACATAGTATGAACCAAGGACAGGTCAAAGTCTAGGTTGGACTGAACCTTGTCATTGAGGTGAGAGCTCACCTCTTGCTGAGTTGCCTCAGCCTGGCGTGGCACATGAAAAAAACTGCTATCTTAAAGTGCCTCAATAAAAATAAGCAAACAACGCCATATCAGCACACTGACGTGAAAAAGACTTAGGAATTTTATTGAACAGCAAACTAAGCTGTAGAAACCAGTGTGAGGCATTGCTGCCAAGTCCAATAAGATAATGGGTTGCATCAAAAGGGGCATAGATTCCTGTGATGAGAACATTGTCCTGCCACTTTACAAATCACTAGTCAGACCACACATGGTGTACATCACGTGCAGTACTAAAGGGGTTATCGCAGTACACCTACCAATATCTGAGAATACTTCTTATACTGGACACTGACAGGGTAATTCTAGTATATACTTTAGACTACAGGCCCCACAATGAAAAGGGAGAAGTGGTATAGAACTTTAAAGCTCTATATTGGGAGCGCAATTAAGTGCGTCACCAGATTTTTCTTCAAAAAGTATGTTGTAAGAAAGCCGATATGGATGTGATTCTGAATAGAGATGGGAAAAGTGCTACTGGCAAAGAAGTGATGGGTGTAGTAGAGGAGTTCTATCAGAAGTTGTTTTAAAAAAAGTGGGTTGATGTAAGTTTAATGAATGATATTTTGAGTCATATGGAGGGGAAATTACAGTAGATGAAATAAAGAATGTGGTAATGGGAGGTAAGAAAAATAAAACTCCAGGGATGGATGGTGTGACAAAACCAACCTCGCCACTGGGCATTGGAGAAGACTGATTGACCGCCTCCTCCCCTGCGACTATGGCCCCTGGGACACTATTTGGGCTTATGGACTTTTATTGTACAGTGCTGGCCCTTTTAAAAACAGTGTACGGACACATGGAAACTTTTTGGACAGATAAAGCCATGCTGGCAAGGGATAATAAAGGGACCTCATCTAACCTTTTAACCCCTGGATGGATTCATGTGATTTTTACATATGTTGCTCCCCAAGTTATGCTGATCACAGAAATATAAGTTTTATCCGTATGTGACATAAGATTAGGGAGTTATTAAAATGTATAAAAAGTTTAACTTTTCAGCTTAGAGATAATTGAGTAGATACAGTAATTGACTCAATTATCTCCTAGGCAGAGGTGAGGAATATGCTGAGTGTGTCTGTATTGTCCCATTGTGTCTGATTGGCTGCTGTACTTGCATTGTATGTGTTGTAATGTGTTTATTGGTTGTTCTGCAAAACCCTGTGGGCTGTAATGTGTTTAGGGATTGGGAATAAAAGAGGCTGTATGGGCCAGTACAGAGAAGTCCCTGCTTGACCCTCAAAACGAAGGGTCGTCTCGTTATTGGGGGGGATTTATTGTATGCTGTTCCAGTTTGACTACTAGGAGTGTAAACCTCTTCGTATGGTTTTTCCTATTTGGCTGTTTAACACACTCATATGCTTCTCCGATTTGGTGGTTGTGATGTCGGCTAGAGTGCTTGAAATCCTCAAGAAGCGCTAGGAGCATCCTTTTAACGGAGGTACCCAGTCGGGGGGCCCGTCAATCCGTTAAATTGGTGGCAAGCGGTGGTATGGCGTCCTAGTGCGAGGTAAAGCAGCTCGGAGACATCGTGGAATTACAAATTGAGGGCAACGCTAGCACCCGTACAGTGCCCCTATCTACAAAAGAAGCAACTTCAGGAGAACAAGCATGGCACCCAGCTACACGCAGGAGGAATTTGACAAAGAGCTGAGATCACGGCTGACTTTCTTCGGACCCAACCCCCGGAGGAATATGTGCAGTTTGTGAGGAAGTTAACAGCAGATTACCTGCAGTTCATGGCAGATGGTATCGTCCGCCCTCCCAAGCGGCTGAGTGCGTTCCGGAGAGCTGAAGGTGCCGTCCTTCCTTCCCAGTGTCAGTGTGTATCCCAGGGAGCTGAAGGTGTTGTCCTTCCTCCCCAGCAGCAGTGTGTATCCCAGGGAGCTGAAGGTGCCGTCCTTCCTCCCCAGCGGCAGTGTGTACCCCAGGGAGCTGAAGGTGTCGTCCTTCCTCCCCAGCGGCAGTGTGTACCCCAGGGAGCTGAAGGTGTCTTCCTTCCTCCCCAGCGGCAGTGTGTACCCCAGGGAGCTGAAGATGCCATCCTTCCTCCCCAGCGGCAGTGTGTACCCCAGGGAGCTGAAGGTGTTGCCCTTCCTCCCCAGCGGCAGTGTGTATCCCTGGGAGCGGGAGGTGTTGCCCTTTCTCCCCAGCGGCAGTGTGTATCCCAGGGATCTGAAGGTGTTGCCCTTCCTCCCCAGCGGCAGTGTGTATCCCAGGGAGCTGAAGGTGTTGCCCTTCCTCCCCAGCGGCAGTGTGTACCCCAGGGAGCTGGAGGTGTTGCCCTTCCTCCCCAGTGGCAGTGTGTATCCCAGGGAGCTGAAGGTGTTGCCCTTCCTCCCCAGCGGCAGTGTGTATCCCAGGGAGCTGAAGGTGTTGCCCTTCCTCCCCAGCGGCAGTGTGTACTTCAGGGAGCTGTAGGTGTTTCCCTTCCTCCCCAGCGGCAGTGTGTATCCCTGGGAGCGGGAGGTGTTGCCCTTCCTCCCCAGCGGCAGTGTGTATCCCTGGGAGTGGAAGGTGTTGCCCTTTCTTCCCAGCGGCAGTGTGTATCCCAGGGAGCTGAAGGTGTCGTCCTTCCTCCCCAGCGGCAGTGTGTACTCCAGGGAGCGGAAGGTGCCATCCTTCCTCCCCAGCGGCAGAGTGTCCTGCGGGGAGCAGAGACCGTCAGTCTTGCACCCCAGCCGCAGGACAAAATATTGAAAGCGGAGACAGTTGGTCCCCCCCTCCACCAGCAGAGAGAGGGTCAGGGAGAGGAGCCTGCTACCCCCTCTCCCCAGCGGCAGTCTACAGTTCAGAGAGAGGAGCTTGTTACACCCTCTTTCCAGCGGCAGCCTAGTCCACCAAGGGGAGATGATTAGCCCCACACCGGTGCAGATGGGACCGTGGTCTCTGCACCCATGCTACAGGGAGTACATACAGTCAGTCCTGCTCCCCAGCGGCAGAGTATTCTACCGGGATGGGAGAGCCTCGTTTCCCTCCGCAGCGGCAGCCTAGCCCACCAAGGGGAGATGATAAGCCCCACACCGGTGCAGATGGGACCGTGGTCTCTGTGCCCAAACCACAGGGGGTAGGGACGGTCGGCCCTGTCCCCCAGCAGCAGGGCTGTATATCCAAAGGGGAGACAGCCTGTCTTCCCGTCCAGCAGCAACACCAGGTCCAGAGGGAGGAGCGTATTAACCCTTCTCCTCAGCTGGGCTCCAACCAGGCTACTCCCGTGGTAGCGCTGGCACCAGGGCAGAGTACCGCTGGTCTCTATTCACTCAGCAACCCACGGATCCGGAAGGCTAGTACCCCCCAGAGCCGTGATGGAGCCCCTGGACATGAACAAGCTACCCACTACCCCAGGTGCAGTAACCAATTCTTGTCGGTGGGCCACTCGGTTGAATATGTTTTGTGGGTGGGTTGCTGGACTAACCCAGGCACTGACCGACAGGAGGTCAGATACCTTGTTAGTCTGTTTGGGAAAGGGGAGAAATGTGACGAAGCCAACCTCACCACTGGGCATTGGAGAAGACTAATTGACCGCCTCCTCCCCTGCGACTATGGCCCCTGGGACACTATTTGGGCTTATGGACTTTTATTGTACAGTGCTGGCCCTTTTAAAAACAGTGTATGGACACATAGAAACTTTTTGGACAGGTAGAGCCATGCTGGAAAGGGATAATAAAGGGACCTCACCTAACCGTTTAACCCCTGGACGGAGTCATGTGATTTTTACATACGTTGCTCCCCAAGTTATGCTGATCACAGAAATATAAGTTTTATCCGTATGTGACGTGAGATCAGGGAGTTATTAAAATGTATAAAAAGTGTAACTTTTCAGCTTGGAGAGTGTTTCTGTATTGTCCCATTGTGTCTGATTGGCTGCTGTACTTGCATTGTATGTGTTGTAATGTGTTTATTGGTTGTTCTGCAAAACCCTGTGGGCTGTAATGTGTTTGGGGATTGGGAATAAAAGAGGCTGTATGGGCCAGTACAGAGAAGTCCCTCCTTGACCCTCAAAACGAAGTCTCGTCTCTTTATTGGGGGGGATTTATTGTATGCTGTTCCAGTTTGACTGCTAGGAGTGTAAACCTTTTCGTATGGTTTTTCCTATTCGGCTGTTTACTGCATTCATATGCTTCTCCGATTTGGTGGTTGTGGTGTCGGCTAGAGTGCTTGAGATCCTCAAGAAGTGCTAGGAGCACCCTTCAACGGAGTTACAGATGGTATACCAACTGAGTTGTATGTGAAAGCTTGGGTTTGGATAGGTTGTGATTTGGTTGAAATTTGTAAGTTTATGTGGGAGCATGGTGTATTAAGTAACATAGTAACATAGTATATAAGACCGAAAGAAGACATTTGTCCATCCAGTTCGGCCTGTTTCCTACAAGTTGATCCAGAGGAAGGCAAAAAACCCCTGTGAGGCAGAAGCCAATTTTCCCCACTTAAGGGGAAAAAAATTCCTTCCCGACTCCAATAAGGCAATCACAATAACTCCCTGGATCAACGACCCCTCTCTAGTAGCTATAGCCTGTAATATTATGACACTCCAGAAATAAATCCAGTCCCCTCTTGAATTCCTTTATTGTACTCACCATAACCACCTCCTCAGGCAGAGAGTTCCACAGTCTCACTGCTCTTACCGTGAAGAATATTTTTCTATGTTTGTGTACAAACCTTCTTTCCTCCAGACGCAGAGGATGTCCCCTTGTCACAGTCACAGTCCTGGGGATAAAAAGATGATGGGACAGATCTCTGTACTGACCCCTGATATATTTATACATAGTTATTAGATCTCCCCTCAGTCGTCTTTTTTCTAAAATGAATAACCCTAATTTTGATAACCTTTCAGGGTACTGTAGTTGCCCCATTCCAGTTATTACTTTAGTTGCCCTCCTCTGAACCCTCTCCAGCTCTGCTATGTCTGCCTTGTTCACAGGAGCCCAGAACTGTACACAGTACTCCATGTGTGGTCTGACTAGTGATGTGTAAAGTGGTAGGACTATGTTCTCATCACGGGCATCTATGCCCCTTTTGATGCAATGGTAGTTAGGATGAGGGGGGTGATTGGGAAGGTGGTGAATGTGGATCAAGTGTGTGCAGTGCCTGGTAGATGTATTTCTGATAACTTAGTGTTATTGTGTGATTTAATTGGAGATTGTTTGAGTCATAAATGAAAATGTATGTTGTTTATGATTGATTTAAAAAAAGCCTTTGATAGAGTTACGCATTAATTTTTGTTTGTTGTTCTGCAGAAAATGAGGTTTCCAGGAGTTTTTCTGAATTGTGTGAAATGTTTATATAGTGATGTTAGGAGTAGGTTTTTGGTGAATGGAAGGTTAAGTAATGAGATTATGATTCAATTGGGTGTGAGACAAGGATATCCGATGTCACCAATGTTGTTTATTTGTGTAATCAAGGTGTTGTTGTTAAGTTTGATGAGGAAAGATAAAGTTATGAGTGGTATGTTGATTCCAGGAAGTATGGGTAAATCTGTGAATGTGTTGAGTTATATAGATGATGTTGTGTTCATAAATGATGATATGGCTGCGATTGGAGGAGGAAGGTTGTGCTTGGATATATTTTGCGGGGTGTCTGGTTTTAAGGTAAATTGGGATAAGTGTATTTTTAAATGTTCTGGAGACAGGGATATTAGACGCGAGAATGTGAGAAATAAAGAAGATGCGGTCAAAGTGTTAGGTGTATGGTTTAATGAAGATTTAAAGGGGAATGAAAGTTGGGATAAGTGCGGTAAGAAAATTGAAAAAAAGTAGAATTTTTGAAGAATGTGAGAGCTTACATTGTCTGGAAAGATTTTGATTATTAAGGCAGTGATATTACCAATTATTTTGTTTGTCTTTTCAGTACATACTGCAAGTGTTAAAAAGTGGTAAAAGTTAAGAAAATGTATTTTACTTTTTTTTTGGGGGGGAGTCCAATGGAAAAGTTGAAAAGAGAATATGTATATAAATTGGTGAGAATGGTGGTTTAGGGATTATTAACCTTCAGTTTTTTTCTAGGCATCAATTATTACTGGTTTTGTTAAGTAAGGGAAATAAAAGTTTATGTATAGTGCGGTATATGGCTGGATGGATGTTATATGGTTTAAACTGGGTAGTGAGAGATGCTAGAGTTCCAGTTGCGTTTCGGTGTCTGGTCTGGTATGTAGTGATTGAGAATTTTATCAAAAAGAATAATTTATTGTCGGTTAGAATGAATGAATTTAAAGATAAAAGTATTGTGATGAAGAAATCTCAACAGAATGAAGTTGCTTGCAATATTCAGAGTTAGAGATTGAATGAAGAAGTATGGGTATGGAAGAATTTATCAATTTTTGGGGTATCGAATAGACAGAGAGATATAGTGTGGATGGATTTTCATAATATTCTGAGGAGAGAGCTTATTAAGTCAGAGGTGTGTCCAAGGGAAGGGTGTGGTGCAAGTGAAACTGTGAGACTTGTTTTGGGAGTGTATGGATGAAGCTTGGGCGTTTGGTGAAGGAATTGACAAGGGTTGCTCAATTAAATTTGAGGGTGGCTATGTTCAGAATAGGAGCTCATGGAAAATCAAAATTGAGGATGTTATGGTTCATTATGACGCGTGCAATGGAGAGTTTGTGCAGAATTTAATTGTATTTAAGAAAAAAGATATGCCAGTTTTTGAGTGTGTAAGACTAGTTTTGTACAGATTGTATGTGATTTATTTATCGGATTATCTGCAAAAAGGGGGTATGATTTCGGAGGGTGTGTGGAAACACAAGAAATGGAAATTTCTGGTTAGGGTTTGATTCTTTCTGTTTTCTTTCTTTTTTTTCTTCTGGATTAAATAAATAAGGAAAAGCCATGGTCATGATTAATCAGAACAATGAGTAACTTGTACTAAGCAAGTTATATTGATTGTGTTTGGTTAACTTGAATGGTTTAACAAAAAAATAAAAATTGTTTAGCTTTGGTACATATACTGTACATGTTTAAAAAGCATTTCTGTCAATCCACTGTGTGAAAACAATGCAGTGCTCACATCTCTGCTGTGTTCTTTTTACCTACTTGTTGTCTAGCAGCATGTAGATATCATTATAGTTCCTGCTGTTTCACTTCAGTGGGATGGCTCCTTCCTATTCACCTAAGGGTACTTTAAGCATTGTTAGAATCCGGCAGGCAGTTCCGTTGCCAGGACTGCCTGCCAGATCCGGCAAACCGTATGCAAACGAAAATCTTTATTTTCTGGATCCTTTAAACGGATCTGGTGAAATACACGATCCGTCTCATACGTCTCAAACAGAATAACTGGTCTGGTATTTAAATGTTTCAAAGATCAAAAGAACCAATTTCATATGAAAATTGTGCAGTAGCTATAATATACAACTGAAGGTCGCATACCCCTCGGATGCTGCCTCAGAAGATAGCAAAGATGATGCCAGACCACATTCAGTTTGGATTTCAGGCTCTAATGCTTGTTTTCCGCTGGAGAAGACGTGTTCGAGCCAGGCGGTTCCATCGCTATTGGGTGCATCTGATCACTTCTGCCATAATGAGAAGGGGAGCATTCGAAGCTCTATTTCTCTAACTGTGGAATTATCCGAACAAGTTTTTTAACTACCTAAGGATGAGTGTCTCCAGTTTTGACGATATGCTACAAAGGGTGTCTCATTGCATTGAAAGACAGGACACCATTTTCCAGGGAAGTATTTTACCTGCAAAACGGTTAATGCTTGCCATAAGTTAACTATTTTTATATTTTGCTAGTAACTACTAGCTAGTTATTTTTGTATAATTTTTTAACGTAATTTTGCCTGGTTCAAAGCTGAACCCAGACATATTTCCCTACCCTATGTTCTTCATTTGATACTGTACTCTACCTAGCACAGCTCTTGATTGCGCAGGCCAAGGGTTTAGGAGGCTCTGCATTAGTATTATTCACTGTGACTTTACCGGCTCCAATGGTCAGGCTTTACCTCTATCTCGACTATTAGAGACGTTGACTTCACTATGAACAATGCTAGCCAGAAACTTACACCTATCGTTCTCCATGGAGAGCCCGTTCCACAACTGGATTTCCAAAAATGGTCCTTTGCCCTGTGAGAATGACCACAGAGCAAAGGAAAGCATTTGAGCATTTAACAGTGGTATGGCCAGTTTTAGGTCTCAAACACGGCCAACCAAATTATATAGCTTGAATTGGTTTTTTTTGTTTTGTTTTTTTACATATTTGCTCATTTTTATTTACACTCTTTTTTATTTTCTTCTGATAGATTTCTGGCAACAGGAGAAAGTCTGACTTCCCTCCATTATCAGTTTCGTCTAGAAATATTTACAGTTTCCTTGATTGTGAAAGATATGTGCCATGCTTTGTGGGAGCAGTTGCATGAGGAGTTTATACCACATCCAAGTAGGCAACAGTGAATGGAAATTTCAGAAAAACTTTGGGAAGTGTGCCAGTTTCCTAACTGTCTTGGGGCAGTGGACTGGAAACATATACAGATTATCAAGCCCCAAGGAACTGATTCAGAGTACTTTAACTACAAAAAATATTTTTAAATTATGTTGATGGCCATCGCTGATGCCCCGTACCATTTTGTGGCAATCGATGTTGGGGCTTATGGCTGAACCAATGATTCCATTGTCTTTTAAAATTATTACTTGGGTCGAAGGCTATACAATAGACAATTTGATTTTCCACCACCTCAACCGCTACCGGGTACTGATGCTCCCCCATACCCTTCATGTTGGTTGCTGATGAAGCATAACAGAATTGCAGACGTGTGAATGGAGCCTTAATCTGTTAGTTTATACATAGAATTACTGTGCCTCAGTATTAAATAGTGGTCCAATATATTGCTGCCTACAGCTTGTTAAACTGCTGCCACAATCCCTGTTAATCTGTTAGTTCATATATATAGAATTACTGTGCCTCAGTATGAAAGGGCGGTATAATGTATCATCATGTTCATGTTTTTGAACTGTTGACACAATCCCCATTAATCTGTTACTTTATACATACAATTATAATGCCTCAGTATTAAAGGTCCGTACAATATATCGCTGTGTGCATCTTGTTCATCTGCTGCCAGTCCCTGTTAATCAGTTTATATATAGATTTACAGTGCCTCAATATTTAAAAAATGTAATTTCTAGAAAAGATTTGAGAATGAATATGCTTACACAGGCTAAGTGGATAAATATATTTATTAAGTTTAGTCTCTAACCCCTCCCTTCTATGTGTTGATGTGGAGCATCTTAACAGTGGTTGTTAGACAGTAACCTTATTTGTGGGAGAAGCTTTAACACTGGAATCTCCTCTTCTCACTGGTCTGCAAGTCGTTATACTTTGAGGCCTACCCCTGGAATACAAACTTGAGCAGTTCCACATTATCATACATTTTAACTCAGTCCAAGATTATTCAGTCAATTTCAGGAAAAAGCCATAGATGGGGTGAATTTCTATTGTGGGGTGCTTATGGCTTTTTTATCGATTGATATTACACTTTTTGGGTATATTTTTATAGAGCCGGTTGTTACGGATGTGACAATGCCTGATATGTCTACTTTTTTTTATTTATTTCACTTTAACACAATAAAAACAATTTTGAAACAAAAAAATCATGTTTTAGTGTCTGGGAAAGGGGTGTTTTTTTTTCTGTTTTACTTTATTTCTGTCCCACTCTGGGACTTCAACTTTTGGGGGTTTGATCCACTCTGCAATAGTGTTGAGCATAAATATTCAAATAACGAATATTAATTGAGAATATTGCAACTTCAATAATTCGTGAATATTACAAATATAGTGCTATATATTCATTATCTCGAATATTCGTCATGAGTTATTGGCCCACAAGCAACTTCAGCAGGGAGGAATCATGAATTCAGATGGAGAAAAAAAGACAAATATTCTAAAAAACGCATATATAGCACTATATCGAATATATAATTTTTTTTGAATACTCAATTTTTTTTTCAATCTCTACGCTTGCTCCACTTCTACATACTCCTCCCCACAATCGTCCCGGTCACCATGGGAACTCCTGGGGATTAGAATATACTACCGGATCTGAGTTTTCACAATCTCAGTATATTCTAACCCCCAGGCATTCCCATGACGGGGACGCTTGTCAGGGAGGAATATGCAAATATTATTCAATTGCCGCTCATCAGTATTTAAGTTCACAAGCAGTGCTGGTGCCTGCGCTCTTCCAGTTTAACTGAGGGCATCAGCCTCTATATAAGCTGGAGTCACGTAGCGCTGCATGTCACGTCAGCTCTTGCTAGTGTAGGTAAAGGATGCTGCTGCTGTGAGCGAGATATTAGGAAAGAATCTAATATCAGAGCATAGTGTTAAGTCAGCGATCTACAGCGATTTTTTTTGTGGGTGCAATGCAACATTTTTATACCAAGCCCTGAGCTCAGTGCCACAGAAAAATAAGTTTTAATCTGTCTGTTAATTAGGTGGGCGTCGGCAGCGATTTTGTGTAAGTGCAGTGCACTTGCACCTGCATGTGTGCGAGGGACAATAGTTTAATCCTGTTCTTGTAGTTTAGTGGGTGACATAGACCCATTTTTCAAGTGCACCTGCACTGCATATGTGCCAGGGGAAGGAAAAATAATATAGGCAATCCGCCTGTGAGTTCAGGGCCCCAGGGGGTGAAATATTCCATTTTTTTTCTGTAAAGTACTCCTGTGCTGCATACCTGACAGTGAAATCAATTCAGTAAATCCATCTGTTATTTTCTGGGGGGACATTTCCACGGTTATCAGGTCAGTCATTCACAAGTAGCTTGGAGGGAGTTTTCCTGCTGCACTGCATACCTAACAGTGAAAATAATTCTATTAAATTTGTCTTTCACATATTTGTGTGACCTAAAGCAATTTTTTTCTCTTTATGAATTATGACACCGGCACTGCATACCTGATAGTGAAATCAATTCAGTAAATCCCTCTGTTAGATTCTGGGGGGACAAATTCACTTTTTTGGCGCTCAAGTACCCCTGCGGCCTGCGCTGTATATCTGACAGGGAAATCAAGTAAATCAATCTGTTAGATTCTGGGGGGAAAATGTCCATGCTTATCAGGACAGTCATGCGCTTGTGTCTTGGAGGGTCTGTTCCTGCTGCACTGCATACCTGACTGAGATATATATTCTTTAAATTCGGCTGCGTTTAGATTGCTGGGTGATCTGTACCCCTTTATTATTTCAAACTACTCCTGCACTGCATACCTGACTGGGAAATATATTCTGTAAATTCGGCGGTGTTTAGATTGTTTGGTGATGTAGTTATATGCTGTAAAATCTTCATGATGTCTCCGTGATAAATCTGCAGCATGGGGCCCCATGTGGCTTCTACACACTTTCAAAATAATCCTTCAGCGGGGCGAATAAATTCCGGATGACGGGGATGCTCCATGACCCCTTTTTTCTTTCAAACTACCCCTGCACTGCATACCTGACTGGGAAATATATTCTGCAAATTCGGCGGCGTTTAGATTGTTGGGTGATCTGTACCTGTTTTTTCTTTCAAACTACCCCTGCACTGCATACCTGACTAGGAAATATATTCTATGAATTCGGCGGCATTTAGATTGTTGGGTGATCTGTAGCCCTTTTTTCTTTCAAACTACTCCTGCACTGCATATCTGACTGGGAAATAATATTCTGCATGCTGGTAGACGCGCTGCTGATGGCATTCCCACCTGACACCAGGACCTCAGTGGAAGCACAAGGCAAAGGCAGAGGAGGACGAAGAAGTCGCCAACGCAGCTGGGGTACCACCAGCTACTCAGAAGGCAGGGTTAGCATGGCCAAAATGTGGAAAGCACGCCACAAGAATCAGAACCACCAGCTGATATGGAACCTCTTAGCAGGAGGCAGCATTTCAGCAATATGGTGGAACAGTATGTGTGCCCACGTCTCCACGTACTGACTGATGGGTCTGACCCATTCAAATTCTGGGTCTCCAAATTGGGCACATGGCTTGAGCTTGCCCTTTATGCCTTGGAGGTGTTGGCCTGCCCTGCAGCCAGTTTATTGTCTGAAAGTGTGTTTAGCACGGGAGCGTTATCAAAGACAATCGCAGCCGCCTTTCCACAGCCAATGTGGACAAGCTCACATTCATTAAAATGAACCAGATGGGGATCCCACAGAACTTGTCCGTACCTTGTGCAGAATAGACATGTATACTGGCCTCACCCATCCTTTTGTTATGCTCCAGCGCACTCTTTGTTTTATTTTCTATATTTGTTATACCCAAATAAAAAAACTGTGTTGTTGGTGACTACCTCCTCCACCACCGCTTCCACCTACACCTTCAAAACCACCGCATCCTCAACCTCCTATTCCATATGGACCTCCTCCTCCTAGTTCAAGATTATTATTTTAAATTTTTATGTATTTTATGTTATTTTAAGTCATTTCCCTATCCACATTTGTTTGCAGGGCAATTGTCCAGCTCTTCCCCCACATTTTGCTTCCTTTTGCAGCCCTCTAGAACTTTACATTACTTTTTTAGAGCCATTTTAGTGCCCCAAAGTTCATGTCCCAATTGACTTCAATCGGGTTCAGGTTCGAGGTCAAGTTCGGGTCCCGAACTCGAACTTTGTGACAAAGTTCAGTCGAACCCGGTGAACCCGAACTTCCAGGTGTTCGCTCAACTCTAATAAAGATATATATTTTCGCATGATCTTGTTAGCACTGTAATTTATGGGCATTACCGCAGAGTCATGTCATATATGAGAGACAAAGTTTTGCAATATTTGCAGCAAGATTGCAAAGACCTCCGTGGAGTTCATGCATTTTACGTTACTACAGAGGCTATATTGTTAATGAAGTTTTCAAACTAATCGCAGCAGCAGCAGTAATCATAACCACACCCTTCTTCTTGAAATACAGACTTCACACACAACTCTGCTGAGCATCCATCAAATTCTTCTCTGCTACAACTTCACACATTCACAAACAGCTTCTCGAAGCCACAAACATTTACATCCCTCTGTGTGTGACTCTATACATCCACCCAGCTTTCCTGGAAAGACATATGTACAACGCACCCAGAAATTGCCAATGATCTCTATTGCTGTTCTGCCATCTTCTGGTATTAACTCTGTAATCAATCAAAAGCTTATAACAAGACAGCTTACTTTTATAATACTAATTATAATCATTGTATATGCATTTTTCTAACTTTGAAACTCTTTGCTTGTAAGAAAAATGGACATGCCACATAAATTATTTATTTATTCGCATATTAAATGTGTCTACTTTATGTTTGCATCTTAAAGTTGACATGTTATTACTTTTTGAAGACTTTATAGGCTTCAAAATTGAGCAGCAATTTTCCAATTTTTCATGAAAATTTCAAAATCAGATTTTTTCAGGGACCAGTGAATTTGAGGGTCTTTATGTTAGAAATCCCCCATAAATGACCCCGTAATGAAAACTGAACCCCTCAAAGTATTCAAAATGACATTCAGAAAGTTTGTTAACCCTTTAAATGTTTCACAGGAATAGCTGCAAAGTGGAGGAGAAAATTCAAAATCTCATTTTTTTACAGTAACATGTTCATTTAGCCCCTTTTATTTATTTTTACAAGTGTGAAAAGGAGAGAAAGCACCACAAAATTTGTAGCCTAATATCTTCCAAGTCAGAAAATGCCTCATATGTGGATGTTGAGTGATCTGCGGGTGAACTACATGGCTCAGAAGAGAAGGCGCACCATTGGGATTTTGGACAGAGAATTTTGCTGAAATGTTTTTTGGGGGGCATGTCACATTTAGGAAGCTCCCATGGTGCCAGAACAGTAAGAAACCCCCACATGGCACACCATTTAGGAAACTAGACTCCTCAAGGTACATAACAAGGGGTAAAATGTCCCTTAACTCCCCACAGGTGTTTGGCGCAATGTTGTTAAAGTTGGAAGTCAAAATGAAAAATGTGATTTTTTTACACTAAATTGCTGGTGTTACTCCAAATCTTTCATTTTTACAAGGGGAAATAAAAGATAAAACGCCCCAAAGTGTGTAGCCCCATTTCTTCCAAGTAAGGACATATCCCATATGTGGACGTAAAGTGCTCTGCGGGCAAACTACATGGCTCAGAAGAGAAGAGCACTATTGGGATTTTGGAGAGAGAATTTTGGGGTTTAAAATTTGGAAGAATTAAAATGGGGTAAGGGGATTATAAATTTAGTACTCCATGAAAGTGTGGTACTCCCTGAAGCAACCATTAATGCAGAGGCCTGGATGATCGGGGCACGTGTTACACTGAGTGGTAGTGTACTTCCGTATCCCCCTCCTGTTACACTCTGCAATTTCCAGTATGGGGGACCACACCTGGAAAGTGTTGGCCAGGGAAGATCCGGGGGCCTCCAGTTCCCAAGATACTCCGGCCTGCTCTTTCAGAAAAGATCAGGGCCTTGAGGACTGCCTCATAGAACTGGAGAAATTTTACTGTGTTTCCAGCGCTCCAGGACAGCACAAAAGAGTTGTACAAGGCAACCTGCACCAAGTAGACCGCAACTTTTTTGTACCATGCCCGGGTTTTGCGCATGGCGTTATATGGCTTGAGGACTTGATAAGAGAGATTAACTCCTACCATATATACCGATTGTAGTCCATGATACAATTGAGCTTGAGGACCGGTGCCGCTGTACCTCGCACAGGGACAGGGGTGATGCCGTTACCGTGAATTGTGGACAGTACAAGGACATCCCTCTTATCCTTATATCTGACCAGCAACAGGTTTTCACTGGTAAGGGCACGGGTCTCACCCCTTGGAATAAGTACCTGGAGGGGGTGGGTAGGGATTCCTCATTTACTTTCCCGCATTGTCCAACAAGCGGATGTGGATCTGGTGGCGAGGGACTGGAACAAGGGCATACTGGTATAAAAGTTATCCACATACAGGTGGTAATCCTTATCTAGCAGTGGGTGCATAAGGTGCCACATAAGTTTCCCGCTAACACCCAGAGTGGGGGGACATTCTGGATGTTCAATATGGGAATCTCGCCCCTCGTACACACAAAACTTGTAAGTGTACCCTGAAGTACTCTCACAAGGTTTGTACAGCTTCATGCCATACCTCGCCCACTTAGTGGGAATGTACTGGCGGAAACTGAGTCTCCCTTTGAAAGCAAGGGGGATATGCTGCATTATCTGCATAATGCAGGCATTTCCGAATGGCCTCAAAATGGCAACGTGTAATGGCCATACAGTAAATTGGGGTCTGGTAGAGGATGTCCCCACTCCAGTATTGCCTGACACAGTTTTTTTTTACTAGGCCCATGTGTAGTACGAGGCCCCAAAAAGTCCTCATCTTGGCTGCACTGACCCGAATCCAGCCACCGGACCTAGCCAAAAAGGAGCTATAAACTAAACTAACTAACTAAATCTCTCCCTAAATGTCTATGCCAGATGGCACTTTATGGTGGCTCGCGGGCCACGTATGGCGGCGGATTGGGTGGGTGGCAGAGGGACCGACACGGGGCTCCTCTCTTCTTGCTCACACGGAATTCTGTGGGCAGGGAGAGCGGAGCATCGGGACTGTCCGTTCGTCCAGCCAATCACAGGCGATCCTGAGAGGTGGTGTCACTGCCACCTCACAGGATCTACGGAGGGTGATTAGTGTTGTATATTACAACACCGATCACCCTCCTATTCCAGGTCATCGGGTCACCAGAGACCCAAAAACGCTGCAAACCGCAGGTATGAATTGACCTGCGGTTTGCAGCGATCACTGATATGATCATGTATGCCCTGTGTCCTTTAGGACTCGTGCTACTTTCCTAATTAACAGCACTCATCTCACAGCATTGTCATTAGCAGACGTCTCCTCTGTATTATAAACAATTGACAGGAGAGCACTGAGAGAAGGAGCACAGCCCTGAGTGCCTGGGCTCCGGCAGAAAGTAGAGGGGGAGGGATGTTTTAGATGTGGATATCTCCTGAATGGTAGCAGCTAGAAACATGCAACTGGTCTTGCTTGAAAGCTGACATTCCACCATTTAAGCAACAGAGGAGTCAGTAATAATCGGGGATAGAATTTGCTTTTATTTTTACTTTCAGCTATATTCAATGCATCACAATTTCTATCAGTGATATCTTCCCTTGTACTGAACAGATTGCTTTCATTCTGGTATTGTCTGAAAACAGAGATATGAGCAGCTTAAGCAGGTCCCACCCCCCTCCCTGTCAGTGTGGAAGAGAATAAACCAGCAAAAACAATCCCTTTAAAATATACCTTTTAATAAATCCTATTAAAAATCATGGACACAAAAAACACCCTCAACAGTAAGATAATATAACAAGATACTCATTTGAATATTTTTTCAGACAGAGATATTCCAGGGCTAGGGGCTTCCTCCTCGTGTAAACAGGCCTTCAAAGATCTATATATCAAATACAAAGATAACATCAAATCATGGTGGGAAATCAAATCACTTGAGAGTTACCTTGAATATAAAATAGTCCCCCGTGGATTACGCTTATATATCAAACCAGCAGACCGTATTTCCTCCCCATCCCTACAAGCCAGGTAGGAACAAGAACTGACACGCAGTTCGCTTAATTTGATGAATATCCTCTTGGAGGAAGAAAGGAAGTTGTTTGACAAAACCACTGTAAATTTGCAGGAACAAACAGAGATTGCATTAAAATTTCGTAGTGACCCTGAGTTTAATAATCGTGAGGCTGCACTACAAACATCGGTGGAGAAACTTCAGGGGTATATTAAGGAGAGAAAACACAGACAGTTTGTGCGGGATCTATCCGAATTTAGAGAGAATCGTGCTTACTGCCAGCAACAGGATAACATTATTACTGGGGTATCCGAGATATCATCATCGGATATTGAATCCTCAGATACGGAACCAAGAACGTATTTTCCCCAAAACTCAGGATTTAGGGGTAATAGGAGAGGATCCCATCGTAACACTTGGTCTAGATGAAGTTGACTATGTGGATTTACAAAATCTGATTGAATTGAGTGAAGAGGGACAAAGGGTACCCGGACAGGGACCATTTACTACACTAAAACCAAAAAGTATCAAAACCCCACCGCCACTCAACTATGACTGCATAGACATCTTCTTACAGATGACATCTTCAGAGCTGGAACACCTGGACAAGATGAAACCCAGTGGCTACAACTTGAGTAGATCAGAAATGATGGCCCTGCGCTCGCTTGAACAAGACACCAACTTAATCATCAAACCATCAGATAAGGGGGGGAATGTAGTTCTGATGGACCATGAACTGTATCGGCAGATGTGCCTTGATTTGTTAAAAGATAAGGAGGGCTACAGATTGTTATCCTCAAATCCTCTGACGATGTTCACGGAGGAGCTCAAGGGCGTGCTGGACAGGGGACTTCGTGATAGAGTGATTTCCCCTGTGGAGTACGATTATCTCTTACCTAGACATCCAACGGTTGCTACATTTTATGGTCTTCCAAAGGTACACAAGGGGACGTCCCCACTCAAAGGACGTCCCATTGTGTCTGGGGTGGGATCCCTGACACAGAACAGCGGTGTGTACCTGGACCAGGTGTTGAGGGAGTTCGTCGTGTCCCTACCGACCTACACCAGGGACACAATGGACTTCCTCAACAAGATAGATTCCATCACTGTGGATCCAGTATGTCACCTGGCCAGTGTGGACGTCGAGGCACTGTATAGTTCTATTCCCCACACAGGGGGCTTGTTGGCGGTAGAGCACTTTCTGAAAATGAGGGGAGTCCAATATAATGTCCATAACCAGTTTGTCCTCTCCTTACTTGAATTTACTTTGACACATAACTTTTTTTTGTTTAACAACCGGTTCTACCACCAGCTCAGGGGGACGGCTATGGGTAGCCCCTGTGCCCCTACTTATGCTAACCTCTTCCTGGGCTGGTGGGATAACCGGGTTGTTTTCCCAGACCACGACACTTGGTGGTCGGACAAGATCGTCGTCTGGACACGGTACATCGACGATGTGTTCGTGGTCTGGAGGGGCGGATCTGATGAGTTTTGTCAATTTGTTAGAGAACTCAATAACAATGATTTGGGTCTCAAATTTACTTTTGAAATCGATCGCATTCACTAGCATTTTTGGATGTTAGGATAACTAAGGAGGGAGACAGACTGAGTGCGGATATTTATAGGAAAGCGACTGCAACCAACTCGCTTCTCCACTGGCAGAGTCACCACCCAGGCCCTCTGAAGCGTGGTATCCCCAAGGGACAGTATCTGCGGATACGGAGGAATTGTTCCACAGTTCCGGGAAGCTAGGAATCTCCGTAAGAGATTTCTAGACAGGGGTTATCCCCAGGGGGTTTTAACAGAAGCCTTCAAAAACGCGTCACAGAAAAACCGTGAACATTTGTTGGTACCGCGTGCTAGAGAACGGGATGGTCAAGAGGTGACTCGGATTGTCTCAACATTTGACTCTGCCAATACGGAAGTTTTGGACATCCTCAAACGTTATTTGGCAATCCTGAGGATGGATTCGGATATTGGTGACATTCTGCCCCACCACCCGGCCATCTCATATAGACGTGGGAGAAGTCTCAAGGATAGATTGGTTCGGAGTCACTATACCCCTCCTCTTATGGGGAAAAACACGTAGCTAGACAGGAAACCATTGGGCATGCATAGGTGTGGGAACTGTAAAGCATGCGAGTATGTACAGATCACTAAGAGGGTAGTGTGCTCAGTGACTGGTCAGAATTTTGAGATCCGTGACTTTCACAACTGTAGGAGCAAGGGGGCCATTTATATATGCCAATGTACATGCCCCCTCGATTATCTGGGGAAGACCATCAGGGAGGCGCGTAGGAGATTCCTGGAACATATTAATGATGTCTTCAAAAAGAGAGAGACCCCAGTAGCTTTGCATGTGAGAGAACATCATGGGGGGGACCCGAGGTCTCTGAGGTTTACTATCTTGGAAACCGTACCGTCTCCTGTACGGGGGGGCAACTGGGATCAGAAAATTCTCCAGAAGGAGTGTCAATGGATCCATCGGTTCAAATCCCAGGCCCCCTCAGGTCTTAATGAAAGACTGACGTTCACCTGCTTTCTATAGGTGACGGTTATTTACATGGGTTCTGGATTTCTGTCTGGATTTAACTCGTGAATATAGGTTACATAATTTGGACTGAGCATAGCCGGATGTGAGAAACATCCGATTGGTAAACGATAAAACACCCTGATCATGGGTGTTTGGAATTTAATCTGGGTAATGAAAGAATGATTACACCCCCACACTTTATAGTACGAGCCTCTTTACTAGAGGTTGCCCCGAGTAACAGACTAGTGCTAGGTCCTGTTTTCCCATCAATGCCGCTCATACATCAATGGGATATTTGACTGTAATCTCCCCCTACACTAAACTATACTATTCACCCGATGATCACTATATATATGCAGGCATTAGCGTTACTGGCGGGATATCTGTGCCGTTTTTTTGCATACAATACAGGCACTTCCTGCTTGCGTTTCAATCATGGAATCTTCCTTGCGTTCCATAGGCAGGAAGTGATGTGAGGAAAGGGGCGGTTCTGACTACCGGCACCCGATGTGTATACTCTCATTTCCTAGCCTCCGTGCGTTCCAAGGAGAGGAAGTGACCTAAGGGGACGGTTCCATCTACCGACACTTGACATGCAGTACACTGCGGTTTGATACGAACGCATGTGCAGCAACAAGAAAGGTAGGAGGAGTGGTTTGGATCTGGCGGGGCTATTTAAAGAGGCTTGATACCGGACATTAGGTGAGGCAGGAGAGGCTGGCACGAGTGGACGCAGGGAGCATGAGTACTATCAGAGGATGATTAATATGGACTGTTCTTTTGGAGCAAGATGATTTATCTGTACACTTTTCTCTATAGTATTGAATTTAAAGGGCTGGAGGATGCACAGGCATATCGAATAGCAGCACAAATATCGTGAGTGATGCTATTTGAGTTTATATATAGGATATGTGCATAGTGCTGTACCCACATGGTTATGAAAGTTCCTCTCCCTCCCCCTTTCTCTTTCTCTGTTTGCAGATACATATACGGCCTGATAGCTCCGGACACTGCGTCATTTGGACAAATTGAGTGCCTCCTGTGGTCCACCTTTTTATGTGGTATCATTAATTTATCGATTATGTACCTATCACTATTAGGAGACCCATAATTTGGAGTTGTCTCCATGCTACAGCTCTGTTAAAATTGATTTATCTTCCTCCTGATGAACCCTATATATTTAATTGTGTAAAAATAAGGGGGAAACGCGTTGAGGATTTGGAATCCTCTGAGGTGAATTCTACCTGGTCTCAGAGGCTTATGTATGCGCAGGAACCAGAAAGTATACATCTATATCCTGCTGCTGCTTTTTGAGTTGTACTATTGACTCACCTCCTTTTGGGGGTCTGTGTTGACACGGATACTCAGGATATATATTCATTTAGATTAGGGTGCTAACTAGGGTGACACAGGTCAGGTTCAGGGACAGGGAATCCCCACCACAAGCGGAGGTCCCTGGGCTGAGGACAAACCTAGGGTGACATCAGGGAATAATAGTACTTATCTTCAATTGACTAATATACGTCATTGTATCAAACATGTGGTGCTGAGTATCCGTGTCAAGTGAGTATCTTGTTATATTATCTTACTGTTGAGGGTGTTTTTTGTCTTACTTGGACCGGGTGTCCATGATTTTTAATAGGATTTATTAAAAGGTATATTTTAAAGGGATTGTTTTTGCTGGATTATGTATTTTTGAATATTGTCCCTATTTATTGCTAGTATAGTAACACGCTGGATTTTGTGGAAGAGAATAAAGGAGAATCTGCAGTGCTGACAGGTGACTATTAAGAGATTAAAACAACTGCTTACTGATTTTATTTAATCGCAGGGCTTGTCTCTGGTTAGCTTTTTGTGAGAGGATACACACTGCTCTGGGGTAGTGGGGGAGGATATCTGCATTCTGTTTGGTCTTGTCTGTCTCTGGTTAGCTGTATGTGAGAGGATAATGCACCATGTCACAAAGCTCGAATCATTTCGAATTGGTTTCTTGAACATGACAATGAGCTCACTGTACTAAAATGGCTGCCACAGTCACCAGATCTCAACCTAATAGAGCATCTTTGTGTTGTGGTGGAATAGGAGCTTCGTGCCCTGGATGTGCATCCCTCAAATCTCCATCAACTGCAAGATGCTATCCTATCAATATGGGCCAACATTTCTAAAGAATGCTATCAGCACCTTGTGGAATCAATGCCACGTAGAATTAAAGCAGTTCTGAAGGCAAAAGGGGGTCCAACACCGTATTAGTATGGTGTTCCTAATAATTCTTTAGGTTAGTGTATATATCCATATAAAAGGGAATATCAATATATATATTTATAGCCGCACAGTAATACGGTCAGTCAATTAGAACACTACTACACATACAATATTCCTAACTACATTACATACAATCCCAATTCCACCCCACAAACTAGCTATACAATTACACTAACATACATTACAGCAGTAACCCACACACCTAGCTACTCACACTGTCCCTACGGGGTACATGGGAAACTGCCGTACAGCAGCAGGGGTTCCTGCCGGTGTTCAGGACCGCAGGGGCTGCTGGGCACTGAAGGGGTTACTGCATCAGGGCAACAGCAGTGAAGGGTTAACTTATGCCCTATAACAAAGGGTTAAATACACAACATGCAGTTCAGGGGTAGTGGCACTGCAAAGGTTAAAGGGGTTACTATACCCTGCAGCTGTTTGACAGAACTCCAGCAGCTGGCAGGGCAAGGAAGGGGTTAGCCTTCACTGCAGCTACTGGGAGGTCAAGGAGCAGCAGAGCTGGGTAACAACAGCAGGGAACAAAAAGCAACATGCAGCGGTATTTAGAAAAGTATCAATTTTTTTTATTGAATATATATTAAAAATTATAAATCATAGAAGGAGGTAGCAAGAAAGCATAGACGCCACCCTGGACCCTATAGAAAAACGTACAAGAACATATATGTATCTAGCATCGTTAGAAGGTAATATAACAGGAAGTCAAACGCTATACTGTTTTATAAGTATGGTATATCACAGCCTCGCTGTAGCCTTCAAAAAGTCCACAAAAAAGGAACAATAATAAGGACAAGTGTCTTTGTGTATAGATAATGTTGGTGGTACAAGGCAAACAGAAAAAGACATGAATCGTGCTAGAACAGAACCCGAAGGGGTACTTACCAGTAAGAAAATGCAAGGGAGGGACCAGGATGGCGTCAACCCCCGACGAAGGTTCGCCGAAACGCGCGTCGGGGTTGACGCCATCCTGGTCCCTCCCTTCCATTTTCTTACTGGTAAGTACCCCTTCGGGTTCTGTTCTAGCACGATTCATGTCTTTTTCTGTTGGCCTTGTACCACCAACATTATCTATACACAAAGACACTTGTCCTTATTATTGTTCCTTTTTTGTGGACTTTTTGAAGGCTACAGCGAGGCTGTGATATACCATACTTATAAAACAGTATAGCGTTTGACTTCCTGTTATATTACCTTCTAACGATGCTAGATACATATATGTTCTTGTACGTTTTTCTATAGGGTCCAGGGAGGCGTCTATGCTTTCTTGCTACCTCCTTCTATGATTTATAATTTTTAATATATGTTCAATAAAAAAAAATTGATACTTTTCTAAATACCGCTGCATGTTGCTTTTTGTTCTCTCTCTCTTTTTCTGTGTTTGTACAGAGTATATGCAGATATACATATTATAGGCATCTCAATAACAAAGGCCCCAGCACTGAATGTACAAATTGTAGTTAGGGCATGAGATACCTCCGGGTTTCTTCTCTTTTTTTGTTTAACAACAGCAGGGTCAGAGAGAGGTTAATGCTGCTGCGCAAGGAAGGGGCTAACAGTGGAGACTGCTGGCAGTACATCAACCATGCTGCAGGGCAACAAGGGATTAAAGGGAGGAGGCAGGGCACTCAGTACTTAGCTACAGTTGAGGCTGGCTGTTCCGTTCTGAGCACAGACTGTGTGCTCTCCTCCGGGGCCTTCCTTCTGGCTACACAGAGGTTGCAGGGTTAACTCTGACTGGTGGGCGAGGAGCCGGTCTTCTCTCCACTAGCGCAGCGCAGCCTGGAGCATGGCTGCCTGCACTCTCTTCTCCAACACTGAGTGGGCTTACATGCCGGCCTGATGGTGAGTTGATTCACTGGGGTTCACTCCTCCTGGTGAGAGGGCAGCCGGTAAGGTGCTCTGCTTGCAGGGGGATCGCAGCGCCGCACATGCCTGGTCGACAGGTAGGGGAGCTTTGCCACAGTGCAGCGAAGCCTATCAGCTGTACGTAAGGGCCAATACACACACGTATATATATAATTATATAGATGGTAAAAAATATGAATCTGAAGGAGTCGGCCCTCTACACAGCAATGAGGGGGGAGTTGTAGAGAGCGACGTGAATAAAGCAAAAGGAAAATAAACTGTCAGATGAAATGCAGAATGTAAAAGTAAATTCCCCATTAAAAGTGCCCTGTCTGACCCAGGAAGAAGTACAACAGCGACTTAAAAAGATTAAAATAGACAAATCGCCAGGACCGGATGGCATACACCCCCGTATCATAAGAGAATTAAGTGATGTCATAGCCAGAACTTTATTTCTGATATTTACGGACTCTATACTGACAGGGAATATTCCACAGGATTGGCGCATATCAAATGTGGTGCCAATATTCAAAAAGGGTCCAAAAACAGAGCCTGGAAACTATAGGCCGGTAAGTTTAACATCTATTGTTGGTAAACTGTTTGAAGGGTTTCTAAGAGATGCTATCTTGGAGTATCTCAATGAAAATAAGCAAATAACATCATATCAGCATGGCTTCATGATGGATCGGTCATGTTTAGCTAATTTAATTAAGTTTCTATGAGGAGGTAAGTTCTAGACTTGACCGGGGTGATTCAGTGGATGTCGTATATCTGGACTTCTCCAAAGCATTTGACACTGTACCTCATAAAAGGTTAGTATATAAAATGAGGATGCTCGGACTGGGAGAAAATGTCTGGATTATTAGGGTTAGGGTTATTCACTTTAAAAAAAAAGATGACTGAGGGGAGATCTAATAACTATGTATAAATATATCAGGGGTCAGTACAGAGATCTCTCCCATCATCTATTTATCCCCAGGACTGTGACTGTGACAAGGGGACATCCTCTACGTCTGGGGGAAAGTAGGTTTGTACACAAACATAGAAGAGGATTCTTCACTGTAAGAGCAGTGAGACTATGGAACTCTCTGCCTGAGGAGGTGGTGATGGTGAGTACAATAAAGGAATTCAAGAGGGGACTGGATGTATTTCTGGAGTGTAATAATATTACAGGCTATAGCTACTAGAGATGGGTCGTTGATCCAGGGAGTTATTCTGATGCCTGATTGGAGTCGGGAAGGAATTTTTTTCCCCTTAAGTGGGAAAAATTGGCTTCTGCCTCACAGGGTTTTTTTTTGCCTTCCTCTGGATCAACTTGTAGTAAACAGGCCGAAATGGATGGACAAATCTCTTTTTTCGGTCTTATATACTATGTTACTGTGTTACTATATGCATATATAAGTTGGCATATATATACATACATATTTAAATGTAACCCTGCCCTCAATAGGGTACACCATCTGCTACTTGGGAGACTACCTGTGAGGAACACAGTAGCAGTGCACTGGTTCATAAAAGCAGCATGCAGGCAGGCATCACACACTCTTTCAAGAAGTCGCTGGGGAACATTAGCGTGGCGGTATGCAGGATGTGTGGGCAGAAGGTAAGGCATGGCCAGGGTGCTAATTTTGGCACGACGGCTCTGCGTCAACACTAGGAGCATCACCATAAAGTGGCCTGGGAAAACTGTGCCATTAATCCAGTCACTTTTGACAGCAATCTATCACTGAGGTGATTGCAAAAAGACAACAGTATGTCTGCACTCATCCAACGGCACAGAATCTGAACATGCACCTGTCAAAGTTGCTGGTACCACAGTCCCTCCCTTTTTCACTTGTTGACTCTGCACATTTCAGAGAACTGATGGCTTGTGCCCACCCAAGGTGGAAAGGCCAAGTCAACATTACATTTCCAATAAAGCTATACCAGCCCTGCACACATACGTTGAGCAGAAGGGCCAGTCCTTAGGCCTCTTGGTGTCTGGTAGAGTTCACAACAGCGTTGACGTATGGAGTTGCAACTCTGGTCAAGGACAATATATGTCATTACAGCCCTCTGGGTAAATGTTGTTCTGGGCCAGGCACGTCAACAACTTGTCCAGGTAATGGTAATGCTGCCTCTACGTTGTAATGATGAGATTTCCGCGCCAATGTCATCCTCTGCCTCCTTATCCTCCACCTTGTCCTCACACTGTCATCTAGGCATAGTTCACAGTGGTCCTCCAGTATATTGCTTATGCAAAACTAGGCTTTTTTATGCCCTGGCAAACTGAGAAACACCGAGGAGTAACTGTTCGGCGTCATCATTAAAGAAATCAAACACTGGCTTTCTCCTCACCACCTGGAGATAGGAAGCATGGTTACTGATAACGGAAAGAACATTTTGGCTATGTTATTTAGGAAGGGCTGACCCCTGGCATGTCCTTAATCTCAATGTTACCCGATTCCTCAAGTCTTCCGCTGAACTGCAAGAGCTGTTAAAAATGTCCAGGAAACTGTGCATGCACTTCAGCCACTCTTACCATGCAAAACACGCCCTCCTTAAGCTGCAATTTCAAAATGCTCTTCCCCAACATCGCCTATAACACACTCCATATGTTAGACCACCTGTACGAGCAGAGGAGGATGTCAACAATTTATTAATGCAGCCAACACACAGGTCTACTCCCCGGTGTAACTTACACATTAGCCAGTGGCAGCTCATGCATAACATGTGCTGTTTGCTCAGGCCCTTTGAGAAGGCTGCCTTATTTAGCAGTCTGTAGAACTATAGGATGAATGATGTCATTACGTTCCTTCATATCCTGGAAGGGATGCTGAGAAATCTGATTGCCAAGGGGACAGAATACGAGGCTGCTACATCTCACTGCCAACTGAGCTCTGAGGAGTATGAACTGGCAGAGGAGGAGGATAATGATGAGGAGGACATAAACGCTAAGGAATTTTATACACACCTAGGTGGCTTATCTGCTCAAGCGACAGGAGAGGAGCAAGAGGAGTTGGAGGGCGATGACGAAGACGATGCAGATGACATCGACAGACCGTGGCAGTATGCAGTGGAGATGGAGCCAGGGAGTCCCTTGCCCAATGGCCAGATGCATGCTTTCTTGTGGCAGAAAATTGAGAATATGGTTGGCACTCCTGTGAGTGTACGGATTAGTTTCGTGCTGCACTAATTAAATGTGAATGACCGCTGTGCTTAGCATAAAAAAGCATATAACTGGTGCAATAAAAAAGATAAAGAAAATGCGGCACTCAACGGCATGCAGGCAGAGCACAGTTCAGAGGCAACAGCTGTTTCCGCATCTTCTTTATCTTTTTCATTGCATGCTTTCTTTAGTTTTTCTGACAGCCGCATTGCACAGGATTAGCAGAGGGATGACAACTGGCTTTCCACTTTGTTAGATGCTCGCTACTGGTTAAAAATGGAGGCTTTTTTAGACCTTCTCTGAGGCGTGCCAAAATGGACTACTACAGAGACTTGATGTGTAGTTGATTGGTCACTGCCTACAAGCACCAAGGCCTATCTTCACTGAAGTCTGACTGGGAGGACCCTCTGCATTCATGCTCCACTGCCATGACTGGTGGTGGTTTGGGACAGGAGCAGCTCCAGCCAGCTCCACATGCAGCAACTTCAGTCTGAAGTCTAATGAAGAAATCAACCTGCAGCGGGACATTCAGTAGAACCTCAACCAGCAGGTGGTGGCATACTTGGACTGCACCCTTTCACCCATGATCCAAGATCCCCTGGACTATTGGGCATGCAAACTTGAATTGTGGCCGCAACTGGCCAAGTTTGTCATGGGCATTCTTTCCTGCCCAGCCAGTAGTGTGGCATCAGAGCGGGTGTTCAGTGCGGTGGGTAGCATGGTTACACCTAAGATAACTCTCTTTTCCTCCCAAAATGTTGTGAGACTAAAATTCATAAAGATGAATCATGCGTCGATTCACCCGGATTTTCAGACACACGCTGCCTGATGCAAGACACTAAATCATTCTGCCACTAATGATCATATTGTAGCGTACTACAACACCGGACACGTGCTGCTGCCACCATTCGGATGCCACCCACCAGCTGCCTCTACTGCCATTTCTACACTGAGGCTTCTTTGCCTACTGATATGTACATGTTCAATTTTTTAAAGGATATGTATGCCACTGAGTCTTGATATTACACTGCTGTAGTTGGGTTCTGCTAATACTATGATCTACACCTTCTTGTGCTGTATGCCACTGCTGTTGCCCCCTCCCCACTCTGTCATGGGGCCACTACTGTCTCTGGTACTGCCATTGCTGCTGCTGCTTCCACCTTCCCCTTTCTGTCATGGGGCCACTCCTTGAATATTGGTGCACTGCACAGTTATGTACACGGCAAAAAATTGTAGCAAAGTCTGTAGTTTTGCAGTTTCCTAAACTCTCCCTACAGTTTAACTTCCAAGCCTTCACACTTTGATTGAGCCACTTAGTGGGAACAATAAGATTAGGCCCTCCCCAATCTGAAATAGGGCTACTACTGTCCCTATTACTGCCACTGCTGTTGGCTGCCATGCCAACTTTGTTATGGGGCCACTATTGTTCCTGTTGTCCGTGTTGACATCACCGCTTATTTTTTTTCTGAAGAACAATAGAAAAAAAAAGATCCTGTATTTTGAGCATCCATAAGGCCTCTTTCACACTGTCATTATTTGATAAATATATGTCAGCCAAAAGCATGAGTGGGTCCAAAACACAGAAGTGATGCAAATATTTCCATTACAAAGTTTTGGACCCACTCCTGTTTTTGGCTTACAAATACTGACCAAATACTGATTGTGTGATAGGAGTCATTAAAGTCCTGCATGTAGGCCTTTTTTCCTTGTTAAAAAAAACTGATTTCAGCTGTAAAGGGCCAAAACGGATGCAAACTGAGCATGAGGCCTCTTTTACACGGCTAGTGTTTTGTATCAGTATTTAATCAGTATTTGTAAAAGCAGGAGTGGGTCCAAAACACAGAAGAGATGCAAATATTTCTATTAAATGTCTATCTCTGTAACTACTCCTAGTTTTGGCCTACAATTATTGATCAAATAGTTATGCAAAATACTGACCAACTGTTGACCATCTGAAAGAGGCTTTATGGATGCTTAAAACACAATTTTTTTTTTTTTGTTATCAGTTTCTGTTCCAGATTTCGGCTCTTACGGCCAGTGCAATTGTCCCCCCTCCCCACTCTGAAATGAGGCCACTATTGTCATTGTCACTGCTGCTGCTGTTGGCCCCCATCCCCACTCTGTTATGGGGCCACTATTGTCTCTGTTACCGCCACTTCTGCTGCTGCTGCCACCATTCCCACTGTGTCATGGGGCCACTACTTGAATCTAGGGGCACTGCATGGATAAGTCCAGGGTGATAAATTAGACTGGACGCTAACATTGACCTGTAATATTGACACACAGTAAATCTACAGCTAGGAGAAGGGATTAAAAAGCATGTGTTTGGACTGCCACAACATGCATTAAAAGAACATTTTTTTCCCCAACTACTTTATTGGTGCTGCCTCAATTTCCTTATTAACTTGAACTAGGGAGCTATTTGGACACAGCTCCAGCAGGAGCGTGCATGGGTTTTTGGCTTTACTGAAGGGTGCTGTATGCTTTTTTTTTTGTTTAACCTAATTGATTAGCTATGAATCTTGGTGCACTGCATAGTGATGTAGACAGCGATAAATTACACTTGTAATACTGACGGCACAGTAACTACAGAACTGATTAACTACGAATGTAGGTGAATTAGAACGTAATGCACACAGCTATACATTCTCCATGCAATCTCCCTGCAGTTTAACTTCCAAGCCTTTGAGGACTGGAGTGGACACAGAACACTGGCCTAGCTAACGAGTTCCCTATTAATTCAGCAGCAGCATCTCCCTGCTCTAACTAAGGCCCCATTCACACGTCAACAATTTTGTCCGCATCCATTCCGCAATTCATTGTGAATGGGGCCAGACGTGATGCGGAGAGCACACTATGTGCTCTCCGCTTCCGCATTTGCGGAGCCGCAGCCCCGAACTTCTGGGTTTCGGCCTCGAAACATCCGGCCGCGGCTCTGCAAAAGATAGAGCATGTCCTATTCTTGTCTGCAACCTGCGGACAAAAATAGGCATCTCTATGGGGAGTGCCGGCATGGTGTGTTGCGGATCCGCAATTTTCGGATTCGCAACACACTACGGACGTCTGAATGGGACCTAACACTTCAGCTTCAAAATCAATCTAAGATGGATGCTGTCCTTGCTTTTTAATAGGAGGTGGAAGGGTCTGGGAGGGAGGGTATGCTGATTGGCTGGAATGTGTCTGCTGAATGTGAGGTACAGGGTAAAAGTTTGCTCAACGATGACATATAGGAGGTGGACCGAACATCGAATATGTTCGCCCGCCGCGGCGAACGTGAACATGCGATGTTCGCCGGGAACTGTTTGCCGGCGAATAGTTCGGGACATCTCTACTGCTCTGCAGCTAAGTTTCCAAAGGGAGGGGATCATGATCTTCTTCAGTATGTCACAGTACATATTGCCATTCATGGTTCTCTCAATGAACTGTAGCTCCCCACAGCCAGCAGCAGTCATGCAGTCCCAAACCATGACACTCTCACCACCATGCTTGACTGTGTAGGCAAGTCACACTTGTCCTTGTACTCCTCACCTGGTTGCCGCCACACACGCTTGACACCATCTGAACCAAATAAGTTTATCTTGGTCTCATCAGACCACAGGACATGGTTCTAGTAATCCATGTCCATAGTCTGCTTGTCTTCAACAAACTGGTTTACAAGCTTGTTTGCAGGCTTTCTTGTGCATCATCTTTAGAAGAGGCTTCCTTCAGGGACGACAATCATGCAGGCCAGTTTGATGAAGTGTGCGGCATGTGGTCTGAGCACTGACAGGCTGATCCCCCCCCCCCCCCAGCCCCTTAACCTCTGCAGCAATACTGGAAGCACTCATACGTCTAGTTTGAAAAGACAACCTCTGGATATGACGCTGAGAACGTGCACTCAACTTCCATGGCGAGGCCACTTCTGAGTGAAACCTGTCTTGTTAAACCGCTCTATGGTCTTGGTCACCGTGTTCCAGCTCAGTTTGAGGGCGTTGGCAATATTTTCATAGCCTAGCCCATTTTTATGTAGAGCTACAATTCTTTTTTCAGATCCTCAGTGAGTTCTTTGCCATGAGGAGCCATTTTGAAACTTCCAGTGACCAGTATGAGAGAGTGCGAGAGCGATTATAGCAAATTTAAAACACTTGCTCCCCATTCACACCTGAGACCTTGTAACACTAATGAGTCACATGACACCGGGGAGGTAAAATGGCTACTTGGTCACAATTTGGCTATTTTCATTAAGTGGTGTACTCACTTTTGTTGCCAGCGGTTTTTACATTAATGGCTGTGTGTTGAGTTATTTTGAGGGCACACCAAATATACACTGTTATACAAGCTGTACACTGACTACTTTACATTGTATCAAAGTGTCATATCTTCAGTGTTGTCCCATGAAAAGATATAATAAAATATTTATAGAAATGTGATGGGTATTCTCACTTTTGTGAGATACTGTAGGTATGTTCCCGGAGAAGTGCTGTGAATTCTGATTTATTATGTTTTTCTTTTGATACCCATTGTACCAGGACTGCTTTCATCTTTTTCCTTGTTGTTTGAAATAGTCTTCTATCTCTTATTAATCTACAGCTGTTTCTTGGAGTGGATGGTCTACTTTGAAAAAGGCAGTCCCTCATTGTTCAAGTTTGTTGGCATCAATCAGGGATGCCCAAACTTCTGTTGAAAAACTACAACTCCCAGTATGCCTGGCAGTCTACAGCTATAAGGGCATGCTGGGAGTTATAGTTTTGCCACAGCTGAAGGGCCACAGGTTAAGCATCCCTGGGCGTAGATGATTCATGTATATGTGAGCACTTGTGGATATTTCAAAGATTGATAGACATAATGAAAGTGGCACTATCTGTGGGGGGAAAAATGTTCAGTTATAAAAATATCACTCTTACATCTTCTACTTCTGAATACATTTGACCTAACTTTTCACATACATTAAAGGGCTTCTGTCACCCCCACTGATGTAATTTTCACTAGCTGACATTAGCTACTTGCTAATGTCAGCTGAGTTCAAACATATGTTTCCTAACTTTTTTCCTGTTTTCTATCTTCTAAAAAACGTACTTTTGTGATATGCAAATTATCTTCGCTACCAGCAAGTTGGGCGGGTACTTGCTGGTAGCCGCCGCATCTTCATGCCCTTGGAACGCTCCCTCTTCTTTTGATAGACAGGGCCAGCGCGCTCTCCTCCTCTCGCTGGCCCTGTCTGCAGCTGCAATCCCGCGCCTGCGCCGTATCGGTCTTTAGTCAGCGCAGGCGCTCTGAGTGAAGGACGCTCGCTTAGGCGCTCCGTCCTCAGTGCGCCTGCGCCGATGACGTCAGAGCTACACCCGGAAGAAAAGACGCCGGCATCGCCTGCTCCTTCCAAGGGCATGAAGATGCGGCGGCTACCAGCAAGTACCCGCCCAACTTGCTGGTAGCGAAGATAATTTGCATATCACAAAAGTAAGTTTTTTAGAAGATAGAAAACAGGAAAAAAGTAAGGAAACATATGTTTGAACTCAGCTGACATTAGCAAGTAGCTAATGTCAGCTAGTGAAAATTACATCAGTGGGGGTGACAGAAGCCCTTTAAGTCCTAAAAGATGACCAAATCAAACAAATGAGTCATAAATATTATACTTGATAATTTATTTTTTAAGGAAAATGCTCCAATATTATGTCTGTGAGTGGTTAAAGTATTTGAACCTTTAGAATTAGCTGATAATTTTAAGGTGAAATTAGAGTCAAGAACAGGGATTTCTCAAAGTCTAATGTTCATAATACGTTTGTGGAAGTGTATCATGGCATGAACAAAGGAGGTTTCTGAGGACCTCAGAAGAAGAGTGCTCATCAGGCTAGAAAAGGTCACAAAACCATCTCTAAAGAGTTTGGACTCCAACAATCGATAGCCAGACAGCTTGTTTTCAAATTAAAGAACGTTACTACCCTCCCCTCTCAACAAAGATCATGCCAAAAGCAAGGCCAGTAATAGTCTGTGATGTGACAAAGGAACTGATGGTAAATTCTGAGCAGCTAAAGGCCTTTCTCACATTAGAAAATGAGTCCACTATCAGGAGGACACTGAATAACAGTGGTGTGCATGGCGGGGATTGCAAGGAAAAAGCCACTGACCATCTGTGATTTGTTAAAGATCTGGGACAAGCCACAAAGCTATTGGAACAATGTTTTGTGGATAAGAAAAAAATAAAAAGTTTTGGGTTAAATTAAGTGTTATGTTTGGGGAAAGGACTCTTGGACCTCTGTTTTCATAATTGATGTGGTTCCAAAGGTTTTTTATTATTGCATTGTGCTTTTTATGGGGTAAAATGCCTTTTCCAGTTGGCCGTCATCAAGAATTTTCAATAGTTTGTCTTTTACAGCCTTTTTGTTTGTCACTGATTCTGCAGACTGTTCTTTTAGCTACTTACTGAAGTCTTTCACAGAGCTTCTCTGAAGGCTCGATCGGTAGCCCTTATCTTATCTTAATCACCCATAGATAATATACAAAGGTGTACAGTTCGATGTTAAATTTATTGAGAAGCATGCACCGCTTAAAAAGTTTGGTGGAACTTACTCCAACATACTGTACTTTGGTTTCAGACTGTTGTATGAAACCCTAGTCTTACTAAATTTCACATCAAGTCTTTCTTTCTCAGATGGTTAGGGGTGTATTGGTGTGGGCTCTGAGTTCATAGGGTCCTTAATCTAAATCTGTAGCAGTCCCCTCACCTACCAAAAAACAAGTATAATACTGGTGTCCTCTTCTACAGTATGTCAGCAAGTCAATTGGGCCACCTTTTGACCCAATAGCCAAGTACATCGGCAACCTTTGAATTGCCTATAGCTATGCGTCTGACATGGGGCAGCATGGTGGCTCAGTGGTTGGCACTAGTTCCTTGCAGTCCTGGGGTACTAAGTTCAAAGCTGGCTAAGGACAACATCTGCATGGAGTTTGTATGTTCTCGCAGTGTTTGTAGGGGTTTTCTCCGGGTACTCCAGTTTACTCCCAAACTCCATAGACACACTGATGGGGAACTTAGATTGTGCAATCCATATATAGCAACAATATTTATTAATATTACTTTAGTCTGGCACCCATGTTCCTCATAGGTAGCAGATTATGAAATTCAAGATTCTTAGAAGATCTTATAAAACTCACTAAAATAGAAAAGAGCCTAAGGAGAGAAATTCAAATACAATGTAAAATAAAGACATCTGCCATGTAATGATATGGATTTTAATCTACACTGAACAAAAATATAAATGCAACACTTTCGGTTTTGCTCCCATTTTGCATGAGCTGAACTCAAAGATCTGAAACATTTTCTACATACACAAAAGACCCATTACTCTCAAATATTGTTTACAAATCTGTCTAAATCTGTGTTAGTGAGCACTTCTCCTTTGCCAAGATAATCCATTCCACCTCACAGGTGTGGCATATCAAGGTGCTGATTAGACAGCATGAATATTGCACAGGTGCCTTAGACTGCCCACAATAAAAGGACACTCTGAAATGTGCAGTTTGATCCCACAGCACAATGCCACAGATGTCGCAACGTTTTAAGGAAGTGTGGAATTGGCATGCTGACTGCAGGAATGTCTACCAGAGCTGTTGCCCGTGCAGTGAATGTTCATTTCTCTACCATAAGCCGTCTCCAAAGGCATTTCAGAGATTTTGGCAGTACATCCAACAGGCCTCATAACCGCAGTCCACGTGTAACCACACCAGCCTAGGACCTCAACATCCTGCATGTTCACCTCCAGGATCGTCTGAGACCAGCCACCAAGTCAGCTGCAGCAACAATCGGTTTACATAACCAAATAATTTCTGCACAAACTGTCAGAAACCGTCTTAGGGAAGCTCAACTGCATGCTCGTCGTTCTCATCGGGGTCTGGACCTGACTGCAGTTCGTCATCATAAGCGACCTGAGTGGGCAAATGCTCACATTTAATGGCGTCTGGCACATTGGAGAGCTGTTCTGTTCATGGATGAGTCCCCTTTTTCACTGTTTAGGGCAGATGGCAGACAGCGTGTGTGGTGTTGTGTGGGTGAGCGGTTTGCTGACGTCAACATTGTGGATCTAGTGGCCAATGGTGGCAGTGGGGTTATGGTATGGGCAGGCGTATGTTATGGACAACGAACACAGGTGCATTTTATTGATGGCATTTTGAATGCACAGAGATACAGTGACGAGATCCTGAGGCCCATTGTTGTGCCATTCAGGGAAAAAATCAAATAAAAACCCATTCATCAATTCTTTATCTGGCACTCACAAAGAAACAGTCCAGGAATAAGATTGACTAAGAAGATTGTGCCATACTTATTTTTCCATTAACCTTAACAATTACCACAAAGCATGAGTCGAAAAAGGCTCCAAAATGACTAAAAGATGCACAGTTTCTGATACAAAATATAGAACATGCACATGAATGAAGCCATGGTACAGTGTAAGGAAGAGAAATGTCTTGCAAGTGAGCTGCGCCACTGTAATAAATCACAGGTAATCTTATTCATAGTCAATTAATGGCCGGCTCTGTATATAAAACACATATCAATTTATTTTTAAAAAATAATATACTATGCATAAAAACAACAAATATCCCTGTATCCTTAGTAAAAAAAAAAAAAAAAAAAAAAAGAATTGCTCATGTAATCACTGCGATAAAATAGTGTATAGTTACGGTCCCTCTGTCTGTTCCTAGTGCGGAGCTCACGCACTGTTTTAGGACATTTAATATTCCATAACGATATTAAAAGAGCAAACAAGACTTCCTGTTATTGTAATCTTCCTCAATGTTACATTCTACATTGTTATAATACAGTCTTATTGTTGCCACTTTGTATTACAGTTCCATATATAACGTGCTTGCGGTGCACCCAAGTCGGATATAATGTATTGTCTAACTGCTTACCAGAATCCTGA
Organism: Bufotes viridis; assembly: GCA_033119425.1. Classification (NCBI taxonomy): domain Eukaryota; kingdom Metazoa; phylum Chordata; class Amphibia; order Anura; family Bufonidae; genus Bufotes; species Bufotes viridis. The sequence continues at coordinate 11,267,000 of CM065592.1, read as the reverse complement.
TGAGTTGGTTTGGTATTGCTGATAGCAGTTAATACATACATGGTTTTCTCATATGGTTTTCTGTTTATCTTCCAGACCGCTGGTTCCCACGATCAGTCCCGCGCCAGTGCCGGCACTTACTTTTTAGCGCAAGTGGGTTTGGGCCATTGAGACGCCGACTGTGTTCCGTTAGAACAGTGTTACATTGAGGAAGATTACAATAACAGGAAGTCTTGTTTGCTCTTTTAATATCACTATGGAATATTAAACGATACAGGGACATTTGTGTTTTTATGCATGGTATATTATTATTTTTAAACAAATTGATATGTGTTTTATATACAGAGCCGGCCATTAATTAAATATTATATTATAGCAGCTAGGTGGTGTAGCAGGCTGGGCTGATTGCAAAAGAACAATAGATTGTAGTCTCCTGGCCTTAATGAGTGGATATATGAAGGTATCCATCCTCTAGTGCCTAAAGGTATTGTATATCTTTCTAGTGTGGATCTTTGTTTTTCTCTTTTTCTCATAGATTAATATGTCATTGCTTCTTGTTGGGGTATGGTGGCATATAAAGACACCACATGGTGGCACATAAAGCGCTGACTTCTTTGTGATATGAAAAAATAGGTATGCCTCCACATAGGATCCATTCCCACTACTTTCAGTGTGTATGAGACCTAAAAAAGTGATGTGGGAGATATTCTGCAGAGTTGCAATACACAAAAGAGGACAACTCCTGTTCTTGGCTCTCTCCGTCCCTACCTATGACTTTTTTGACTGTTTCTTTGATAAAACTGCAGTGATGATCTCTTTGTTCTTGAGACTGTAAATAAGAGGATTTACCATTGGAATGATAGCAACATAAAAAACAGAGATATATTTCCCTTGATCTGAAGAATACTGTGACGAGGGACCAAAGTACATAAACATGGCTGTGCCATAGAATAAAACCACCACGGCGATATGGGAGGTGCAAGTGGAAAAGCCCTTAGACCTTCCTATAGAATCTATCTTTAATATGGAGAATATAATACAAATATATGTCACCATAATAAACAAAAAAGGAAGCAGAAGGGAAAGAAAACTAAATGAAAAAATCAAGAGCTCGTTGCCATGTATGTCACC